>CM062819.1:792928432-793288870 GCA_031772625.1 Pinus tabuliformis | reverse complement strand
AAGATTTCTGCTCCAAAGAAAAAGACAGGGCCAAGCTAACCGCTATCCCTTTGGCGGAGAACCATATGCAAACAAGACGATCTAAATTAAAACATCTCAGCCAGGGAAAGGAAAAGGAGATATTGACTCGGCGCAAGAAAATGATTAGATAACTAAAGATTAACAGCTTCGTGAATCCCTCAGGATCCTTTGATCCTGAGGATCATTGCTTTAACTATTTTTGCATTCTTGATATCTCCGCTTCAGCTGTTATAAGTAGGGGTAGCACTACTAGCCCGGGGGGAGACTGTTAATTTTTATGTAACTTTGCTCTGTATTTGAAACTTTGATCATCGACTCTCGTTGAGAAGTGATCCACTGTAACTTGTTTTAATGCTTTAATATAAAATCTGGTTGTTGTTCCATCTTTGATCCTGGAATAATTCAAGCGGTGCGTCCCTGGAGGCTAAGGCCCGACCCTGGTGGAAAACTTGCTCCTGTATCATTACCTTTAGTTCATGTGTGGTTTTCGTTATTAGCTTTGATCGGTAATCTGGTGTGTTTTGTTATTTTATATCACAACTCTGTTATATTTACAATATTGTTCTCTGCAACAGGAAAGTCGTATTGTTCATTCTGACCTTATAACGTATTGTTGTTCCTTTAAGTCATTAATGTAACATTATTGTTCTTTACAGAATTCTATTGCTGTTAAATTGCAGAGTAGCTGAGCTATAATATTCTTAAGTTGGTATTACTGTATTTGTCTATGGTTTATACTTCATTACGATTATTGTTCAATTGACATTGTTGTTCCATTATGAATTGTGATCGTTATCCTTTCTAACTGAGATCAATATTTGTGGTATCAGATGCAGATTACTGTTTCTCTTAATATCTCTATGTGTTGTGTGTGTTATTTATTTCGGTACTGTATATTCACAATTGGCTCTAAGCATTGTTCTATATTTCATTGGTAATTGGTTGTCGTTCCATTTCTATTTGTTGTCTGATTTATCCTTTAAGTAAAGATTGCCATCTGATTTCTGTAGGTTATGATTGCTGCACTTGTTCCTATAGATTAAGGTGTTGTTGTTCATTAGACTTAGTTGCTGTTACGTTTTCTAGTTGTTGTTCCATTTCCTGTTATCTGCGTTATTGTTGCTTTGGTGTGCAGAACGATCTGAAACTGTAGTGGGCATTGGCATCTGTTGTCTAGTCCCCAGATTGATGATCTGTTCCTTGATTACCTTTAGTTACATCAGTTTCCAAAGGGATGAGTTATTGTTACTGGACCCTTGACTGATAAATTGCTTAGTTTTCCAAGTGCATGATTTAGTTTTTGAAGTATTTTGCTGTAAGTAGATCTTGTTTCAAGCATCCGTTTACTCTTGTATTTTCTTGAGCTATACTACTAGCATTACTCTGACAAATGACCGCCTCAAACTGAGTACACTCTTTGAGATAACAAATCGTTCCTGGATTGACAAGTTAATGTGAGGTAATTAGAGGTGAAAATGACCCTTTTTACGGCTCGACATTTTGGCGCTGTTGCCGAGGAAGAGTGTAGCCATTTGTTTCTTTTTCAGAGTAGTGTAAGAACCTGTTAGGAAAGAACTGGGTTTTAAAAATGGAAGGTAAGAACCTGCGTGTGGAGTATGTAATAGCCCTGCTCCCTTGCCCGCTTTCCTGCAGATTTGTTGCTGTTTTGTTTGGGTAGAACCTAGCATTTGATTTGTGTGCATGACTAAGCAGAAAAAGCTAGAAAAGAATCCCAAACCTCTACCCAAGTCTGATAAAGCTAAGGGGCCGGTGACCCTTGGCCGATCGACCTTTATAGACAAAAATAAGAAAGATATAATCTCACCCGTCAGTAGGACCTAGAAAAGTTACTTCTAGACAGCCTACTAGTTCCCTTTAGGCCACAGGATCACCATTTGTAGCCTTTGCTGAGGTGCATAGTCAAATCGAAGAGCAAGATTTTCAAGAAATTGAAAATTCTAGCCTAAAATCATTCCTGGAAGGGAACCTTAGCAATCTCTATGAAGGAAGAGGAGAAACAGGAGAAGCTGAGGACCAAATCTCCTCTTAGGGTAATTCAGCCATTAAGCAGCCCAGATAAGGGAAGTGCTGCAAAAATCATTTATAACAAAATTCAAAAGAATCCCCCCAGAAATTAGGCACTCTCATCATCCCAGATAAAGGAAGTGTTGTCAAGGCCATCCCCATTAGGGCCATTCCCCCTCGACAACCTAGGAATACCCCTCTAGATACCCAGAAGGCTATTGGCATATATTTGACCAAATGGCTAGAATCAGCCTAACACTCAAACCTCTACACTACAATACCCCATTGTGGATACTGCAGCTAATGCACCTATGAAAGCAATTCCTCTCCAGCATATCCCTACATTCCATGGCCTTACATCAGAAGATCCGGATGCATTCCTGTTTGAATTCGATGTGCTGTGTAGAGGATATGACTATACCACTGATCCCCAGAAACTGGAATTATTTCCCTCTGCATTAAAAGGTGCTGCTTTAAGATGGTTTATGGGATTAGGTGGTGGTGTTATAAATAATTGGGATCAAATGAAAGAGTCTTTTCTAAAAAAATATCAGGACTATTGCAGGTCTCGAGAGTTAAAAGATGAAATATTTCAGATGGTAGCTAAACCAAATGAAACATTAGAAGAGTATGTTGAACGATTCCAGTATAATCTTCAAATATCTCCTTATGCATCATTACCTTTACCTGATAATGTATTAAAAACAACATTAATTAGGGGAATGAAGGAACAATGGATTGAGACATTAAACATTATGGGGAAAGGAGATATTTATCAAGAAAATTTTGCTGACATTATTGATTTATGTATCAGGAGCTCGAGAGGCAGCACAAGGCTAAAACCAGCAGAACATGATCGATTTGTAAGAGATAATAGAATTTCGGCAGAAGGAGTAACTCGTGCAGAAATTGGAAATTTATTGGAAAATTTTAAAACTAACATATTGGGGACACTGACAACGCAACTTGATATTATGCAGGCCAAACAAAAGCAAGCAGAAGCAGAACATAATTTGGCAATCTTCTGTCCCATATGCAGAAAGAAACACAGCCGCAAGGAGTGTCCATTAGATGCAGTTCAAGTTTGCACCATTTGTACAAAAGACCACTCCACAGAACGCTGCCCCTCACTTCCTGGATTAAAAGCAGTATACAAGGAAGCAGAAGAAGAGCTAGAATCGATGTATCTGCTTAATCAGTGCCGTCAATGGCAGCCGCGACAAACAGGTATGTTTTCAAACCCAGCTTCTTCTTTCTAGCCTCCACAATATCATGCTCAAAAATATAATTCAATGTGGCAAAATCAACCTCCCTTCCCAAATTGGACACAAAAATCATTCCCTTCATCATCTCCATGGTCGAATCAAGCAAGCCAACCCAATTGGCCAAACTTTCCCTATACCCCACCATATTGGCAAAACAATGTTTTTCCACCACAATGGACTCCTCCTACTTCATAGAGTCAAACCTGAAAGACAAACTAGCAAAGACCGATGAATCAGTCAGTAGGAACCATCCTGCTCCCTCAACCTACACTGCCAACCCTACAACAAAACCCCCAGTCTAACTTAAGGCCACAACTCCCAGCCCAGCCCAACCCAACCCCAATCCAAATAACAGACCGGTCCAGTCCATTCAAATAATTGAAACACCAGAGATAGGAATCGGCCTAAGGGAGTGTAATGACCTTCAATTAAGATCTGGTGTATCATTGAAACAAAGGGAGATAAAATAGTTCAAGTTGAAAATCAGTTGCCTGTAGAACAACCATTACAAGAAGAGGACGTGACCTAGACAACAAAGTCATGATCCAGAAACCACACCCTCTCCTCCATTCCTAGAACGCTTAATTATACCTCGACCTATACAATATCCTGATTTTGACATTCTGGGAGAATTAAAAAACCTGTACATAAAAATCCCGCTCCTCCAAGCCATTCAAGACATCCTGATATATGCAAAGACTATCAAAGAACTATGTATAAAGAAACCATGGAGGACAATAACAAATAACCCAAAAGTCCAAGTAGTTGGCACTTTATCTGAGTTATTATCAGGAAAAGAAACACCCGTTAAATATGAAGACCCAAGACATCCAATAGTAACCGTACAAATCTATGGTCAAACCTTCTCAAATGCCTTAGTTGATCTAGGAGCTACAATTAACATCTTAACAACCACTACTTGCCAAAAACTAGGCATTACATCAGTAGAACCGACCTCCACTTTATTAGAACTGGTTGATCGATATGTAGTTAGGCCAGAGGGAACACTACATGATGTTATGGTATCTGTTGACTCCTAGGAGTATCCGGCCGATTTTTGATAATAAACCCCAAAAAATGACTTGATGGACATCCATTGATCTTAGGCAGACCTTGGCTCGCAACTGCCGATGCTTATATTTGCTACCGACAAGGTAATATGACCATTACTAGGGGGACAAATATTAAGAATCTAGCTTTATACCCCCCAGCGCAGCCAAGTGTCACAATAATAAAAAATAACAAGCATCTGTATCATACCTCACCGAAAATATTAGATCTCCATTAACCATACAAGAGGCCCTTGAATTCAAAGACCAAACAGAAGATGATGCCATCAATAATTTCATTAGCCAAGCTGAACCCAGATCCCATGTATAATGTCACATGATAGAAGTAGCATTTGATAATGAATTAGAAGAGTATCTTCTTAAATATACACATGATCAAACAATACCTACTACCTCTGTTTCGAATAGCAAAATTGTGGAAATTGAGACAGGAAAGACTTTAAAAATTAATGCCAACCTGACTTCCGAACAAGAAAAGAATCTCATCTAATTATTGAGGAAACATAAAGAAGCATTTGCATGGGACTACTCTGATATGAAAGGAATTGACCCCCAGTTATTTACACACCACATTTACATAGAAAAGGATGTGAGACCTATTCTCCAACCACAAAGGAGACTTAATCCTCATCTAAAAGACGTTGTAAAAGCTAAACTTCAAAAACTTTTAGATGTTAACTTCATCTACCCTATCTCCGATAGTAAATGGGTCTCTCCACTTGTTGTGGTACCAAAAAAGAATGGAAAGTGGAGGATTTGTGTAGACTATAGAGAATTAAACTAAGCAACACGAAAAGACCACTTTCCCCTTCTATTCATTGATCAAGTATTAGACACTCTAGCAGGAAAGAAATTCTTTTCTTTCTTAGATGGCTTCAGTGGATATAATCAGATTCAGATTCCCCCTGAAGACCAAGACAAAACCACTTTTACTTGTCCCTGGGGAACATTTGCCTACAGAGTTCTACCTTTTGGCTTATGCAATGCTCCTGCCACATTTCAAAGAGCTATCCTCAACATTTTTTCAGATCTAATAAATGAGGGGCTCGAAGTCTACATGGATGATTTTACACCATACAGAGATGATTTTGACCCAGCATTGGACACACTGGAAAAAGTCCTGCAGCGCTGCATTGCCACCAGGCTTTGCTTAAGCCATGAAAAATGTTATATGATGATGAATGAAGGACTTATTCTAGGCCATTATATCTCAGCAGCTAGCATACAAGTAGACCCAGCCAAAATTCAAATAATTTTGCTAATTCCCACTCCTACCACTCAAACAGAGGTACGCAGTTTTCTTGGATTCTCTGGTTATTATAGAAGGTTTATAGAACATTTTTCACATATTGCTGCACCTCTATATGCACTGACAGGTAATGTTGACTTTCTTTGGATAGAAAAATGTGATCGTGCTTTTTAGGATCTGAAGAAGCTTGTGTCCACAGCTCCAGTCCTTCGAGGACCAAATTGGGACCCGTTGTTCCAAATTTCATCAGATGCCTCAGATACGGCTATTGGAGTAGTCCTTGGGCAGGAAGAAGATAAAAATCCATATGCAATTTATTATATTAGCAAGAACCTATCCCTTGCTGAATTGAATTATACTGCTACTGAAAAGGAATTTCTAGCTGTAATACATGTTGTCAATAAGTTTAGGCATTACATTACTAGATATCATGTTATCTTGTATACAGATCACTCTGCCATAAAATATTTAGCAAATAAACCAATCACAAATGGTAGAATAACTAGATGGCTAATTTTATTGCAGGAATTTGATATTACAATCAAGGACAGACCTGGAAAAGAATATCATGTAGATGACTTTCTCTCGCGAATGCCAAAACCAGTGGACGTAGCAGCAGTTGAAGATCAATTTCCAGATGAGCATTTGTGTGCTGTCACTGTTAAAACACCCTGGTATGTTGATGTTGCGAATTACTTAGCAGTAGGTAAATTACCAAAACATCTGACCCTCAATGAAAGAAAACAGATTGTCCAGCGAAGTGCTCGATTTCCCTGGATTGGGGGCTACCTATTCCATATAGGAGCAGATATGGACATCAGGAGATGTGTCCGGGAGGATGAAATTTTTGATATTTTGAAAGCTTGTCACAGCGGACCATGTGGCAGACACTTTGCTGATAAGAGAACTGGACATAAGGTGCCGCAAACAGGGTATTATTGGCCTACGATCTTCAAAGACGCAAAGAAGTTCATTCAAACTTGTAACAATTGTCAAAGGACAGGATGCCCTGGCCAGTCCGACGAAATGCCCCTGAAACAACAGCTGGTTATTGAACCATTCGAGCGATGGGAACTTGATTTTGTTGGTCCAATTAACCCATCCTCGAACTAGAAAACATATATTCTGGTGGCAATAGAATATGTCACCAAATGGGTTGAAGCAGAAGCATTACCGAGAGCTACAGAGGATTCTTTCATACAATTCCTGTTTCATATATTTGTGCGATATGGGCTCCTAAGAGACATAATTACAGATGGTGGACCACAGATTTCTGGTAACAAGATTGCTGCAACACTTAAGGACTATCATATCCAGCATAAAATTACTACTCCATACGACCCTCAAGCAAACGGTCAAGTAGAAAGCAGAAAAAAAATAATAGAAGTAATCTTGACAAAAACCATTGCATCACATAGACGCGATTGGGCTACAAGACTACTAGAAGCCTTGTGGGCCTACATAAAAACATGGAGAAGCACTACCGGCTATTCACCATACCAATTGGTGTTTGGAAAGCAACCTATTTTCCCTAGGGAATTCGAAATCCAAACACTGCGAATAGCACAAGAAGTAGGCCTAGATCTAAATGAGGCACAGATTAATAGATTACAACAAATCAATGAGCTAGATGAAATCAGACTCTCTGCCCTTTAACATACTGCATTAATCCAATAGCAGCGAGATAAATAGCATGACGCTCTCATTAAAAACAAAGTCTTCCGCGAAGGAGACTGGGCACTTTTATACGATTCCAGGTTTCAGGATTTTCCCGGGAAGCTTCAAACTCGGGCTGGGGCCATATGAAATCCAGAAGGTACATGATAATGGCACCCTTACTCTAGTCACTATTGACTGATCTGGACATACCTTTAAACTAAATGGCCATCGCGCTCGATTATACCGCAAACCACTTACTCAGGAATCCTTCTACCAACAACTACACGAGGACTCCGATATGCAAATTCTACAGGAGGAAGAGCAATCTTCCTCACCGTGATTCATTAAGTGATTCACCTATTTTTATACCTTGTACATAATTTCTTTGTTCTGTATATATTTTTTTATTTGCATTTTTTTCTGCTGTTCTTTTTTCAGAAGAAAAACACTGTCGTTTTTGATGTTCCTTTTCTGAAGGGACAACATTTGTGTGCACTTTTCTCATTGTTGTTGTTCCTTTTCCAAAGGGACATCATTTTTGTTTGTTGTTCATTTTTAAAAAGAACAACACCTTTTGTTTCAGCCATTCCTTTTTCATTTTCATTTTTGTTGTTCCTTTTCCAAAGGAACAACATTTGAGTTTTCTGTTGTTCCTTTGGAAAAGGAACAACACCTTTGATTTTTGCTGTTCCTTTTCCAAAGGAACGACATTTGAGTTTTCTGTTGTTCCTTTTCCAAAGGAACAACACTTTTGATTTTTGTTGTTCCTTTTCCAAAGGAACGACATTTGAGTGTTCTGCTGTTCCTTTTCCAAAGGAACAACACTTTTGATTTTTGTTGTTCCTTTTCCAAAGGAACGACATTTGAGTTTTCTATTGATTCCTTTTCCAAAGGAACAACGCTTTTTTATTTTTGTTGTTCATTTTCCAAAGGAACGACATTTGCATTTTGCCTGCTCCTTTTCCAAAGGAACGACACTTTTAGCACTTGCGTTTTTGTTGTTCCTTTTCCAAAGGAACGACACTTTTGGTTTTCTGCTATTCCTTTTCTAAAGGAACGACATGTTCGGTTTCTGCTGTTCCTTTTTCCAAAGGAACAACACTTTCGGTTTTTGTTGTTCCTTTTTCAAAGGAAAAACACTTTCGATTTTTGTTGTTCCTTTTTCAAAGGAACAACACTTGTATTCCTTTGTCCTTCCTTTTTTTTAAACGACAACATTCTCGTATTCCTTTTACTTATGCCTAAAGATACTTGTTCCTCTTGTTTCAGGGCTTTTGGAGCACAACTATACACTCATGCAATGGATACAAAGCTAGAGCATACTAAAATCAGCAAATTATATAAAATCGCTACTTTTACAAGAAATTGCTGTGAATTGATAAAGAGGAACAAAGAAACACAATTATTCATCACTTTTGCTGTCATTACCCTACTAATATTGACATGATTAGTCATCTTTATCATGATGGTTCTTTTTAAATTCCCATAATCTTTTTTTATCATTATTAAGGAATAAGAACAAAGGGTTTATATTTTTCCATTGAGATGTTAAGACTTCTTCCACCATTCCTACTCTTAAGGAGGGTTGAACCACCCTTTGTGTATAAATAGGAAAGAATTTTATAAAAAAAAGAAAAAAAGAAGAATGTTTTGAATTGTCAAATGCAAGATAGGGGTCTCATCAAGAGCCAGCCTACCATGATCATAAGGAAGAAAGTGAAGTGGCATTCCCACTATGGCCACCACACTAGGGATATGGTCCAAGAGGCACATCAGAAAAAATAAAGAGTCCTTGGAACAGGAGGTCTCATCACGAGCCGACCTGCCCACCTTTCACTCCTTCCCGGTGAATGGCATTATGATCTAACTGGTTACTAAGCCAGCATAATGACCTCCATTTTGACACTGAACAATACTTCCTAGGCATACATAAAGGATCATGGTTCCATGGGTGAAACAAACAACTCTGCCAAGGTTATGGATTCCTGTCGGCAACAGAGCTCTGTTAATGGTATTGAAGTCACATTTCTTATACACCAATAGTAATCATTAATACCCTTCTCTGTCTTATACCTTTGTAATCTGTCAAATAAGATTATGCATATCAATTCCCCGAACCATTAAACACATGAAAATCCATCATAACCAATCATGATGGGAAAAGTAGACAGTGATCGCATTACACTCGTTGTGCACGTCAGCTGTCCTATCCTCCCAGCCTTGCATCATGTAACCACATTTTCCTATTTATTAAGCGATCCTATTATACACCTCGATTTCGATAACCTACTCCTTTTGTAAACATGGCATCGTGGCATACGTTGTTCCTTTATGACCCTATACCAGAACAGATCGGCCCGCCACTCCTTCATTTGATGGCCGAGGATGGCCTATCACATTGCAGGGGGGCTGACTTCATAATTTGCTGACATACATGTCAGGCTATTATTCAGAAAACTCTTACTCGAGAATAGCAAGGCTTAACGGTATCTTGTTTTTCAATTTGCATGCCTTGTTGTTCCTAAGATATTTCCGTATCATAGTCTGCAACAATTAGTAAGATTTCAACGAGCCTTGCGATTTTACTATTTTCTCTGTGTTTCTAACAGTTTGAACAACCTGTTGTTCCATTGTCGTCTTTGCGTTTTTACAGTGAGCTAAAGCATGGGAGGAAGGTCAATTCGAAGAGAACCACAGGTATTGACAGTTTTTGATGCTAACGGGAAATCCTGGCAAGGGTAGGATGGTTAGTCTATCTTAATCGTTTACAGGAGTTACCGATGACGTAATTGCAGAGGTCTTGGGACTGCCAGCCACTGGACCTGTGTGGACTCTAAAGAAGGAGAGACTGCAAAAGATCATGAAGATCTTCCAAGATGAAGGTCAGAACTTGACAGTTAGAGGAAAGGGAGTCTTACCAGCAGCATTAGGAGAGCCATGGGCATAATTGGCGAGGATCATCTAGAGCTACATCACCTGTGAAGGCAGGAAAGATGTGGTAAGACCACAACACCTTAAACTCTTAGCTGTATTAAAAGAGAAATTCTCTATGAACCCACCTGCATTTTTAAATTCATTACTTCATGATGTTGCCCGAAGCATGAAAAAGTCACAACATGTAGAATCGGCAGTAAGTCACCATGGACTGATATGGCTGATAGTAAGCCACAGTCTTGCTCAGCAGCAGAGCAGCTGGGAAGAACTAATTTCTATGATATATGGGGCACCGACTCTGCCAGCCCCAAAACGAAAGCATACTGCCAGTACACCAAATAGACCATCAAAACAGAGAAAATCAGTTATATTGGCATGGATTAGAGGGAGGTTGGAAAATCCCCAAGGGAGTACCAGCCAACCTGTGGAGATAGACGACTCAGGGGATGAGCAACCCCCACAATTGGAAGGAGAAGAGAATGAGAAAGAAGTGGGAGGAAATGAGGAAGGAGAAACAGAGGAAGAAACCGAGCAACTTGAGCAGGTGGAGGCGGAGGCAGAACAACGCGAAGAGAGTCCATTGCAAAATCCATTACAAGAGGATGAATTGGCCAAAATTATGACCAATATGGGTGAATACGGCCGACCTCTCAGCCCACTAGGCCTCCAGATTGAGAAAGAACCAAAAGAGCATTCTACTCAGGACAAAAATACAATCGAAGAATCGCGCGACGGGGAAGAAAACGAAGAGAATCATTCTATTCATGATGAAAGTATGACAGGTGAAGAAAATGATGAAGATATATAAAAGGAACAATCCACTCCCAGCCAGACTACACCGGAAGAATTGCATGAAGAAGAAGGGGTGGACAAATAAGTTACCCAGGAAATAACAGAGCTAGCCAGGGTTTCTACTCCTGAGAAACCTGAACAAAACAGCGAAGGAGCACCCCAAGAGGAAAACCAGGGAATTGGCCAAGATGACAGTCCAGGCCCGAGTAAACAGACAATTGTTCCTTCTAAGGAAATAGAAGAAATTAAACAACTACGAAAAGAACAACAAATATTACTAAATGTGATAGCTCGACTTCGACAGCAAATCAAGGTTTTGAGAATGAGAAAGAGAGCAAAAATAACTTCAGGGGGAAGACACGCAACCACTTCGGTAAGAACTCCCAAGAAAATGGTTCGGAGGACCCCTGTTCAGCCTGCTATTCAAAACCCTGTCGAAGAATAGTCTGCTGTTCAAACCATTGTTGAAGAACAATCTGCTGTTCAAACTCTTGTTAAAGTGTAGACTGCCGTTCAAAAGCAAAAGAAATAGCATTTTACTATTGCTCATGTTGAAGTGCAAACAGACGATATATCGGCCTGTGACAAGGAAGTTCAGACCGAGGCACAATCCTCTGAAGGGATACAGACTATAAACACAAGGTGATGCAATAAGAAGATCCAAGTAAATCTTCCACTGGCCACTACTACGTGGGACAACAATCTGAGGACAGTAACCTTATGAGAGGGTTTGATGCAAGCTCAGCAAGCAGTAGAAAAACTCACGGAACAAACGGTTTCTCGAGAAAAGTATGAAGAATTACAACAACAACTAAGGAATGTCAATTTATCCAAAAGCCAGGCCTTTGAAGGATGGCGAAAAGAACAAGAAAAAGTTGCAAAGGTAACTCATAGATTAGATGTAGTTATTAGACAAATGGATACCTTATGATTTTTGTACACTAACGTCCTAGCATGTAGAGCCCCTGCCAAGAATTATGCCTTGTTTTTAGTGGAACGATATTTGCAATTGAAAATTAAGGCCGTCAAAGCAGGAGCCCCTATACAAATTAATACCATTGATGATTTTATAAATTGTTGTAAGCACTATGGAGTAAAGGTTCAAAGACTCCTATGTGAATTCTATCTGCATAACCTTGTGTTAGATCAAGAGACAAAGGAGAACCCCAGCCCTTTTATTGGGGATATCCAACTACAGGCATTTATTTCGTTTGGATTTAATCAAATCAAATGGCTTAAAGCCTATAATACCTTCTAAAGACAAGAAAACGGATTAGATGTATGGGTAAGAGCTAAGCCTAGAGATCCATTATAGTTATGGAACAAACACAGGAGCCTCATGAGGACTCTGGGCATGATTGACGCGTTAGGACCCATTCATACAGCAATCAATTAGCAAGGGATAGAATACTTCTTTACCATTAAGGACCTTGCCATTGCAGCTGCTAAATTTCGATATCAGACCTCTAATCCGAACATCCAACTCAGGGAACCATTTAATTACGAGAACTTTAAGTTAGCCGTTGATCGTTTGAACCTCTATTGTGAAATTATCTTGAGGGCAGGCCCATTTTGGTTAGGATAGGTTCCGGAGTCCGATTATTTGGCACCATGCACCTAGATACCAAGCCCTGTATGAAATGCCTGAGGGTCAGATAGGCCATCTTTTTGAACACCTAGTTAGGCATCATGGCTGTAGACCACCACATGAGATCCCATCTCCAGCCTACTCTCTCATTGCCTTACATGTCAACTACAATTTTTTCATGAGGGCATGAAAAAGGGTAAGCAGGGGGGTGTGTGGAGTACTGAAGAAGGTATGTTTTTATTGACTATTTTGTCATCTTTTCTTTAGAACTCGTAACATCTTTGCATCATGAACTAGGTAGATAATGGGAAATCATGACAAATCTATAAGATTTATATGCAACATGAAAACGCTAATAATTGCCATTTCTTATGCAGGAAAAGGGAAAAACTAAAGATTGCCGCTCCAAAGAAAAAGACAGGGCCAAGCTAACCGTTGTCCCTTTGGTGGGGAACCATATGCAAACAAGATGATCTAAATTAAAACATCTTAGCCAAGGAAAGGAAAAGGAGATATCGACTCGGCGCAAGAAAATGAACGGATAACTGAGGATTAACAGTTTGGCGAATCCCTCAGGATCCTTTGATCCTGAGGGATCGCTGCTTTAACTATTTTCGCATCCTTGATATCTCCGCTTCAGCTGTTATAAGTAGGGGTAGCACTGCTAGCCCGGGGGGAGACTGTTAATTTTTATGCAACTTTGCTCTGTATTTGAAACTTTGATCATCGACTCTCGTTGAGAAGTGATCCACTGTAACTCTGTTTTAATGCTTTAATATAAATCTGGTTGTTGTTCCATCTTTGACCCTGGAATAATTTCAAGCGGTGCATCCCTGGAGGCTAAGGGCCCGGCCCTGGTGGAACACTTGCTCCTGTATCATTACCTTTAGTTCGTGTGTGGTTTTCGTTATCATCTTTGATCGGTAATCCGGTGTGTTTTGTTATTTTATATCACTGCTCTTTTATATTTACAATATTGTTCTTTGCAATAGGAAAGTCATATTGTTCATTCTGACCTTATAATGTATTGTTGTTCCTTTAAGTCATTAATGTAACATTATTGTTCTTTACAGAATGCTATTGCTGTTCAATTGCAGAGTAGCCGAGCTATAATATTCTTAAGTTGGTATTACTGTATTCGTCTATAGTTTATACTTCATTATGATTGATGTTCAATTGACAATGTTGTTCCATTATGAATTGCAATCGTTATCCTTTCTAACTGAGATCAATATTTGTGGTATCAGACGCAAATTATTGTTTTCTTAATATCTATATGTGCTATGTGTGTTATTTATTTCGGTACTGTATATTCACAATTGGCTCTAAGCGTTGTTCTATATTTCATTGGTAATTGGTTGCCATCCCATTTCTATCTACTGCCCGATTTATCCTTTAAGTAAAGATTGCCATCTGATTTTTGTAGGATATGATTGCTGCATTTGTTCCTGTAGATTAAGGTGTTGTTTTTCATCAGACTTAGTTGCTGTTACATTTTCTAGTTGCTGTTCCATTTCCTGTTATCTATGTTATTGTTGCTTTGGGTGTGCAGAACGATCTGAAACTGTAGTGGGCGTTGGCATCTGTTGTCTAGTCCCCAGATTGATGATCTGTTCCTCGATTACCTTTAGTTACATTAGTTTCCAAAGGGATGAGTTATTGTTACTGGACCCTTGACTGATAAATTGCTTAGTTTTCCAAGTGCATGATTTAGTTTTTGAAGTATTTTGTTGTAAGTAGATCTTGTTTCAATCATCCGTTTACTCTTGTATTTTCTTGAGCTATACTACTAGCATTACTCTGACAAATGACCGCCTCAAATTGAGTACACTCTTTGAGATAACAAATCGTTCCTGGATTGACAAGTTAATGTGAGGTAATTAGAGGTGAAAAAGACCCTTTTTACGGCTCGACATCTGGGTGCCCATGTTTGTATCAGTCAGGGTCAACTCCTCAAAAATGCTTTGTGATCCTGAATTTTTTCCTTGTCCTGAAGTCTCTGGTTGTCCTGATGTTTGTGCACTATGCTCCTGTGTTGGTCTCTGTGAAGATTCTCCAGGCACCTGTACAAAGGAATCCAGATCAAGTCTTCTTTCCAAATCTTTCATAACATTTTCTACTTCAACTTGTGTACTATCTTGTTCTATAAGTGTTCCCTCCACCCATTCATTTTGATTTGCATATTGTTCTATCTCTGGAATTCTATGATGGATGTAGGGGGATAGTTTATGCTTCTGCCTTTTGTCACAGATGAAGCTATGAGGATCATAAGGCCAGATGAAACTCTTTTTCAATCTCAATCTCTCAAGGATTTCCTCTGCCTCTTTCCCTGCTTTTCTGTTGTTGCAAATAAATGGGCCTAGGTGATCCTTTATCCTTAGTTGAGCTTTCTTCTTAGTCTTCATAAAGTGGATTTCATTAGAATTGATCATTTTCCTGTAGTACTCCAGGGAAAATAATCACATGGGGAGGTATTTGGGCAGTTTAAAGGGAGGTATCTCACACCCATAAATTCTGATCTTGGTATGGTTCTGGTATAAGTACCAGTCCCCAACCTTGTATTGCTTGGATAACTGAAGAATTCTCTTAATATCATCACTGATTCTAGGAGGGGGACTTCCTCTCAACATGGTAGTTACTGGATGCACAAATTGATCAATAAAATCTGTATAAGGATGGGGAGAAGAATGAACATAGTGAAAAATGGAAGTCCAGAAGATGACTGACCCAGGGTTCCCTCTGGTGATAAGCTTTTGTATAGAGAAAGGGAATTTATGAGTTTGGTAATAGAGGAAAATATGATACAAGACTGAAGAATATTTAAATACTCTCTCGTTCTCTAATCTCATGAATTGGGCATGCATCTTATCAACAATGAATGCAGCATAGTCAAATTTGGTAGCAGGAGGTTGGCCAAGGGTGAAAATAGTCATGTAGGCAAATGTCATTTCATCTACATACTCACTAGTGGTAAAACCCATAATGCAAGAAAACATGGTGACAATATCCCTGCCCAAATCAGTAAAGGCACATGATATGTAAGGAGGGGGGTCTTTTGATCTGTATTTTTCTTCAATGAAAGTTTGACTGACTTGGTTAATTTCGGAACTGGACAACCTTGAATATTTTTCAAGTAAATTGATAATGGAAAGGGAAGTGAGGTGCTGGCCAGGCTATAATTGAAACATTTCATTTATAGACTCAGCTGTAATGGTGAAAAGGACTTTCTGGTTAGGAGACCTTATAGCCCTCCTATTGGGGTTGTAGTTTGCATGGACAGTGGGGAATTGATATTTAGGTAGGTTTGATCCCCAAAGACCTATTTTATCAGCATTGTTTAGATAATTGTCCCGATACTTGCAGTATAGCTTCAAGGGGGTTTCATCAAAAGTAAGGTCTTTTATTTGAAAATATTTATCGGCCAAGGGAAGGTGGTCCAAACCCCTGTGGGGAGTAGTGATTGGCGTGATATTTAGGGCGACAGGAGCTTCCATCCTTGGTCCTTGTGTATTCAAGGAAGAAAGTTGGGGTTTTCAAGGATTTCAAATAAAACAGGTGCTTGGGGAAGCCTTGGGGCTAAGAAACAGCTTAATTGTACTGAATTATTTGAGTTTAGAGCAATTTGGTGGAGGTTTCAGTATAAAACAGGGTTTTTGAGAAGGAAATGTGGTAAATACCTATTTATGGTTGACTGGAGGGACAAATGGCTATGGTGAATGCTTTGCTGGGTGCACACAGTAGTCTGCAGTGGCCTGGAGTTCAGCGATTGATGGTGGTTGACGGTTGGGAGTAAGTTGCTGGTCTGGACGTACTCTGTGCGTGCATGAAAGGCAGAAGTTTCTTTCTCGATAAAAAAGGGAAAACAATGAGTATTTTTGTTTTATGCACAAAGTCAATGACTTTTAGCAGGTGAATGGGAAAACGATAGTTGGTGTCAACTAACCGATGGGACACTTTGTTGTTTAGCGGAGGCGGTAAGCAGGAGCGGTAATGGTTTTCATCGCACAACTTTTGGGAGGTTGGTGGTTTTGGTAGAGGGTCGCATGATGCCACAAATTGGATGACACGTAGCATCAGCAAAAAGTAAAAACAGATTACATCAAATGGTTAATGCTCAACCAAAAGGCCCGCGCGATATGAGTGAGAGTCATTGGATGATGGAAGGCAGATCGAACGGCAGTCGACAGCGGAAAGTGTTAGGGAGTTAATGGAGGGGGCCCGATGGCATAATCAACATAATTAAATGACTTTAATTATATTGGGGATGATATGATTAAACGAATAAAGGATTAATAACTTTAATGATATCGGGGGTGAATCTATTAGTGGAGAGGCTATTAATTAATCCAGATGACTAATTAATCCCTTTTTTAATGCGTCGATTGGTTTTGGCTCTTAATTAATCGTGGTTTGATTAATTAATCCAACTTAATTAACTTTATTATGGTTTATTTTTCAAACCATTGAGATGGGATATTTATTTATTTTGGGATTTTTATTAATAATATGGGAAAGGGTAATTTGTTTCAGGAGTTAAACAAATAATAAGAATTAATAGTTAATATGACCATGGAAAAGAAAATGCGCTAAGTAAATGTTTATGAAAATACATTCATCATCAAACATTATGACTTAGGCTAAAATGTGTTTGGGGGGGTTTTTATAAAGAACCTTTTATTTTTCCTAAGTAAAAAAATGATTTTACTTTGGGAAAAGGATTTGAAGGGAATGAATGAATTATGAAGGGGGTGAATTTTGATGAAGGGGCTTTAGCACTTAGACCTTACAAGTTATTGGGCCAAGGGTACAATCCCTCCAGAAGTCAAAGAAATGCTCTGAGCCCCTTTAACTTTCAGGTTGTTGGTGCCTTTAGTACTTATGGGAAATTAGTGAAATTTAGGGAAAAAATGAGTGAGGAGGTTAATTAGTTTGACTTTTGTCTATGGTGTAAATGTCTTCATTGTCATCCATATCTTTAAGTGCTTTTGATGATGAAAGTATATGACTTGATATCTGGATAATCATTCATCATGCATAGTTATGCAACCAATCATTTACTTACTCTACCTACTTATCCTACCATTTTTCTTTTTATTAGGGTGCAATTAAATTGGCAAACCCTTATCAAAACCTTTTCTTTTATTTTACAATGGAAATCTGTCTAAGTCTATCCTTATTACATCCAAGGGCTCAGATTAAACTGTTGAGCTCCTTTTATTCACTCTACCTATCTACTTATCTGCCAAGATTAAACAGTTTGGTCAGATTTTATTCTCTATCTCTAAGCATGAAATTCAAAACATGGAATAACCAAGATTAAACTATTTGGTTACCATGGATTGTGGCATAAGTAACAAGTTGCACACAATCATTTATACAAAAAGTGAAATAGTAGTGGCATTTTGACTTGCACACTTTCATGGTCTTTTTATTTTTCTTGGGGTTCATTTTTTATTTTTTACTGACCTTTTTCATTCTTTTGCCCTTTGATTTTTCTTTTAGGGCATACCCTCTTTACATTTTTTAATTTTTTTTATTTTTTACAAATATGGAAAACATTTGTAGAAAATAAAGGTATGTACATATTTCAGAGCTAAACCAATTCAATCATGATATGTGACACCTATTGGTATAGGAACATAACAATGTGCATGCCACGAATCTAGGAAAAAGCGACACTTGGAGGGAAAATTCTAAAACAACTTTGCATGTAACCCCCGACTGCTAAAAATAGCTCCCTGAATCATGGGATGCCTTTTGGATGTCGCCTCTTTCTATTATGGGAAGAGAAAGTCATGCATGCATGCAAGTCAAGTTTCCTTAGTCTCGGGTGGAACTGGTCAACCGAACTGCTCATGCATGCAGTTTCTCACCTGCTTGAGAAAAAAGCGCATTTTTGGTTGGGAGCTGGGCTAACTGCGTAGGAGGTTTGTGTAATTTCTAGGAAAAGTAGCTGAATGCTGCCCAGCTTTGCACATATCTTAGGCTAAGTAGCCCTGCTGGGGAAATTTACGCAATTCTTGCTGGAAGTGTTGGCTGGCAGGATTGTGCAATCCTGGAGCCCAGCAGGCTGCCAGAGAGGATTGCGTAATTTTTGAAGGGAAAGATGGTTGCCCTCTAGAAATGTGAAATTTTCAAGGGGAAGTTGCTTAGCCTGCAACTGGACCAAGTCCGGGTGAACAACTTGTGAGGGGAATTGATCAACTGTGATCGACAGGTTGTCTTTGTGTGAGGAAAACACTGAAGCTTGGGTACTTGACAAAGCAAGACAAAGTGCTATGAAAGGTTAGTAGGGAGGCTCCAAAGCAAGCTAAGGCAAAATTTTGGAGGGTGGTTGTATTCGCTACAACACCACCCTAGTCAACACACTCCAGAAGAGGTTGAACTTCTGGGAGAATTGAAGAATTTGTGTGTTAAGATACCCCTTCTCCAGGCCATTAAAGATGTTGCCATCTATAATAATCTCATCAAGGAGAAATATTTCAAAAATCCTTGGAGAAGAAAAAGAGACACCCCACCATAAATGTTGTTGGTCAACTATCTAATTTGATGCTTGAGAGGGTGATATTCCTGAAATACCTAGATCTTGAAAGCTGAGTAGTAGATGTGCACATTGATGGCCTTACAGTCCATAATACCCTGATTGATCTTGGGGCTGCAATAAATATGATGACTAAGGAAGCCATTCTATCACTAAATCTCCAAGGGGCTTTGAGAAATACCACCAGAATGTTGCATCTTTCAGACAGATCCACTCTAGCTCTTGAGGGAGTTATTGAAGTTGTTATGCCGCCATTAACTCTTGGGAGTATCGTACTAATTTCCTAGTTCTCCCACCAAAAACTTAGTTTAATGACTATCCTCTCATCTTGGGAAGACCATTGTTAGCCACTTTTGATGCTTACATTAGTTGTAGGGTTGGGAACATGACCATTAAGGATGGACATTTGTAAATTTAGCTAGTATTGTATCCTCCTTCTCAACCTTATATTCAGCATGACTTACCCTTGTGGTTAGAAGAGGAGGGAGAAGATGAATTGTATCACATTACCCGCTACCCAATCTGCACTCTTGATACTATTACATGATGGGGAAACCTTATGAAGATGACCTCAAGGACCATATCCTTCAGAACCAACCTCCCACTCCCATACCAATTGATGAGTTGTTGCAAGAAATTGGAAGTAATCCTTGGAGTGACTTATGCCCTATTGAATAAAGTCTATAAAATTTCAAGATTTTAGAGTTTGGCCCATCCAGAACCTTAAAGATCAACCCTTCTCTCTCAGCCAAATAGAAAGAAGAATTGTGAAATGTGCTGAGGCAACACCTAGATTTTTTTTCTTGGGATTATAAAGGAAATGAAAGGTGTGCATACCTCGATTTGTCATCATGTTTACATTAAGGAGGGATGCAACCCTATGCGCCAACCCTAGATAAGGATGAACCCATCTCTTAATGAGATTGTCAAAGAAGAATTGCAAAATCTATTGAATGCAGGGTTCATATACCATATTTGATACGAATTTGATCCTTAAACATTCTCTAAGTTTTCATGAATGTTTCAAATTATGTCAGGCTTCAAAGTCTTATGGATATCGAGCTTATCAGAAATAACCTCTAAACAATGGCAATTTGTGGTCAGCACGGAACAATGAGGACCCTCGGTCAAAGTGTGTAGACCGTTAGCCCATGGTGAGCGCGCACTGGCACAAATTGACTAACGAGAGGTCAAATCCAAAAACAGAGGCAGTTTGTGATAAGCGATTAGCGCTAATCGCATATCACAAGGCGTCCCCCTCAGTGAAGGAAAGCCCCCAAGTGCTCGGTCACAAGGAAAGCATAAAACCATATGGAAATTTCCGATTTCGTTAGAAGGCGGGTCCCGTGCTAAAACCGGCAGGATATCGGAAGGAATTCACGTGGTAAGTAGGTTCGACCAACTCCTGTAGGATGCCATACACTGGGTGACACGCATCCGGTAGATGAGAGAGAAAACCACTCACATCAGATGGGTAAAGGTCATGCTACTTACCTGCCCGATATGGACAGAGACCGTAGGATCTGGAGGCTCCAGATCGACGGCAAAGAAATGATCTGATGGATGACTAGATTCGACGAAGAAATAGGCTGAGTCATATGAGATTTAAGGTCCGCCATGACCGATGAGTTGGTAGAGGAATTAGTTTCGCGGGCAATCTTAGAGCAACAGAAATAACGACTGTTCAAAGATAACTGACACTCAGTTCATGAGGAAACAGGTGGCCACCTCTCTGTGAAGCATTACACCGTGATGATGACGTAGAGCAGGGAATTCAAGCGGACATAGGCAGGTGATCCAGAGAGCCAGGAAGTGGAAACAAACAGTCAGGGAGCAGATTGGCTTTAAGCTGCGAACAGACAGAGAAAGAGAAGCAGAAAGTGAGAGAAGAAAATTGCAGAGAACAGAGAAGCCGAGCTGACCTGCAGAGCAAAGGCAGCATCAAGTAGACAGAGACAAAGAGAGTCTGAGAGTCTGTGAACTCTAGAGAAGGCTTGAGAGGTTTAAGCAAATCTTCTGTGTATACCTGTCAGGTATTGAGTACCAAATTGGACTCATACCACTGAGACCAGTTGAGGTCGAGATTTAGTAAGGGGAGTTTGTGTACTCTAGAGACTTGGGGAATACAATTACAATCCTACTGATCATCATCTGTTAAGAGAGACTCAAATTGAGCTCCTTATTGTAAAAACTCAGCTTTAAGACACAATAGAAAGGCCACCACCGAAGGCTAGACCAGCAGACGTAGCCCAGGAGGATTAGGTGAACTCCTTATTAAACTTCTTGTGTTTATGTGTTTGCTTACTGTGTTTCTCTTATTGTTTCAGTGTCTGTGTATTTCGCAATCTTATCGATCCGTTGCATAAAATAACATAGGCACATCCTAGCACATGAGTCTGTAATACCTTCATTAATTCTCTGAGGTCATTTATGGGTGATTTCAGAACAAGTGGTATCAGAGCGGCTAGGTTGTTAAGGTTAGACAAGCTTGTGTTGGATTGTTGTTGAATGCTAACTAGATCAAAGCTTAAATTAGGAGAAGGAGAGTTGGTTGAAACTAACCCGGAATTGGAAGAGTCTATCCTAAGAAGAAAATGTCAGAAGAAAGTCTCTTGGGATCATACCCCCAATTCGTAGATAGTTTCCTAGCCATAAGGTCCATGGTAGAGGAAATGTATAGGGAGTTTAAGAAAGGTAAAGATGTAGATTCATCACACTCCAAAGATAAAGGAGAAGAATCATCTCTCCTCCATGACCACTCAAAAGGCAAAGGGAAAGAAGAAAACTTTCTCACACCTCCTAATAGCCCTGAAAATAAAAAGAGGACATCATTGATTAAATTAGATGTTAAATTTGATTTACCAATATATGATGGAGAGTTGAATGCAAAGAAGATGGATAATTGGATCAGATAGATTGATGTTTTTTGCAGAGTGCAGAGTATCGACTCAGGCAAGAGTAAGATTCAGCTGGCTAGCCTACACCTCGGAGGCACTGCCTTGGTATGGTAGGAAGGCAGGACACAAGCTGACATGAAGAAACATGGTAAGATTCTTTCTGTCTGGAGTGAATTTGTTTCTGCAATCAAAAATTAGTTCTATCCACTATCTTACATGCAGCAATCCATGATGAGCTGGCAAACTCTTCACTAATTGAAAGGGAAAAGTGTACAAGGTTACACCCAAGAATTTAGGAAAAGAGCTTTGATTCTATGAATTTCATTAGACTCACCTAAGACTCTGTTGAAGTACATAGGTGGTCTACACAGCTACATGAGGCACACTATCCTCATGTTTAATGCCACTAGTATAGATGAGGTATCTGTTCAAGCTACGCATCTAGAAGCTAGAGGAAAGAATGGGAACCCAAAAGTTTGGGGATCATCCAAACCCACTACAAGCAAGAATAAGGAGAAAAGAAAACAGAAATGGAAAGAGAGGAAGGCCAACACTGTACATAAAAGCAAGTCTTCATGCACTCACTGTAAGAAGGATGGGCATGATGATGAGCACTGTTGGATTCTGCATCCAGAGCTGAGACCTAAGAAGTTCGAGGGCAAGAAGAAGAAGATTGTTGCAACTATCCAGAAAGATTTGGGGTCATACTCAGGAGATGAAACAACCATTGCAACCACAGTATAAAAGGTTTTCCGCTTTAGAGAATGCAGAAATCAAGAGGCAGGTGTAGGAGTTGCTTGAGAAGGGGTTCATCAGACCTAGCACATCACCAAGTGGGTCTCCAATCGTTTTAGTGAGAAAGAAAGATGGCTCGTGGAGAATGTGCATGATTACCAAGCACTGAATAATATAACAATAAAAAATCGTTATCCCCTTCCTCACATAGATGATCTATTAGATCAGTTAAAAGAAGCTATTTATTTTTCCAAATTAGACTTGCATAGTGGCTATCATCAGGTCAGAGTTGCAGAACAAGATGCATGGAAGACTGCTTTCAAAACAAAGCAGGGATTGTATGAGTAGCTGGTTATCCCTTTTGGCTTAACTAATGCTCCTTCTACTTTCATGAGAGTAATGAATGATGTACTCAGACTTTTTCTTGATGATTTTGTTATTGTATATTTGGATGGCATTCTTATATTTAGCAAAACATGGGAAGAACATTTAAAGCATGTTAAGCAGACACTAGATGTTTTGAAAAGAGAAAAACTTTATGTTAAACTCTCAAAATGTGAATTTGGCAAAACATCTTTGAATTATTTGGGACATATAGTAGGGGGTGGTGAATTGAAGATAGATCCCTCTAAGGTTGCAGTCATTGTAAACTGGCCTAAACCCAAAACTGCTACAGAAGTTAGAAGCTTCTTAGGAGCAACACAATATTGGAGAAAGTTCTTTTCTAACTTTCTTTAATTGCAGCTCCCTTACATGCTTTAACATGATTGAACAAGATGTTTCAGTGGGGAGGAAAACAATAGAAAGCCTTCGACACCTTGAAAGAAAATATTAGTACAACACCAGCACTAGCACTGCCCGATCTTCAAAGACCATTTGAGATCCAAACGGATGTCAGTGACTATGCCATGGGAGCAGTGTTGATACAGCACGGTAAACCCATATGTTATCATTCTGAGACATTTAATTCTGCAATAGTTAACTATCCCACATATGATAAAGAATTGTATGCATTAGTACAGAGTGTGAAAAAGTGGAAACATTACTTAATGGGCAAAGAGACAGTTATACATACTGATCATCAACCACTTCAATATTTACACTCCCAAACTAAGTTGCAGAATCAATACACTATAGATGGATGGGTTTCTACAACAGTTTCATTTAGTCATCAGATATAAAAAGGGAATACACAATAAAGTTGCAGATTTAAAATCTAGACCAATCATAAATGCATCTACTATACTTAAGCATAATTCAGTATTGCATGAGAGCTACATTGAACAATATGCTCAAGATATAGATTTTAAAGATGTATATGCAACTTTAAGTCAAGGAAAATGAGTAGAAGAATTGGATTATCATATTAAGGACCAACTCTTGTATCATTGTGGGAAGCTCTGCATTCCACAAACTGAAAGAGAAGATAATTCAAGAAGCACACACTTCTCTAATATCAGGTCACTTTGGGGTAAGTAAAACGGTTGCACAGCTGCAAAGATTTTGTTATTGGCCAAAAATGAATGAGACAGTTTCTAGATATGTAAGATAGTTTCTAGATATGTAAGAGGGTGTACCATGTGTGCTAAAAGCAAGCCCAAAAATATAAAACTAGGCTTGTACACTCCACTACCAGTTCCTTCTCATCCTTGGGAAAGTGTTTCCATGGACTTTGTTCGAGGACCGCCTAAATCTAGGAAAGGTCATGACTATTTATATGTTGTTGTGGATAGGTTCAGTAAAATGTGTATTTTGATACCTTGTAATAAGCAGATTACAGCTGAACAAACTGCAAAGTTGTTCTTTCAACATGTATGGGTTCATTTTGGATTACCCACTTCCATTGTATCTGATCGAGATTCCCGATTTGTTGGGAAGTTTTGGTCGAGTCTGTGGGAATTGATGGACACCAAACTGAAGAAAAGCACAGCCTTTCATCCACAGACAAATGGCCAGACAAAAGTGGTAAACAGGACAATGATCCAGTTGCTCAGAGGCTATTGCAGTAAGCATCCAAAACTTTGGGATGAACATTTGTGTTATGTGCAGCATGCTTACAACCAAGCAAAACATTCTTCCACACAGCGATCTCCTTTTAAGACCTGTTTTGGTTTCACACCAAGGTCTCCCTTGGATTTTGTCTTTGGTAAAGATATAACAGTTGATGGACACAGTGATGTGGACAAGGCAACCAAGTTGATTGAACAAATCCAAGAGATTCACCAAGCAGTACAAGAACAGTTGGAAAAGAGCCAAGCCGAATACAAGGCAAGGCATGACAAGCATAGGATGGAGCATAGTTTCTAAGTTGGTGATCAAGTCTGGCTGTATATCAGCAAAGACAAAATGCAAGGTGAAGGTAAAAAGCTAAAGCCAATAAGGTATGGACCTTTCAAGATACTTGAGAAAATTGGTGAGAATGCTTTTCGCCTTGATTTACCAGCTTACATGCACATCTACTCAGTCGTTAATGCAGACATATTGAGATTATTTGAACCTTCATTAATTGAAGATCCTGAAGAGCAGAGTCAATTTCCTTCTATTGATGATCTATTACCTGAACATATCAATGAATTGCAAGAAGACACATTTTTGGATAGGAAGGTGAGGATGACGTGCAGGGGAGATGTTGAGTACCTTAGGATTGGACTCAAGGGTTCAAAGCCAAGCAGTGAAAAATGGATAGAGATTGGACAAGTGAGACAACTATACCCTCACTTAGTCAATGTTTGAAAACCAACTTTTGGTGGTCCAAAAGATTTTTCAGTGGGAAGGTCGTGATCTGAATTGGATCCTTAAACATTCTCTAAGTTTTCATGACTGATTCAAATTATGTCAAACTTCAAAGTCTTATGGATATCAAGCTTATCATAAATAACCTCTAAACAATGGCAATTTGTGGTTAGCACGGAACAACGAGGACCCTCGGTCAAAGCACGCAAATCATTGGCCCATGGTGACCGTGCACTAGCACAAATTGACAAACGGGGGGTCAAATCCAAAAACATAGGTAGTTTCTGATACGCGATCAGCGCTAATCGCATATCACAGGGTGTCCCCCTCAGTGAAGGAAGCCCCCAAGCACTCGGTCATGAGGAAAGCATAAAACCGTACGGAAATCACTGATTTCATCAGAAGGCAGGTCCCATGCTAAAACCGGTAGGATATCGAAAGGACTTCAAGCGGTAAGTGGGTTCGACTGAGTCCCGCTCGATGCCATACGCTGGGTGACACGAGTTCGACGGATGAGAGAGAAAACCGCTCACATCGGATGGGTAAAGGTCATGCTACTTACCTGCCCGATATGGACAGAGACCGTAGGATTTGGAGGCTCCAAATCTATGGTGGAGAAATGATCTGACGGATGACCAGATTCAACGGAGAAATAGGCTGAGTCAGATGAGATTTGATGTCCAACATGACCGATGAGTTGGTAGAGGAATCAGTGTCATGGGCAATCTTGGAGCAACAATAATAATGATCGTTCAAAGAGAACATACACTCAGTTCATGAGGAAAAAGGTGGCCACCTCTCTGTGAAGCGTTACACCGTGATGATGACGCAGAGCAGGGGAATTCAAGCGGACAGAGGTAGGAGATCCAGAGAGCTAGGAAGTGAAAACGAACAGTCAAGGAGTGAATTGGCTTTAAGCCATGAACATACAGAGAAAGAGAAGAAGAAAGTGAGAGAAGAAAATTGCAAAGAACAAGAAGTCAAGCTGACCTACAGAGCAAAGGCAGGATCGAGCAGACAAAGATAGAGAGATTGCGAGAGTCTATGAACTCTAGATAAGGCTTGAGAGGTTCAAGCAACTTTTCTGTGTATACCTGTTAGGTATTGAGTACCAAATTGGACTCATACCACTGAGACTAGTTGAGGTCGAGATTCAGTAAGGGGAGTCTGTGTACTCTAAGGACTTGGGGAATCCAAGTACAATCCTAATGATCATCATTTGTTAAGTGAGACTCAAATTGAGCTCCTTATTGTAAAAGCTCTACTTTAAGACACAATAGAAAGGCCACCACTGAAGGCTGGACCAGGAGACGTAGCCCAGGAGGATTGGGTGAACTCCTTATTAAACTTGTTGTGTTTATGCGTTTGCTTACTGTGTTTCTCTTACTGTTTCAGTGTCTGTGTATTTCGCAATCTTATCGATCTGTTGCATAAAATAACATAGGAACACCCCAACACATGAGTCTGTAATACCTTCATTAATTATCTGAGGTCGTTTACGGGTGATTTCAGATCACTAATTTAGATAGTGAGTGGGTGTCACCTCTTGTTTTAGTTCCCAACAATAATGGGAAGTGGAGAATTTGTGTTGATTATCGAGAACTTAACAAGGCTACAAAGAAGGAACATTTTCCTTTACCCTTCATTGACCAAGTCCTAGATGGCCTTGCAGGGAATAAATTATTCTCCTTCTTGGATGGATTTAGTGGACACAACCAAATCCAGATCAGCCCTGAAGACCAAGATAAGGCCACATTCACATGTCCTTGGGGTACCTTTTCTTGTAGAGTTCTTCCATTTTGTTTATGCAATGCTCCTACTACTTTCCAGAGGGCAGTTTTGAGTATTTTTGTTGAACTTGTTCATGACTCTGTTGAAATATACATGGATGATTTCACTCCTTATGGATGTGACTTCCATGAAGCTCTCTCCAATTTTTACAAGGTACTGAAGAAATGATTTTCAATGAATCTCTCTCTGAGCCCTGGGAAATGTGAGTTCTTAATGAATGAGGGGACTGTCCTTGGCCATTCGATACCCAAGGAAGGGATAAACATTGACCCAAACAAAATTTCCATCATCGAAAGGGTCCCTACTCTTAAAAAACAAAGAGATGTCAAGAGTTTCTTGGGAATAGTTGGGTATTATATGAGATTCATCAAAAACTTTAGTAAAGTGGCTTTACCTTTGTTTGGGTTGTTGGCCAAATATTCAGATTTCTGTTGGACCAATAATTGTCAAGAGGCCCTTGAAGTGTTGAAAGAAAAATTTACCACTACACCCATCCTAAGGGGTCCCAATTGGGCATTTCCTTTCCATATCCATATTGATGCATCAGATAAAGTTGCGGGGGGAGCCTTGGGACATATAGAGGATAAGTTTCCTTATGATATCTATTTAATTAGTAAGAATTTGTCTAAAGTTGAGTTGAATTACACTATCACTGAAAAGAACTCTTAGATGTAGTACATTCTTTAAAAAGATTCAAGCACTATATCACTGGGTATCAAACTTTTTTTTATACTGATGATGCAACCATTAAATATTTGATGAACAATCCTGATGTCAATGCAAGGATAATTATAAGGTTGTTATTGTTACAACAATTTGATTTGACTATTATTGACAAACCAGGGAAAGAAAATGTGGTTGCAGATTTTTTGTCTAGGTTAACCTTGCCTACAGGTAATGAGGAGATGGTGGATGATCAACTTCCAAATGAACACCTCTTTTCCATCTCGATGATTTCTCCTTGGTTTGCTAACATAGCCAACTACTTGGTTGCTAGGAGGTTCCCTCCTAATATATCATCCAGGGAGAAAAGCAAGATTGTAAGGAAAATCTCTCCTTTCACCTGGATTGGGGGCATATTTTCATATTGGAACAATATCATATCTCGAGGAGATGTGTAAGAGAAGAGGAGGTATTTGACATCCTCTCAGCATGTCATGATGGATTTTATCGAGGTCATTTTTCTTCTAAAAGGACAACCTTTAAATTTTTACAAGTTGGTTACTATTGGCCCACTTTACATCAAGATGCAAGGAGATACACCACTAGATGTGATGAGTGCCAAAGGATGGGAAAACCCACACCCAGGGATGAAATTCTCCTACAACCTCAAGTGTCCTTAGATCCATTTGACAAGTGGGGCATGGATCTCATTGGGTCAATTGATCCACCACCAGGACTGAAGAAGTACATCATTGTGTGCACTGATTACTTGACAAAGTGGGATAAGACAAAGGCAATCAAAGCAATAACTGAGAAGAAAGTGGTTGAGTTCTTAAGAGAAAACATCTTCTACAAGTTTGGGCATCCAAGGGAGGTATTCATTGATCAAGGAGCACAATGCACATCAAATTTGATTGAATATCTCATGAGACAACACCATATCAAGCACAAGAGATCCACTAACTATCACCCTCAAGCAAATATGAAATTAGAGGTCACAAACATAGCATTGGATAGCATCCTCACCAAGGTTGTTAGAAACCACAAGAAATATTGGGCAGAGAGACTGGTAGAGGCCACTTAGGCCAACAAAACCACTTGGGAAACCACCACTGGATTCACTCCATATGACTTGGTTTATGGGAAGAAGGCTTTTCTTTCTATTGAGTTTGAACATAGCACTTTGAGAATGGAATCTTAGTTGACTCAGATTTCACTACAACACAACAAGAAAGGTTGCTCCAACTGAACAACTAAGATGAGTTCATAATGCAAGTTATCCTACACACTGAAGTCATACAACTACAAAGGAAGGTTTGGCATGACAAGCATATCAAGGAAAATACTTTTCAAGAAGGGGATTGGGCCTTGTTATATGGTTCTAGGTTTAAATATTTTAAAGGGAAGCTAATGAAAATATGTTTGGGTACATACCTAGTAGAAAAGTGATGAAAATGGATCTGTCCAAATCATAACCATTGATGAGGAAGGAATTTCCTTACTTGTAAATGGTTATAGGTTGAAGATATATAGAAAACGTTTGTCCAAGGAATAATTTATTAGTTCATTCAGCAAAGAATTAAATGTGATAGGGAGTTTAATAGCTTCCAATCCACAACATTCCTAGAAATTTTAGAAAATAAAAAATAAAAAGGACTGGATGAAAACCTCTATGAGGCATCTGAGGCCAACTCCAGGCCCTTGCAAACCTCTTTGAGGCATCTCAGGAGAAAAATAAAAGAGAAAAAATAATAAATATCCCTAGGTGAAAGCCTCCTATGAGGAATGCAGGTGAGGCAACCTGTTTGTCTCAAGAAAAAACAAAAAAGAAAAATAAATAAGAGAAAATAAGAATACAAGGAAGAAGCCTACACCATGTATGCTAACCTTTCTATTGTTTTGCAGGATTGCACACAGTGGAAGACTTCATGGCCACATGAAAACCCCTACAAGATATCATTCACACCTCCATATATACACCTCATATCCATCCTCTCCATTCTTATGACCATATCTCTCCACCATCCCATCAACAAGAAAATCGAATTTCACCTCTTCTCTGTGATGTTATAGGAAGGACCTGTAATGCTATAGGAGGAGCCTGTGAATTTACAGGAGGGAGATCTAATGAGGAGAATAGATAAAAATACCATTACGACTCTAGAGAATGTTAAAGAAGGTCCTCCAATTATTTTTCCATCATCCATCCATCACCCATCCACTCCATTTCACAGAAAAATTGCTCAAATTTTCGACTTTGACTTACCTTAAAAAAACATAGAAGGCACAATTTTCTATTTCTATAGTGTCTACACTACCCCTTCATGACTCTAACCCTACCCTCATGACTTATCATCATATCCAAAAACACCATCATGTAAACTAAAGACTTCAAGGGAGGATCAAAAGACTACTATAGGAAGAAAACTCCTCATGTAGCAGCATGTGCAGCTAGAACAATAACAATGATATTATTTAGTTTTCTTCCAACACTAGAAGGGATGATGGGGCCTTGTCTACAACCATGAAGAGACACATCATCCTCATGAAGGCTTTCCACCAGCAGAAACAACTTGGACATCAAGGAGGAACCTGAACACACACAACAAAATCATCATTCAAGGTATCATCAAGAATGAAGACATGTACACGAAACAAGTCAAAGAGTCAACTCCCTTGATCATAATGATATATGGTCCAGCTCCAACATGAAAAAATATACAACAGTTTGATCCATAGGTAGGTGCAAGTATGGAAACCATCACCTCCTCTCTATGCATAAAATGGACATCTTGTAGTGGACATCTTCAGAAGACACCAGTGGTTGGGTTTCTTTGAGTTACTAAAGAGGTATGATGATGATCTTGCCCATGAATTTTCCATGGAATTACACTCTCAAGAGGAATACAATGCCACTATTGTTATCAGAGGGTTGTCCATCTCTCTCAGTCTTGAAACCATAAGTGTTACACAAAAATATCGTCACCATGATTATTTGTAGTCAGTATGGGTCTATCATCACTTGTACTGTCCTCCTAAGCAAGTCTCAGACCTCAGCTCTTCAAATCAAGCTTTGGAAATGAGAGAAAGACATTAAAAATCAATATAACTCTGGTTCCGCACTTTCTCTCATGGTCACCTGCGGTCCTGCACCTTCTGTGTACGAAAACTGCGGACCTGCCTGCTCTGTCCCTAACGGTGTAGATGCGGACCCCTGTGAAAGTCAAAAGGCGCAAGTTTTATCTTTAAAAACTCACTTTGTGTTAATTCTAGAGGTTTCTAGAAGGAATTTTGACGTGGATTGTTCGCTCTGAGGTGGTTCATGCATCCCAAAAGAGAAGGAGCTAATCCCTTGATGAGAGGAGCTGTCCCTTTGAAGGAGGGATTTATCCTTTGAAGGAGGACCTAGTAACCTCCCTCCACTGCACTACAATACATGCATTGGGCTGGTTGCTAGGGAGGTTAGAAGTTGAACATTTTTTAGGGTAAATGCTGGTGAAATCAAGACTTCCTAGTTGAGCTTAAGAGGAGAGATCACACATCTTTTTGGCTTCATTGGGGAGTGAGTGAAACTTGTCAAAGTAGAGGAGACTTCTTGCTGGACCCTGGGAGGAGCTTGTACAGCGTCAAGGCAAAGGTTGTAAAGTTCTTCTTCTCTTGAATTAATACAATCAAACTCATTTTTCTCAACAAGTATCTCATGTTATTTGTTTCATGGACTCCTTGACTTTCATGTTAAATATGTTTTATGCAATTGGCTTTTCAGGTGCTATTTAATTTGTTTGCCTTGTTTGTGTTTGCAGATTCGTGAAAAAGAGCTCATTTGGATCGAAGGAGAGAGGGCATCCACAAGCTTGTGTTGGACCTAAGGTAGGCCCTAAAAACACTTGTTTGCCATTGTTTATAAAAGCATATTTAGAGAAAGATAGTGTCTGGTTGGTTTGCTTGTCATTAGGTCTTCTTTAGATTCTAGGAAGGTCTATCTTGTCCGCAAGATCGACTTATTCCGTGTGACAAAATGGCGACTCCGCTGGGGACTTGATTGTTTTCCTTGTTTTACTTTGACCTGAGAAACTCTATTTTTGTTTCTGTTTTTGGCTTGTTGTGTGTAAAATTGGGTAGAGTTTGTAGATCTAGGGTTATTTTTCGTTTTTCATAGCTTTGGGAGAGGACCGCACCCTAGCCGTTTGACACAGTGCGTACCTACCTGCATCTTGGCTTTTAGCACAGAGCGGGACCGCACCTGTGCCAACTGTGGGCCTGCGGACCCTGTCAAAATTTTGAAAACCCTAAGATTTCCTCTGTTAGTCAGCTTAGTTTGTGTTTAGAAATTGTTATCCACTGCCCAGACCTGCATATAACCTGTCAGAAGCTTTCCTTGGATTGATTTCGTTAGTGTTAGGGTTTTAGGTGAAATTCCTAGGAGTTTTGCTTGTTGGGTTTGTTTTTCATTGTGGTTGTGTAGTGGCTCTGAGCTTAGAAGCTGTAGGGACTTCAGATCACCTTAGTGTCTACCAGCCTTCTTATGAGTCTGACCATTGATGAAATCTCCCCTTGTTTGAGGAATCCGCTTTGAATTTTCTCTTTACAAAACTTCGAAAAGCTTGTGTTTAAGAGTTTGGATTTTCATTTTCAAAAAGAAAACGAAATTGGTTGTTCTTGACTGATTTGTGATTCTGCATAAATTAGTCCTTAGCTTGCATCTAGCTGAGTAAAACATCCTTAAAAAAGACTTTTAGTAGGCTTTGACTTCAAATAGGTTTTTATAGTTTGTAGATCTCAAAGTTAGTCGTTTGCATTAGTTTTGAGTGTGTTATTAAAAAATATAAAAATCTCTTTTGGAAAAAAGTTTGTTTTTGTAGTGATTGAGTGCTTTGAAATGAAAAAGGGAAATTTTTGTGAAATAACTAGTTGTCTCGTTTTTTGAGTGCTTTGGAAAGGAAAAGCTCTTCTTTTAATTTGTTTAATTGAGAAAGATTTGTGTTTACAAAATATTTGCATTCTCAAACTCTTTCTTAGTTTAGAAGTTCATCGAAGAGGAAAAGATTGTTTGAATCATCTTAGGTGCATTTTTAGTGATTTTGAGTCGAGTCTTCATACCACGAGTTTCATCTCCGCACCTTTGGACTTAAACAAAAACCACTAAAATTAACGCTTAAAGTAAAATTCACCTAGTAACATTTTTATTTCTAGGGCTCTGACACACCAACTTAGCTTAGGCTAGTGTCTTGGAGTAGGAGAGTAATTAACTCTCCAAGACAGTAAAAACAAACAAGTAGCTGTATCTTGTGGTAGGGAAGAAATCCAATTGTTGCATTTATGCTCTGGGAAAGCTCCTCTTAAAGGAGAAGCACGAGATTGTGTCCGAACCAGTGTGGGAATCAATCTTCCTCATTGGGAACGACGCCAGATATTCACGTATTAAAAACGGTAAACCTCGGATTAACCATTGTCGAGGAGCCTGGGGTCACTTGTTGGTAAACCTTGGATTATGTCAAGGAGCCTTCAAGGGGATTGAGCTTGCTACTCTGCCCTTGCATGTGTATCGGATCGTAGACTGTTCCCCCAGGTATATTTGTCTCAGTTGGTAACCTTAGTGGCCATATTCTTTAGGACTCTCCCTGAGGTGACAGTGGTGGGAAGATCCCACTGTACCTGGAGCAGACGTCGGCTAGACTCACTTGGATTTTCTGGGGGGTTCTCTTCACTCGAGACGGTTAAGTGGAGAAACTTGTGTCAGTATATTCATTAAGCAGGTTGTCGGGGTAACTGTTCCAACTGTCGTTTCTGTATTGAACTCTGCGATGTTGGATTTCATCACCAACTAGTGTTTTCAGTCCAGAAAGTTATTGTTTATGTGTGTTTGATCTCCTAGATTCTTTAGGCGTGTGATTCAAATTTGTTTGGTTCTTTAGAGACTTTAGGTGCTTTTCATTGAGATTTTTACTTTGTTTGCATGTGAAGTAGTTAAAAGTCTTTAACTGTGGCTGAATTACCAAGACAGTCCCGTAGACTTCGGGGCCAGTCTCCTGAGTTTGTAAACGTGGTTGAGTTACTGAGGAAGTCCCGTAGACTTCGGGGCCAACCTCCTGAGGAAGTACCGAGCCAGCTCGAAAACTTGAAAGTCCTCGTAACTCCTAGAGACAGTAGAGTTGGGTCACCTGAGGAAGGAGAATCTTCTTTGATAGTACACCCTGATTTTCAACCATTAGTAGCAGAGTATAATCCACAGTCGGTGTCTGTCTCCGAAATCGCTAGTAGTTTTTCATCTACTAGTGATATAGGTGAAGAACCCAAAATATCCGAGCTTGAAAGTGAATTTTCTGCTACTCTGACATCGGGGTTTGTTTCTCCAACTTCTAGTGGTCCTGGTTCACCTAGGGTAGAAAGAGTAATTACCCAAGATCTTCCTTCTGGACTTATTGCTATTGAAGAACTTGCTCCGGAAGAAGAAGTAGGCATCCCTATTCCTGAAAATCAACCTGTTATTGAACTAAGGGAGCGTGAATCAATTTTTTACAGTCCACCTAGGAGTAGTTCTTTGTATCTTTCTTTGACTAATTTTCTAGAAAACTCAGGGTTAAGCTTTTCACCACCTCGTGCTCCTTATCATCCAACACCTAGAGGTTTTTATACTCCCGTCAATATGGCAGGACAGTCATCCATGTTTACTCAATCGCCCGAATCTTTTTTGTATGGCGTTCCTTCTGTTCCCTCCGGGTATCAGTAACTTTCTGGTACTTTTTCGGGAGCATCTCCTCAACCCATTGAGCAAGGGTTATTAACTGGAAACAATGGTACTAAACCGTTGAGCGTAGAAGACATTCTTATGATGTCAGGTTCTATTCCCAATCCTCAACCTCAAGGTGGCCAGTTACCGCTTGGGGGGCAGCCTCAATTAACGCCTGGGTGGCAACCTCAAGGTACACAATTTGCATCTGGGGGGCAACCTCAAGGACAGTACATACCTATGGGACAGTACGTTCCTCAAGGTCAACCCCAGACTCAATATGTACCCCAAGGTAAACCCCAGTATCAATTTATACCTCAAGGTCAACCCCAGTATCAGTATGTGCCTCAAGAGTATCAACCCCAAGGTCAGTACTCGAACCAAGGTTTCCAACCACCCCAAGGTCAAACGTATGTTCAAGGAACGGGAAATGTACCTTTCAATTATCAATCCTACCCTCAACCCGGTTATGGTCCTCCGTATTCTCAACCTGTTATGGGTCAGTACCCCGGAATGAATATAGTGTGGGATCCATCGCAAACCCAACAGGTGTTGCAGCCAAGTGTACAGTTTTCATCTCAAACTCAACAACCCTTAGTTTCTGGTTCACCCCAGCAACCAGTCCAGTCTAACATTCAAACTTCTGTACCTTCGTTAGTTTCTCAGCATGGGCCTAGTACACCTCGTACTCCGCCTCAAACAACTACTACAACTGCCGCAACATCTGTTCAATCTACCCCACCTACTTCTGGAGTATCGACAGCTCCGGTTTCTACTGTTCCTGTATCTACTCCTCAGACATCTTTACCACCGTCTGGATCTACAATTCAAACTTCGGTTCAGATGCCTGTAGGACAACCTGGTTTAAGTACGGTTGTCACAAATCAACCAAAATTCACTTATCAACCGTACCAGGGACGGTACCAATTCGGTCCTGCTGTGCAACAGCCAGTCTATCAGTATCAACCGTATCCTGGGTACACTTATCAACAACCTCAACAACCCCAGTACGGTCCTGTTAATCCTGGTTTTCCGGGAGGATACAATATCCCGAATGCCATTCCCATTCCTAGTTATCCTGGATATCCTCCTCCTAGGGCTGGTCTCATGACCTAGAGTTTTAGGGATCCTAATCGGCAGTTACCGTTTATCGCAACTTTGGACTTACCTGACTTGTCGCGCCTAACGAACGATCCCATTAATTATCTTCCGTTTTGGCCGCCAACGCTGAATAAGTTGCCCAGTGACATTCCCAAGTTCGAAGGTAAATCAGGAGAGGACCCGTCAAACCATGTGATGACTTACCACGTCTGGTGTGCGTCTAACTCCATTACAGATGATTCGATCCGTCTTAGAATTTTCCAGCGCACTCTAATTGGTCTCGCAGCCAAGTGGTACATTGAGTTACCGCGAGGCACTTTTTATAATTTTAGTCAGTTAGCTACCTCGTTTTTTACTCATTTTCAGTTGTCAGTCTGATATGACAATGGCACAGAATTGTTAACTTCGATAAAACAATTGACATCCACTTACATTTCAGATCATATTCATGAGTGAAGACGTCGACGACGTTTAGTGAAGGTATTTATTCCGGATCAAATCTTGGCTGAGTGGTTTGTAAAATCTTTGTTGCCAAAGATCACTGAAGATGTTGCTAAAGCCGGAGTTGTTACTGAGGAGCAAGTAATTGCTCAAGCACAGTACCTTGACTTGGTCTATACTCAGTCGGGTACGTTGCACGAAAAAATCCCCGATCTTCCCAAGCAAAATCAAATCATTGCAGCTCCTTCGGGATCTCATGCCACCGACGGTATGATTGGCACGGTTAACACTAAAAGTAAGAAGAAGTCTTCCAAGAATTCTTCTCCTATCATAACCTTGCCTGATTCCCCAACAGGAGATTCTTCTGCAGAGATCTCCGCCGATATTCACGTTGTAAAGTCATCTACAGCCAAATCAAAATCCGGTGGGAAGAAGAAAGGAAAGAAGAAGAATAAAACGGACAAAAGTTCAAAGGAGAAACCTGAAAAGGCGGAATCCAATGATGAAAAGCGCAAACCTCGTTATCCTTGTCTCATTTGTGACAATGAACATTTTACAAGAGACTGCCCTCATCGTGCAGAGGTTGCGAAGATTGTCAAGGGTTCCCAAACTCCTGCTGTTTTGAAGGATCCTTTTCCGGCTCAAGACAGTAAGATGATAGGTTCATCCTCGAATGCTAATGAAGAACCCATACTGATGATGTCCCATGTTAGGATTGCGACTCGATCGCAAGATTATGGTAGTAAAAGTCCTGTTGATGGTAAAGAAGTAGAATCTTCCCATTCTAATCCATCAACCTCAGCTCCCGGTTCCGATCCACTACAGATCGAGAAACCTAATCTAGACTTGGTAATCAAACCGCCTGCCAAGGGTATACTTTGAAAGTCAGCTTTCAATCCACATGCGAGAGCGGCTTAGAATTATAACATTGTTGAGGATTTCGCTGTTTCACCCTCAGCAATGTCGGCTTTGGAAGTGCTGCAATCATGTCCAGCACAACGTAAATTACTTTTGTCGGCTATAGGAGATGTTGATGTTCAGGACCTGAACCTAATAATCTTCGATCTAGAAAATAGTACACCGTGTTTGCCTCATCAAATGGCTTTCCAGATTCCAGTGATAGTAAAAAACAGGCCTATTCATCGGACTGTAATTGATGAGGGAGCCTCAACGTGTATTATGTCGATACAGTGTTGGAGATCACTTAGTTCTCCTTCGCTAAATCAATCCCCGATGATTCTAAAGGCCTTTGATGGCTGTGGGTTTCATCCTTTTGGCATTCTACAGTATTTGCCTATAGGGGTTGAAGGAAAAACCGTTAGTCCAGATGTGGAGGTGGTTGATGCCCCTCTAGATTACAACCTTCTCTTGGGTCGAAGTTGGTCTTACGCTATGACAGCGGTCTTTTCATCGGTCTTTCGAGTAATAAAGTTTCCACACAATGGAAAGATCGTAAAAATAGACCAGCTGGCTTACTTTTCATCTGACCCAGCCTCTTCGGAGAGTATTCAGCATGTTGGTAAAACGACTATCCCATATAAGGATGTTGGGGTAGGACTAGTTAAAGATGCCAGTTTACTGGGAACTTTTCCTTTTCCTCCAATCAACACATCGTCTTCATTTGCAACCATTCATATGATTACATCAAAAACCATTATTTATGATCATCCTTAGATTGTCCCTTCTGAATCTGAGATAGACTCGTTTGGTAATACCATGCCTTTGAGTCCATATGAAATTGCCTATGAAGCCGTGCAGTCATTTGCCGACCCATTTTCAACCGAAAATGACTTAATGAATGTGGTCCATGAGGAATCACTTTTCACATCAACCTCGGATTTAACTACGTTTTCTGAACTTGTTCACTCTGATGAGCAAATTCGTGAAATCATATGTGTAGATGATTTACCATGGGAAGATCTCCATCACAGATCTTCGTTTTTACCTGAGGATGATCGTTTTGAAAATGATTTCTCATCAATTTTTACAACTGAATATGTCAAGGAACCTCAGAATCCAATGAAACATCCTAATTCAGAGTTAAATTTGGGAAACATCTCTCGAACTGTTCCTATTGACATTTCGGTTAAGCCCGGAATTGTTGAGAACATTCATATAGGTGCCTCGTGTACATATAACGAAATTCAATTATATAAGGCCCTATTTCAAGAATTCTGCGACGTGTTTGCCTGGTCCTATGAGGAAATGCCAGGAATTGATCCCACGATTGTTGTTCATGAGATCAAGACTTACCCGGACGCTAAACCCGTCCGGCAACGTTTGCGTCATATTCACCCACGAAAAGCTGTTGTAATTAATTTAAGCAGAAGTTGAAAAATTATTGAAAGCAGGTTTCATTTATCCGATCCCGTTAACAGATTGGGTATCGAATATTGTTCTGGTTAACAAAAAGCAAGGAACAATAAGAATATGCATCGACTATAGGGACATTAATCAAGCCTGTCCAAAGGACAATTACCCAACTCCCTATATCGATCAAATCATTGATGATTGTGCTAGTAGCGAAATATTTTCCTTTATGGACGGTTTTTCCGGATACAATCAAATCAACATTCTACCTGCTGATCAACCAAAAACGGCTTTCATTTGTCCATGGGGGACATTTGCTTATTGCAAATTACCTTTTGGGCTTAAGAATGCCGGAGAAACTTTTCAAAGGGCGATGTCTTACGCGTTTCATGACATCAAACACATTGTGCAGCCGTATCTCGATGACTTGCCTGCTCATTCCTTACATCGAGCTGATCACCTCGTCCATTTACGAGCAATTTTTATGAGGTGTAGGCATTATCGGATCCGGTTGAACCCACACAAATGTGTCTTCTGTATAGAAACGGGTCGATTACTGGGATTTGTAGTTTCGAAAGCCAACATTCACGTTGATCCCTCGAAGGTCGAAGCTATCATCAAATTGCCTCCTCCTTCGAGTCTTCGCCAACTCCAAAGTTTGCAGGGGAAAGCAAACTTTTTACGACGATTCATTCCTAACTATGCCGAGGTTACAAAGGGTTTTACCCAGTTGTTGAAACAAAATACACCATTCTATTGGGATGAGATAGCTAAGAAATATTTTGATGCACTCAAACACGCGTTGACCCATGCACCGTTGTTGCATCCTCCCAACTACAACCAGGATTACTTCTTGTATCTCGCCGCCTCTCATTCCACCATTGGAATGGTCTTAGTTCAGGAAGATGAATCAGGAACGGAACATGTGATATATTACCTTAGTCGAACTTTAAATCCAACTGAGCTAAAATACTCACATGTGGAGAAATTGGCATTGGCAGCTGTTCAAGCTGTCCAACGTTTTCGTCACTACATTTTACTACGTAAAACTACAGTAATTTCGGATTGCAACCCTATGATCTACATTTTGACCAAGCAATTGCTAGGGGGCAAGTACTCTAAATGGATCGTTATCCTACAAGAGTTCGACTTGGAATTTGAGAAATCTAAGTCTAAGAAATCTTTAGTTTTTGCGGAATTAATGTGTGACTTCCCACGTGCTAACACGGAAACTGTGGCGGAGGAGCCCATTGCGGACGAATCCTTGTTTCTAATCAGCACTTTAGATCCGTGATATGGGGATATCATCGTTTATCTCTAGACCCAATCCTTTCGGCCAGAAATTTCAAGGTCAGAACGTCGGAAAATTCGATTCCAGTCCCAACAATTCAGGGTTATTGGAGATACTCTTTATCGTCGTGGGGCGGACTCCATTTTTCGACGTTGCTTAACTCACGAGGAAGTTGAAAGGGTTCTAAATGACTATCACTCTGGAGCGTGTGGCGGTCATATGTCTAGGTTTGCCACAGCCCAAAAGATATTGCGCGCTGGCTACTTCTGGCCGTCTTTATTTAAAGATTGTATTACGGCGGTCCGAAAATTCCACAACTGCCAAATTTTTTATCGTAAGATGTGCACTCCACCTGCTCCTCTCCACCCTATAATTGTCGTTGGTCCTTTTGCCAAATGGGGTATCGATTTTATTACATGCAACCCTCACTCGGCCGGGGGGCATGCGCATATCATCCTTGCGGTAGATTATTTTACTAAGTGGGCCGAGGCGATGCCTACATTCGAGGCAGACAGCAAGACAGCTGCAATTTTCGTGTTCAATCATATAATTGCTAGGTTTGGTGTCCCACAAGCGATAATCACTGATCATGGGCATCATTTTCGAAACGTTATGATGACTGAACTTACAGGCCAGCTTGGTTTACGTCACGATAGTTCAACCGCTTATTATCCACAAGCGAATGGTTTGCTTGAATCCATCAACAAAGTTTTAGCTAGCATGATCCGACGAATCATTGGGATTCATCGGTCGAATTGGCACAACATGCTATTTTCAGCGCTTTGGGCATACCGAACTTCAGTAAAAACATCAACAGGGTTCACTCCTTTCCAACTAGTCTATGGTTTGGAAGCCGTGTTACCCATTGAATGCGAAATCCCGTCACTGCAAATGGCCATCGAGTTACTTCCAGCCACTTCCAAAGAGGAAAAGTGTTTGTTATACTTGGCTCAATTAGATGAGAATCGACATGATGCTGCATTGGCGATCGAGACTCACGCAAAACGAATGAAAGCTCAGTATGATCGAAATGTGACCCCTCGAAATTTTTCGGAAGGAGATCTAGTCTTAGTTTACGATCAAGCTAATGATAAATTACGCGCTGGAAAATTCGTTCCTATGTGGCATGGTCCCTATGTTGTCAAGCGAAAGCTAGCCAAAGGGGCTTATGAATTGCTAGACTTTGACGGGGACTCTTTGGGTAAACCCAGAAATGGCCTTTACTTGAAGAGGTATTATGCTTAAAAGAATGGGTATGGAAATTTTTAGTTAGGATAGTTTTTTCTTTCTAGCTGGTGTGTTTTAGTTTAAACAGTGTGCTTAGCTTAGAGAGTGTTTTTCGTCATTATTCCTGCTTATCTTGGTTTTACTCTTGATATTGCAGATGTCGGTGCCTCTCCAAACATACATTGGTTTCGCTGATGGTGCTTGTCGTAATACACGGAACATCTCTTCCGCAGCTTGGGTTATCTATTTGCCCTCTGAAGAGTTAGTATCTATGCATGGGGTAAGCCTCGGTCAAACAACGAACAACATTGTCGAGTATAGTGCAGTGATTGAGTTATTATCTGAATCTATTTCATTTGGGATTCGGAGTTTGATAGTGAGGTTAGATTCTGAACTCGTTGTATTATAGCTTAATAGAGTGTATGCCATTAGAAATCCAGTGTTATTAAGATTATTTTTGAGAGTGCGTCTCTTGGAACGTGAATTTGATTATATTAAATATCAGCATATTCCAAGGTCTTTAAATACATTAGCAGATGCAATTGCTTCTCGAATGTTAAATAGACATTTGCAATAATCATACATGTAAATTTAAAACCATTCCTTAACATGATTTACAAGATAAGTCGGTAATAGTGATATATATATAGGAGTGTGTCAAAAATACATCGTCCTCAATCATAGGTTGAAAAACACCTTATGATCGGCAAAAATGATAAGGACAAAAAACAAAAATGTCACATGTGCCCACAATAGGCGATCATCCTATCACTGGTGATGATCTCTGTAAGAAACCACTGCACGGGCCACCTTACAAAGGAACCTCCTAAAAGGTCCCGGGACCCCAATCACATAGCACTGAAGTCGACGAGGAATGTCGTCTATAGTGGTCTCAGGAATATCTCCTGTCAAGCACTCAAGATGACCCTCCAACTCGGCCAAAACCTCTGCTGATTCGTCCTGTGGGGCTGGCGCGGGTGCAACTGGTTGCCTCCTCTCGTAAGGCCGGAGAGCGGCTGGTCGCTGTGGACCCACATCTGCATTTGAAATTTTTACTATCAGTTTTGAGATGATGAAAAAATAACAAAAAAAATTAAAATAGAAAAATGTTGAAAAGGATTTTACCTGACTCGTCCCACTGCTCTACTGGTGGAAGAACCATGTCTAGGTCACCACGAAAATTTATCCCAGCATAAGGGAAGTCTTGAATGGAAAAGACCTGGTTTTCCAGGCATTGGAAATACTCAGGTTTGAACCGAGCAACCTCTGTCCTCTCGTCCGGGTGACGGGCCATGACTGCGACCCATCGCATCAGTTTGGGATCTCGAGGAAGCCCAGCTCCAACAGTAAAGTGTTGTGGGATCAGCATAGGAACCCTCTCCAAGCCAAAACTCATGACCAAAGCCCCATAACCAAAGGTCTTTAGTCGTCCGTTCTTGGCCCTGGTCAGTTGGCCTTTCACATTGGCCAACACAGCATCGCACCAGTTGAAGATGGTGCCTCGGAAGCAATCAACTGCCATACGCATCTGGGATCCGGTGGCAATATGTAATGCGGCAGCTCTGCAAAGTCTGGTGACAGTGAATGCAATCACCATGAGCTCAAGACGGGATATCGTCTTTATGTCTATCCCTTTGTCTCTAGCCTGGCTATTGCAGTACTCTAGCCGGAGGCTATCAACAGACTGGCCACCTGGCCTAGTCCCATGCAGAGTCAAGTCTTCACCTCTCTTAGGCAAACCAGTCAATAAATATATGTCCACCAGCTCGATTTCGAGCTGGTGGCCGCCGATGAAAAAACGTTGGTCCTGTATGCTCCATCTGTCAACCAGCCACTGTAAGAAATCCACCTGAGCCCTCATGCCAGGAATGGCCCAGAATTTATACAAGCTGCACGCCCTAAAAGCATCAAGTGAAGGCTGATGATTCCATGAGGCAGCATCCACGTCCTCATGCTCTCGTTCATGCCAATCTAGCATGATGTACTCTTTGCATCAAGTACAAAGACAAATTAAAATGCTAGAAAATATTTTGTGTGGTCCATTTTTTAGAATTTTTGGGTTAAAAACCCTTGCGGCGGGGACCGCACCCTCCAGGTTAGACATAGTGTGTGGGACCGCACTTTGTCTACACGGAAGGTGCGGACCCCGAGCTTTTCCCAATGGAGAAAAAGTCGGGGTCCGCAGGCCCGCAATGGTAAACCTGCGGGCCCCCGCGCGCGGGTTTTGCGCCTAAAAACCCTCCCAAAAATGAAATAAAGGACTAAAACAAAAAATTAAACAGTTAAAAATGAAGAGTGGGATGATGTGGATTACCTGGAGAAGATGGCGTCTGATTCCGACAGTTGGATTTTCCGCAATCTTCACAGGAAGTTTTCTAAGCAAAAGCACTATTTTCTCACCCAAACTCAAACGATAAAAATGAATTGACAAAGGCCCTTTTTATAAGTTTTTTGAGTAAATAAATTGCAAATTTGTTTATGTTTCAATTTGAAAAGGTATTTTGCGACATTTTTATCCATTTCAAACAGGTATGAGTAATGTTTGTGTTTTTGTGCAGAATAAAGGATTATTCAGGTGAAATCTATCATTTTCGACGAAAAAACATGTAGAGTCATCTTTAAGCTCTTTTCTGACTCCTAAAACATGAAAAGATTGCCGAGTGTTTCTTTTAAACTCGTTAAAACGGAATTAAAAGATGGTCCACTTACAACTCTTTTCCGACCGTAAAAAACATGAAAAGATTGCCGGATTTTTGTCGTTTCAAATTCGATATCGGTCATAAAACGACGTGTCATTGATCGCTTTTTTACTTTTTCGGGTCAAAGGCACTAATAACGAAAAGTACTCCTTGGTCGTAAAAGATCAAGCGGTTCTCTCAAGTATTATTTTATACTTTTTCGGGCTTGGGAGACACAAATTTACGAAAAAGGTCAACCCTGGAGTCTTCTTAAGTTTTTTCAAACTCTCTAAAATTGAAAAACGTCGAGTTTATCCTATACTGGACTCGTTAAAATTTCACAGTAAAGGACCTGTTCAATTACAAACAGGAACGAACCACTCCTTCTTAGGGTTCGAATTTAAACTAAGTTGGACTCATCTGAAGGATGAGCTTATAATCAAGCAAATGTTATCCTCCTCAAGCTTGTCAAAAATAAAGAGGTACTTGCCACAAAATGGTGGGGGAAAAGAGAGAAAAATGAGTCTGTTTGTCATACTTTGTAACCACTCTTGAACACAACACTTTCATTCACCTGGGTTGGGAAATCTTTTGCCTAACAGTTGATCAAACCACATTGAAAGTCTTCAGCTGGTTTCTGGGTATTAACTTCGGGTCAATTGTCACCAAGCCATCTGTCGTGTCATTATGTGTTCAAGAGGTCATCGCCAATAAGCCATTCATCTGCAAAATATCTGTCATCCATCTTGACCATCCCTGAGTTAGTCCTTGCAACTAAATTTCTTCAACTTGATCTATGATTTCTGTTGGCATTATGAGATAAGTGTTGTCCTTGATGGCAAACCACACTGATGACAAATTATAAGGTCAGCAGCAACGAATTGATGATCAGACTATAAGAAGAAGAGAAAGTTCATACACGCAGGTTTATTAATCCCAAGTCGCGTATACAAGCAGGTTCACTATATACCAAGTCGCGTATACGCAGGTTCGCTATATACCAAGTCGCGTGTACACGCAGGTTGGCTTCAGTAAAAGCGCGTGTATGTGGAAAACTTATCTTTGGTCCACGGCGGTTATTCCTTGGAAGTTGTGCCTATGATTTTGGACCTTGGTGTCTCGACGGACGTGTTGATCCCTAGTTTTGAAGATGATGGTATTGGATTTCTATGGTTTTGGCTCTTGGTATTGAACAAGGCCTAAGGCTATATAAGGAGAAGGAAATCATTAGGCAAGTGTATCTGAAATGTCTTGAATATCTGAAGAAGTATGAGATCCAGTATGCAGGTTATGGGTTGATGATGCATTGCTTGATTTGAGCTAAGGAGGGATCTCACCGGCTGATTGAGAACAAGATCTAAGGAGAGATCGGGATCAAATGGTTTGAAATGAACTATCTTTATGATGCTTATTCTAGATCTACATACTGACGCATGTATTGTTCTATAAGTGTTATGAGTATGACTGATGTCTGGTACAGCTGCAAGTTATGAGAAATTATTTTTAGATCTGTACGCGGGTTGTCTTTGGCAAAAGCGCGTATACACGCGGGTTTGATTCATCGAAGTAGCGTATACATTGTAAAGCTTGATATTTGAAGTTGCAGATGGGTCTGATGGTTATTACAGAGTTCTGTGTCTGCTCTGTGTTCTGGTAACGGTGTTGTTAACAGGGTTTCAGTGATTCAGAGTTTGATGATTGTTTTGAGCTTCAATGATAGTTATGGGTCCAGTATGAAAATTGGATGAAAAGTGGCCTTTCAGATTATGTGTTGTGCTTCAGTGTATCCAATCTGAAAATTGATGAAACATGGTACCTGGAGGAGAGAAGATTGTAGGCAAGCACCTACGTACTAGTATCTAAGCTAGTACAAAAGCTAAGGGAGATCTTTGGAGCATTGTAGCAGGTAGCAGCCTGTGTACTAGTAAATGGATCGGCTAGTACAAGAGCAAAGGGGGTTGTAGCTCCCATACTGGTATAAGACTGCACCAATACAAATATTGTAAAAGGATTTTCTTATGAAGAAGAAGATTGAGATGACTTGCAGCAGGTGGTTTTCACCCACATTGGGTTTCCACCTTATATCTTTGTGTTCATGTGTGTGGCTTTTGTGTGATGATCTGTTCTGTTATACTGCACCTGTTTACTGTTAATATGGTTAATAATGTTCTGATGCATTTACTGAAGATAAGCTAACTGAATCATAAGATTTCTGGATATATGCTAGTTGCTTTAGACACAGCAGCGTGTACACGCGGGTTCACTTAACTGAAGTAGCGTATATGTTTTTGAGTGTTGAAAAAGTTTTAATGATCTGATAATACTGATTCACCCCCCCCTCTCAGTATTATTTCCAACAATTGGTATCAGAGCAGGTACTTTGGTAGAAGCTTGATCGCTTGAAGGAGATCCGTGGAACAATGGGAAAGAAGCTTAAGAAGAAGAAGACATCTCAGAAGGACTATGACAGTGGGAGAGTCGATTGGGGATTAGGTATAAGAAGTTCTTCAGATTCAGAATCAGATTCAGAATCATTATCAGGTATGAATGTGTTATCCTCTGATGTTCCTGCTATATTTCCTTGTGAAAGTGATGGAAGTGATAGTGAAACTACTGAACATGCTTTTATGGGTGAGCAAGAAAAGTATCAAATAGAGGCAGTATTTAGAAGGCTTGCAGACAAAGTTAAAGATCAACAAGATCTATTGAACAAAAGGGAATGTGCTTTCAAAGAAGAAGTTACCAAACTAAAGGCCCAACTAGAAGAAGGAAACAAGGTAAGAAAGCTTCTCAAGGACAAGGAAGACCAATGTCAAAAATTGCAGCATGAAGTGACATCATTAAGAAAAGAAGTCAACGAAAGAAGCACAACCATCAAGAAACTCAAAGATAGATCCAGCTACTATGCAAATCTTGAAGCTACAATCCTCGCACTAAAAGGAGATCTTGAAGAATCAAAGAAGCAGAATACAGATCTACTCCAAGCTATTGCAATACAAGAAAACGAAGCCACCAGCTTAAAATCTCAACTAGAATGTGCCTTCCGAGTTCGTCAAATGCAGCAGGATCTGAATGAAGAACAAGAAAAGGAGATTCTCAAACTAAGGGAACAAATGGAAGAAGGAAGGAAAGATGAAGAAGATTTGAAAAAGCAATCTCTTGAAAAGGAAGAACAGCTTCAGGTTGAGGTAAATATCTTGAAAGGTAAACTAGAAGAAAAGGATAAGCTTTTACGATTTCAAGATAGTTCTAAAGTCTTGGATGATATTCTTAGTAGTCAAAGGTCTCCTGCTATCAAGACTGGTCTTGGTTTTCATGAATCTGTTGAAGGTGAATCTAGTTCACAAGGTGAGGCAAGGAACTCTAAAGAGAAATCTAAAATGATCAACAAGGAGATGAAAGGTCAACCCCATCAACAATCAAGGAAAGAGACTCCTCAAAGAAAATCTTTTACTCCTCCTATGAATAATGTTGAATGTTATGTATGTCATAATCTTGGACATGTTGCAGCTAGATGTAGAAGAAGAAGGGTTAAATACCATCATGCAGAAAGATCATCACACTCAAGGTACTTTAATGGATATTGCTTTGCTTGCAATATGTTTGGTCACAAAGCTGCTGATTGCTACAGGAGGAATATGAAACATGTTAGATGTTATGCATGTAACAAGCTTGGACATATAGCAAAGGAATGCAGGAACAAAGGATGGACATCACACCAAAAGAAGAAAACCTCATCACACTTGAAGATATGGAGGAAGAAGGAAGTACAGTCAGCACAATGTACTGAGACACAGCACAGCACAGACATATCAGACTCAGGGGGAGCTGAAAGTGTAAAACATCAGTGTCCTAAATCTCATACGCAAGTTCCTTAAAGGGAAGTCGCGTATATACGCGAGTTAGACACTGCAAAGTCGCGTATATGTCAGTCTGAGGAAAAGCAGTGGGGACAGGCTCAGAAAAGGGATCTGATATGATTCAGTCCATTTTTTGCTCTATTGGTTAATAGTTACAGTCTGCTGAGGATGTGTAAAAATGTTTTGATACTTGTAAGATGTCTAGAAGTGTTTTGATCCTAACTTGAGGATGATGATGTTTGATGCTTATTGCTGATATATGCATGATCAGATCTAACAGATGGCACTGGTTGAGGGGGAGCATATGCCTTTAGTAATTCATTGTTGGCATTATGGTTAATAATCCTTGGTGATGATTCTTATATGGCTAAATGATATATCTTGCTATGATGTGGTTGTGAGTTGTCTATGATAAACTCTCATATGATTCCTGAAGTTACATAAAAGAAGTTCAGATCAGATTTATGGTTGATTCTTTGATGATGCATATATGGTGATTACATGGTGATCTTCATAAGGACAAGGAGAAGTACAAAGCTTGAATACACATCTTCCTCACTTGATGATGAGTCACTTATATACTGCTGTTGTCATATGCATAAAGATCATACAGTTATGATGCAGGCACTCATGTGGATAAGGATTGTTGCTGATGATGATATCAAGAAGCTTTGTCAAAAGAGTTTGAGCTCAAGATACATAGTGCTGATACATGGATGACTCCTCAAAGTCACTTTCTTGGAGACATGATGATGAGTTCGTGTCTATATGATGATAGGTTTATACTTACATATTATTGATGTAGATGTTCCCAAGTAATGATACTTGGATCATGTAGATCTTGACGTTGATGAAATGGCTATGGTGGTTTCACATGTAATGTGAATGATTTCATGATGATGTTTAAAAGGAGGAGTTGACATCTATGTTCAGACATACCTTGCTGCAGGACATTTACAGGTTGTTGATATGAAAATGGTTGTACACGAGTTTCATAAGGCCTATCCGCATATATACGCTTGTTTATATGGATGCAGACGCATATATTGATTTTTGAAGGAAATCAGCAGGGACAGATGTTGGTTGCAGAAAGTCTGATATGGGTCTGACAGAGATCATCTGGCACAGGTTCAGGGGGAGCAGATAATCTTCCAATGATGCAGTGTTGGCATTTGGTTCTGGTTCACATTTTTTGTTGGTTTCAGGTGGAACAAAGGCGAAAGGAGAACAGAAGGATCTCTTGGTTGCTGATCTGAATTGTGATTATCAGATGCTGCTGGTGACTTTCATAAGTCTTGGTCTAGTTCTTTCGTCTCTATATCATATATCTCTTTTGTGGTATCTCTTTCATGGTGTCAAGGTCATGTAACGACCTATTTTGGTTTCCCCACTATGCCTGGGATGATTGATGCAATATGATTGGTTGTCATATGTAAACTTTTGATGTATCCCCACTTGGTTGGGTGGATGAGTCAATTTTTGTATATCCTCACTTAGTTAAGAGATGGATGTATGTATGAGTCTTTGGTGATAGGAAGGTCTTTTATGATGTATAGAGTCATGTTCTTCTTGAAGAACATCTTTTGCAGATCTTGCCTACGGTCAGGAAGAGAATGAACAGCACACTTCAGCAGTACAGAGACTTGGCATGTACTCAGGGGGAGCATCGATAGATTGGTACACTTTGGCATATACAAAGGGGGAGATCATTCAGAGATTTTAACAGATACTCAGGGGGAGTATGGACAGTGAAATGTTCAGCAAAAGGAGAGAACATCTTGGTCCACCCTTTGCCCTTGATGTCAAAGGGGGAGAATGATTTGGTGTTGTTGCCATCAAGTCCAAAGGGGGAGATTGTTGGCATTATGATGCATGTGTTGTACTTGATGGCAACCCTCTCATAGAAGAATATCTCACTTATGTATAACTGGATGAATCTTCAGAAGAGATATCAGATGTGACTGATGGAGGACAGCTCAAAGGAATCAGATGATAGTTCTAAGTGTGACAAGTTAGCTTTGCCATCAAGTCCAAAGGGGGAGATTGTTGGCATTATGAGATAAGTGTTGTCCTTGATGGCAAACCACACTGATGACAAATCATAAGGTCAGCAGCAACGAATTGATGATCAGACTATAAGAAGAAGAGAAAGTTCATACACGCAGGTTTATTAAGCCCAAGTCGTGTATACAAGCAGGTTCACTATATACCAAGTCGCGTATACGCAGGTTCGCTATATACCAAGTCACGTGTACACGCAGGTTGGCTTCAGTAAAAGCGCGTGTATGTGGAAAACTTATCTTTGGTCCACGGCGGTTATTCCTTGGAAGTTGTGCCTATGATTTTGGACCTTGGTGTCTCAACGGACGTGTTGATCCCTAGTTTTGAAGATGATGGTATTGGATTTCTATGGTTTTGGCTCTTGGTATTGAACAAGGCCTAAGGCTATATAAGGAGAAGGAAATCATTAGGCAAGTGTATCTGAAATGTCTTGAATATCTGAAGAAGTATGAGATCCAGTATGCAGGTTATGGGTTGATGATGCATTGCTTGATTTGAGCTAAGGAGGGATCTCACCGGCTGATTGAGAACAAGATCTAAGGAGAGATCGGGATCAAATGGTTTGAAATGAACTATCTTTATGATGCTTATTCTAGATCTACATACTGACGCATGTATTGTTCTATAAGTGTTATGAGTATGACTGATGTCTGGTACAGCTGCAAGTTATGAGAAATTATTTTTAGATCTGTACGCGGGTTGTCTTTGGAAAAAGCGCGTATACACGTGGGTTTGATTCATCGAAGTAGCGTATACATTGTAAAGCTTGATATTTGAAGTTGCAGATGGGTCTGATGGTTATTACAGAGTTCTGTGTCTGCTCTGTGTTCTGGTAACGGTGTTGTTAACAGGGTTTCAGTGATTCAGAGTTTGATGATTGTTTTGAGCTTCAATGATAGTTATGGGTCCAGTATGAAAATTGGATGAAAAGTGGCCTTTCAGATTATGTGTTGTGCTTCAGTGTATCCAGTCTGAAAATTGATGAAACGTGGTACCTGGAGGAGAGAAGATTGTAGGCAAGCACCTACGTACTAGTATCTAAGTTAGTACAAAAGCTAAGGGAGATCTTTGGAGCATTGTAGCAGGTAGCAGCCTGTGTACTAGTAAATGGATCGGCTATTACAAGAGCAAAGGGGGTTGTAGCTCCCGTACTGGTATAAGACTGCACCAGTACAAATATTGTAAAAGGATTTTCTTATGAAGAAGAAGATTGAGATGACTTGCAGCAGGTGGTTTTCACCCACATTGGGTTTCCACCTTATATCTTTGTGTTCATGTGTGTGGCTTTTGTGTGATGATCTGTTCTGTTATACTGCACCTGTTTACTGTTAATATGGTTAATAATGTTCTGATGCATTTACTGAAGATAAGCTAACTGAATCATAAGATTTCTGGATATACGCTAGTTGCTTTAGACACAGCAGCGTGTACACGCGGGTTCACTTAACTGAAGTAGCGTATATGTTTTTGAGTGTTGAAAAAGTTTTAATGATCTGATAATACTGATTCACCCCCCCCTCTCAGTATTATTTCCAACAATTTCGTGTTGTGGGCTTGCCTACGACAGATCGCTTTCTATCGACATCAGCTCATTATCTAGAAAGATGATCTAGGAATCGTCAATACCTTGAGATCTGCATGCCTCAACGGCAGGTTTCTCGCCTTTGACGACAGTTTACATCATTGACTTTCGATCAAAGGATTCCGTGATATGTTCGACATCAACACATTTATTCACATCTCATGGATTGTACTGGGTACTTTGAGAGCCATTGACATCACTGATGGTTTCTCTCACACTTGTTAACAGTTTACATCATTGACTGGTAATAAAGTGGTTTCTACCATGTTCGACATCAACACATTTATTCGCATGGATAGAATCGTACTGTTTCAGGAAGTAGAAATGAAGACCCTGGATCTAGTTTCTACAATCCAGGCTGCGAGGAATTTTGTATTCATTATATAATGGACTATTCATAAACAGATGGTTGCGTCCATACTGTGTCCACATGAGTCTTTACTTGTGATGTTTTACAAGATCATTCCTGTATCAGAGCAGTAGTTAGTTTTCTAGTCAGTTTTGATCTGAGTATGGGAATGCCTACCTCAGCGATGATATGATCTCATATATATATCTTGCATTGAATGTTTTTACAGGTTCCAACCGGGCTCTCCACAAGATGATCCTCGAAATGATAAAGTACTTCACTCTTCCTAAATGATAAGAAATCCTCATCTACTACAGACTTCGCACTTTAGGGGGCAATCTGTTACACAAAAATATCGTCACCATGATTATTTGCAGTCAGTATGGGTCTATCATCACTTGTACTGTCCTCCTAAGCAAGTCTCAGACCTCAGCTCTTCAAATAAAGCTTTGGAAATGAGAGAAAGACATTAAAAATCAATATAACTCTGGTTCCACACTTTCTCTCATGGTCACCTGCGGTCCCACACCTTCTGTGTACAAAAACTGCAGACCTGCCCGCTCTGTCCCTAACGGTGTAGGTGCGGACCCCTGTGAAATTCAAAAGGCGCAAGTTTTATCTTAAAAAACTCACTTTGGGTTAATTCTAGAGGTTTCTAGAAGTAATTTTGACGTGGATTGTTCGCTCTGAGGTGGTTCATGCATCCCAAAAGAGAAGGAGCTAATCTCTTGATGAGAGGAGCTATCCCTTTGAAGGAGGGCTTTATCCCTTTGAAGGAGGACCTAGTAACCTCCCTCCATTGCACTATAAATATAGGCATTGGGCTGGTTGCTAGGGAGGTTAGAAGTTGAACATTTTTGAGGGTAAATGCTGGTGAAATCAAGACTTCCTAGTTGAGCTTAAGAGGAGAGATCACACATCTTTTTGGCTTCATTGGGGAGTGAGTGAAACTTGTCAAAGTAGAGGAGACTTCTTGCTGGACCCTGGGAGGAGCTTGTACAACGTCAAGGAAAAGGTTGTAAATTTCTTCTTCTCTTGAATTAATACAATCAAACTCATTTTTCTCAACAAGTATCTCATGTTATTTGTTTCATGGACTTCTTGACTTTCATGTTAAATATGTTTTATACAATTGGATTTTCAGGTGCTATTTAATTTGTTTGCCTTGTTTGTGTTTGCAGATTTGCGAAAAAGAGCTCATTTGGATCGAAGGAGCGAGGGCATCCACAAGCTTGTGTTGGACCTAAGGTAGGCCCTAAAAACACTTGTTTTCGATAGTTTATAGAAGCATATTTAGAGAAAGATAGTGTCTGGTTGGTTTGCTTGTCATTAGGTCTTCTTTAGATTCTAGGAAGGTCTATCTTGTCCGCAAGATCGACTTATTCCGTGTGAAAATAAGCAAAGTGACCACCTTGCCTCTAGGAATTAGGTGGAGCAATGAAGACAAACAAGTGAGTGTCATAGCTAGGAAAAACTTCTTCGTTTCAAAAGAGAAGCCTATAGAAAATAATAATTGAGTGAGAAGAGAAAGTTTACCTTACCCTTGGGATGAGGTAACTTACGATATCATCAAGTATAGATCTTGTGAAGGAATATTAAGTGTGGTATATGCATACCACTTCAGGCTGCTCCATGCGCTAAGATTCAAGGTAAAATTATCTCTTCCTCAAATACTTAGTGTCCCCCATTTCCTCCTAAGGTCAATCATGGAGATGAGTGAGAAGGTGAGGGAAGGAAAGCACCAACACTTAGCTCACCATGGCCTCATCAAGTTAATAGTGGTAGATGTTGTGAACCACTTGAGGATCCCTATCTTATGGAACAAATTTGTGGACATGGATAGGGAGAATTTCATAGAAAACCAAGCCATCACACTAGTAGAGGCACCGGCCTCTAGTAGTGGAGGTAAAGAAGGAAAAATAGAGGAAGAATAAGGAGAAAAAATAGAGGATGAAGAGGCAACAAGAACAAAAGAGGAAGATAGAAAACAAAGGAAAAAGAGGCAGTAGAGATAGAGGAAGGAGAAGCAAAGATGAAAGGAGAAGAGGGGGAGAAGAAAGTAGAAGAAAGAGTAAGCCCTGAGGAAAATTCTCAACCCCAAGGAGAAAAACAACAACCACATCAAACAAGTCTATTTCCAAGAGATGTTGAATAGGAATTAGCTACAACATTAACTAAATTGGGCATTCCTGTCAAGGCCAAGAGAGAGAAATCAAGACAAGGTCCCATGTATTTCAAAACCAGGAAGAGAACTAGAATTAGACAAGGGAAACCACAAACTCTTACAAGGGTTCCTATAATTATTGATGAGTCACCAAGTAAAAAGGAAGAAATAAGACCTAGTGAAGGAAAGATTGAGGAGGTAACTCTCCTAAAACCAAAACCAAGTCACTTATAACACCCGTGAGTAGGCCTATCACTAGGTCAATGACCTTCAAGAAGTTAAGGACTCAATATTCCTTTTAGAAAGAAGAAAAATGGAAGCTACAGGAGGATCAGGGTTTACTACAGGAGAGACAAGGTTTTCTCCAGGAGGGTCAGACTCTATTATAGGAATAACAAGGGAAGCTACATGAGCAAAAGAAAGAGCTAAAAAAGGAAGCCACCACTCAAAATTCAGTTGGAAAAGACCTACAAGAGCTCCAAGAGCCTGGTCCAAAACCTAGATTGGGGTCCTACTAAAAATTTATTGAAGGAGGAAGGATTATCCTTGAAAAATTTGCAATCCCACTCCTCTATGAGATGGAGATAGAGAGAGGCAGAACCCACAAGTGGATGCAAATTGCTAAATATAAGAATGTGGAAGATGTGGGCCTCATGGAAGAGAAGGTCATTGTAATGGGAAAAGAGTTAGGTGATTTGAGACTGAGGAAGTCCATCATGAAGGAGTCGCTACATGCATAAAACACAAGGTTGAGAGAGAGGTTGCAGGAGAAAGAAACACAACTTGCCACCATGGAAAGTCTCTCTACAAAAGCCCTACAATGAAAGAAGCAATCCAAGCCTTATGCTCTCTTCCCCAAAGAACAACGACTGAAGTTCCAAATCAAAACTATAACATAATATGGATCTCTTCCTTCTTAGCACCTCAAGTAGTTTATTGAGTTTTGCAACCAAAATAACATGGAAGACAATGCAAAATTAGTTGAATTTTATATGCACATTCTCACTTTGACAAATATCAATTTTTGGTATCCCAATTGAAGATTGGGGGACATGCAGTTGATGGCTTTAACATACGATATGAATCATGAGGAGATAAGAGTTGAGGAGGTGAAAAAGACAATGGAAAAGGAGGAGAAGGATGTTGGACAATTGGAATTGTATGCATGGGCAGTGGCCTAGTGAAGGCATCTGCAATTGTGTGGGCATTGATGTCAACAATCATGCTGGAGTGTGTTGGGCAGTTGGCAGTGCCTAATTGATTGGTAGGAGTGTTGGCATTGATGTTAACCAGACAAGCTCAGATTCTTGTTGCAGCAGATGCTGGTAGTGATAGCTCAAGAGGAATCTCTTGGTAGCTATAGGTTTCATGTAGAAAATAATCATAGTAGAAGACTTATTGAAAAGCCATAAAGTGATTATTACAGTGATGGCCCAATATGGAGGTCCATGGGAGATGCATGCCTCATGCTAAGGACACATTGTGGATGTGATTCCTAGCTGTCTAGAGAGTTCAAGAGAAGAAGATTGGTAGTGAGGTTGGATCCATATTTTGAGGTATCAGATGGGCTAAATGGATAATTAGACACCTTCCATTGGAAGGTTCTCTAGACGAGCTTTCCAACAATATGCAGAAGTCCAGAAATGGACTTGTGGGTCAAAATTTATGACCTACTAAAGTTTAGGGTGTTAAAACCTTAAGCAGGGAAGAATCTTGTATATCACAGGTCCTGGTAATCAGAGGTCCCGACGAATCACAATCAGTGATCCTTGGTGAATGGAATCAATGCAACAAACAAAAAAAATTCGAGACTCGAGCCTCTAGTGTTAAATTGTCGAGAGATCTGAAAGAGAAACTATAGAGGAATTCATCGCAAAATCAAGGTGGGCGAGGTAGTTTCTCTCTCCTCTAAGGAAGACATGTGGTGGCATCCACTAAGGACACATGGTAGCTAGTGATGGGCTCTGATGAGGACACAACACCGTGTCCGATAGGCTTTGATAAGAACACATGGCAGTAGGTGGTGAGCTCCGATGAGCACACATGGTAGGATCTGATTGGTTCTGATAAGGCCAAGTGGTAGCTGACATCATCATGATGTGGTAGTATGAAAGGACACATGGCAGGTGTATTCAACTATTTTTGGGTGGCTGAATGGGCCACATCTAGGTGACACGTGTCACCACTCAGGAAGTGCCACATGGCAGTGATGACATCACATTAGTAATCGACGATTAGAGGTTTGTAATGGTTGGATCATGTGCCATAATGAAATTTCACTAGGATGCAGTAAAACAAGTGGTCGTGAAGGCTTAAGGGAACCAATGTCCAAGGCTTAGTAGAAGGTGTCTATTGCCTGTCAAAAATTGACGATCAGGGGTTTGTGATGGTTGGTACTTTGGCCACATTTTGAAATCGCCAATTAAAGGGCTCTGACATGGGGGCTAGCATGAGGTCGTGAAGTTTTAAGGAACCAAGGGCTAGGGTTGAATAGAGGGGCCTATCGGAAATTGACGATCGATGATTTTTGATGCATAAAACATTGTCACAAAGTGGAAATTTCTGATATGGGGGTTCTATGTGGTAAGCGCATGGTCTAGAGGAAAGATAATAAACCAAGGGACCATCACTTTATAAAGGGAAAAGGGCTCCCAAACAGAAGTCTATAGGCCTTAGCACCTTAAGGCTAAGAATTGGGTCACATCCTTTGGTCCTGTGGTGAGAAATGCACGGCAAGGGCTAAACAATAGGGAGCTAGGAAATTTTAAATTGATGATCGATGGTTTGTTGTTACTGGCACAATGGAAAAAATGAAAAATGTTGATAAATACAGCTCCGATATGTGTTGGCGCTTGGTCTTGAGGCTAATAAGAAACCAAAGGCACAAAGCTTTATCACAAGGATAAAGGCCTCTGACATGAGTCTGAAAGACTTAGTGTCTTAAGGCTAAGCCCCCAGTCATAGCACCTGGTCATATGGTTGAGATATATCACGAAGCTAAAGTAGAAGGTGCTTGAATATCAGAGATCGGTAATCGGCAATTTTAAACATTGTGCTACTTTGGTGCTATGATGAAAAACTTTGATATCTACTTATAGAGGTGTATTGATGGCATATGGGTTGACAGCTGCAGGATTGAATGAGTGCAATGGAGTTGGTATCAAGAATGTATGGAGACTGTTAGAGATTGCTGGGATAAGGGCAAGGACCATGATCTTAGGGAAAGAGTATTGGGTTATCCACGAGGTGAGTGAAGTGACTGTCATGGATCAACAAGAAACTCTGAGACAAGGCAACAATGGAAGCAGTCATTAACGCAACTATCATGAATTGGGCCCAAATCCTCTCAGATAATTTAGCAAAAACAATTATCGAGTATAGAAGGAGAAGAAGCATTGCTTCGAGGGTTTACCCTCCATTTTTTATGAGCGCCTATGTTATGGACGCTATTTGTTTTAGTTCAAATTTCCCCATCATGGGATGGAAATGGACTATTCAGAATCCACTTCCCATTCACTTCTACCACAAGGTCATGTGGAAATCCAATTTTCAACCACATTTTTTCAAGATTTTCCATGGAGTTATGCTCCTTATTTATAAGCGGTTGTATAATCGAGGCGCCCCCAGATTTTCCCAAGAAGCTGAATTTGACATCCTCCCAGTGGCCAGATGGTTCGGGGAGGAGACATTTACATATATCAGAGTTTTTGGTAGCATCACCTCCTCCCATATTATGTTCTAGATAAATTGATGGCTAGGGAAATGGCCTACCAGACAGCTACTGAGGGAGGAATGAGCCATACATTGAAAGAGTAAAAGAAGGCCATTTGGCTTGCATTCCCTGTACAGTGCAGAGAATTTGCACTACATGACATGGGACATGCGCTCAAAGAAGCAGAGAACATGCTATCTCTGCAATTACCCAAACTCCCTGGACAGCAGTATGACCCGTTTGGAACAGTCAAGAATTTCACCACCATGGTGAAAATAAAAGTATTCACCAATGAGGAGGATGCTTTTGATGGTATATTTTTGCAAAAAAACACCTTTTCAGAGGTGAAACATATGGCCCAACTACTTTTTTACCATGAAGATCTGGAAAAGTTTTACAGTTACAGAGAAAGAAGGCTCGCAACAATCCCATTGGACCAATTGTTACTTGAACCAATAAGGGAGCATACTATAGAAGTTGACTCCAAAGAAAACTCCAAATTTGATTCTGGAGCAGAGTCTCAAGAAAAAACTATTGGAGAATCGCAACATTAATCACAGAACAGCAAAAGCAGGAGCATCAAGGGTATGGCCAAATCTACACAGAAGATAGCTGAACAAGCTTCAGCCAGTAAGCAAGTTGAAATCCCTACTACCTCTGCCCAACCAATAAAACCCATGGTAATTGATTTAGAGGAAGAGTGGGATAATTTTAATAAAAGTCTTAATATAGAGGAATAGGTGCCAGAGCTACAAACGCTACAACACAATACAGCTCTGGATTATTACAGTGGAAGAAACTGCAAATGAACCAGAAGTGGAGCATACCCCTGTCACTCCCACCTCTGAGATAATTCTTAAAATTGAAGAAATACCCCCTCTAGATGTATTCTATAGTCCACAGCATAAGGCCATGGTGAAAAGGCAAATAAAGAAAATAAAATTGGACTCTATAGCTGCTACTACCCCCGAAAACGAACTAATGGATGTTCTATGGAAGGACTCGCCAGTTGATCCATCCGCCAACTTAACTAGGCTCTCGTAGTTTACAGGCGATTATGCTAAAACGACCATAGATAAAGCAACAAAAGTCCAAACATTTCTTAGAGATAAGGAAAACAAAATAATGTCGCTCAAGCAACAGTTACAACAAGTTAAATCTAACTAGTAGGCAGGGATACAATTGGCCAAGCTTCAACAGGAATTTGAAAATATGCAAATAGAACATCAAATCAGCATAGTCGAGAAGGAAGCATAGGTAGAGGTGATAAATGATCTTCATAAAGATAATCCAAAACTTGAACAATTTATCACCGAAGCACTCACACTTAATTCCCAGTTGACACATCAGAAAGAATTACTTTGCCAGAAGATTTCACACTGGAAATCTTATTGTGAAACAAGTGATAAACTGAAAAGTCAAGTCCTAGAAATGTGACTTGAATATGATGAGATCTTTAAAAAGGTCTCTGATGACATTTCCTGGAAAAATACAGAGGAGGGGAGAAAAGCCAACCTGCCCAAACTAGAATAATCACATAAGGAAATTATGTTTGCAAGCTGGGATTCTCAGCTAAAAGAAGCAGAAAAGGGAACAATGGACGTGGCAGCAGCAGCAAACATTATCATAGAAAATATAAATGAGAATTTTCATGGTGCCAATCTAGTAGCAGAGTCTATTCCAGGGTTCCTTCCAGATGCAAAACAGCTCAATCAACAATGCAAATAGGCAGTGGAAGACAAAGAAGAAGTGATAAGGCAGACAACCAGGCTAGACTGGGAGGCATATTGGCAACATTTGGTCAAGCCTCACAACCAATGGATGACCCTACGATGCCTAACCACCTCTACCAAGAAAATGGCGCTAGCACTAACCGATGTTGTATTCAGTGGATAGTTGAAAGTTGAAGTCGGACAACCTACACAGCTGAAGCCTATGGTGGATATCTATGACCTGAAGGATCGAATGGAGCATAGTTAGTCACCATGTTTGCTTTAATTTTGACTTTATTTTTTCATAAATTGAGGCAGGTCGCTTAAACCTACTCAACTATTTTTGTAATAATATATTTTTAGCATTATATTTTTAGTATTTAAACCCCTCTCATGCATTTAGAGAGGGGTCCAAAAATTTTATCAGAAACATTCTTCAGAACATACACTTATGCCCCTTTCAGGAAGTTTTGATGGAATTAATGGAACAGGATTTATTTTCTACTTGATTTAACATCTTCAAGTGAAATTGCACTTATGTACTCTTAGACGATGTTGGGTGACTTGAAAGTAGATCAATATTTCTAAAGCATATGAGTAAGACGTATTATTAATGGTACTTTTATCTCTTAATTCTTTTTACTTATAGGTCAAGCAATAACTTATCTTCAAGTTGTTTATGTATGAAAATTTGAATTGTTGATTGCCATTATTGCACTTTTGTATGATGATGATCTATAGTTTATGCTGAGTACATGAATGATTTTTATGTGATATATCTCTCACAATCGTTTCGGCTAACTTTTTATACGAAACAATTATTATTAAATGGATTCACTTCTCATCGCAATTGAGTAATCTTTATTATCAATTGCTTTTAGACATTATTGTAGATCGCATATATTACGTTACTCCCGGGATAGTTATATTTAGATAATGTTTTATATTAGAATAAACTGCACATGATTGTTGGTCACATCATCCCCAGTCGGAGCCACTACACCAAATAGAAAAGGAGCTGCCAACCAAGGTTCGGACTGGGTGGTTATCTCCCATTGTTGAGGAAACGATTTTCGAGCCTTCAACATTTTTGGCGCTAGAAGGAGGGCCTGACTGTGAATGGCAAGTAAATCTAAATCTACATGCCATTCTAGGAGAAAAACTCCCTCACCATCTGTTATCACTCAGGTTGTTCCCTTTGACTCCTAAGGGAATACGACCGAGGTAACCACAGACCAATCTTTGGATCACAGGTCCTAGCCTACCTGCAATCAGAGAGGGCTCTCTCTTTAGGATTTAGCTTTGTTCTGATAAAGTTTAGGCTAGTTATTACAAACTGAATTTTGTTTAAAGTTTTGGTTGAATGATGCCTTCTAGCAGCTGAGATGAGATCTTCAAAAGTTTTAGTCCATTGGGCAATGGAGTCTGTGATCATGTGTTGTTTGAGGTATTGAGTAAGATTTATGAAACTGCAGGGCCATATAGATATATCATGAAACAAACTTAAAATTGTGAATATGAAATATGTCCAGCCAGTGAAAGGCAACTAAGAATCTTTCAATAGGCTGGTGATGTGGGGAAAGGAAATATCACTCAGGAGCAGACTTGAATTCCTGAACAGTATTTACTGTGAGAGATTTAGTATGAAGGTGAGCAACTAAGAATTACACATTCATAAATAATACTGAAGAAAACATTCATAACAGCATAGATTGAGTTTAGGGTGTTTCATGAACAAATCCTGAACTATTCTTTTTCTGCGCTATTAAACCTGTGAAATATAGAGTATGAGTGGATTATGAAAGAACGAAATACACAACAAGATGATTCAGAGAACTTATTGTGACACGAAATAGCGTAGGAATCCTGTAGCAGCAAGAAAACACACCATAACACCTCAAAACAACTCAGAACTTCAGAAATTCCATTAGCTTCCTGTATTAAAATCTGAAATTACAGCATAGCTTCTCCAGAAGAAAAATCAACAACCCCAGCAAGTTCATGCGTGGGGATATATATACAATCGTTTTTACAAAATATCTTAACGCTGAGTCATTTGCTCAATAACTGCGTTTACCAACTTTCAAAAATAGCAGATACAGAAGTTATTGCTATTTTAAATATATAATGAATGCCTTTTCAGCTTTGTCAGAAATTCTTTGACTTTTGGAGGCCACTGGGTCGGTGGGTACTTTGTATTGATTTTGAGTGATACGCTCTTTATTGCTCTGTCGAGGTGCGACTATCTCAGCCCCGTCATCTGCATCTGTAGTCCAACTGGATTGCTGAGTTGGCCTTTTCCTTAATCTCTCTCCCAGTCAAAACAAATATGTATTAACTTTCTGAAATTGCTGACTTTCTGATAAAAATACCAAAATATGGTGAATAATTTGTTTTCTACAGCAGTGTTTGTATCATGCCTGTCCACCATTCCTGAGTAGGCAATTGGTGCCTTAAGATTATGCCTAGAGTCTCATCTGCCTCAGTATATTTGTAGTAGTTTGGAGGCACTTCAAAAAGATGTTTGATCTCATGTGCAATGAAGAATAAATTCTCTATTTTGTCATAGAGAGTCCCCCCAGATGGAAGCCCTGTTTCCTCTGGTGTACTTACTGCTGCAGTGATTTGATTTGTGGCATATGTGTCTACCCTCTTGGCATAATTTTCATGAGATAGTAACCTTCCTGTACTGGTTACTAAGCTAGGAAGGCCTCTGTTATGCAATGCTGTAATCTTCTCAATGAATCTGTTCACTTCTGTCTGCATCTCCTGACACCTTCTGTCCAATGTTTGCACATGATTTCTTAGGGTGAGCACTCTCTTCACTAGTAAAATGGTATCAGTCCTGTTAGTGATACCCATTGCTGCCAACTGAGGGCCAGTGCGGTTATTCAAAACATTGATCATCTTATTGGCGATTTCAGGCATATTGCCTAGAGATGCCCTTGCTCTTTGATTCTCTTTTTGGGCCCTGCCTATTAGATCCATATGCTCATGGATGGTTTCAATATACTGCCACTGATCTGTTATAGATTGACCAATGTTGGTCCACAGGATCTTCTTGATTTCAACTACAACTTTGTCAAGAGAGAGCTCTTTCTCTAGTTCTTTTATTTTCTTCTCAAGAGCCCTTACTTCCCTTGTTTTTTCAGCTACACTTTGCTTGGATTTGTCATATTTTTCATTAACTGTGGCCAATTTTTCTTTAGTCTCATTCAGTTCTGCCATCTGTGCTTCCAAGGCTTCCAGTTCCTTCATCATGTTCTGCATACTTAGGCTGGGTCCCTGATCTGGTGCTGTTGCTGGCGCTGATGCCGAAGGACCTGCCTCTGATGTTTGTCCTGTGGGAGGAGCTGCTGTAGTAGTAGAAAGTGGCACACCTTCAGTAGATGTAGATGTCTGTGTTGGCTGCATTGGTGCCTCACTTTGTCTTGATTTCAGTGCCACCTCTAGTGCACTCTCTGTTTCCATTAACCTTTTGTATAAACTCAGGAGTAGGGCCACTACATCCTGATCCTTTTTCTGCTCTGCCACTTCTCCAGTTTGAGGGTGAAGGCCAGCTGGCAGCTTGATGTGCTTTCTCATAGCTGCTATGTCTTCATCCCTTTTCTTCAATAAAGCTTGCACACCCTTAGGGTCCTTTGGATCATGACCCAACTCTGTAATGATCTCTTCCAAGGACTTGATTCTGTTGTCCTTGGCCTGGGATGATGCCTTCTCTAATTCCAATTGAGCTGCAGTGTTGTGTAGAGAATTTTGTAGTTGGTGTGCCAACAGGGTCTTATCAGCTAAAGTAGAATATATCATTTCCCCTGTTTGTCTATGTAGCTCAATTTGATCCAAGGGGTGAACGTCTCTGGCAAAAATTTCGAGATTAGTTCTGATGTAATCGGCAGATGTTTGAGGTTGCTGCATGGTAGGCCTGAAATGACTAAGAGTCATTTTTTGTTCCTGAATGTCATATGCAGACATTAATCTCTGCTGATTTGTTGGCGCCATTTTTAGGAGATGGTTGTAAATCTGGTGCCTGAGGGGCTCATTCCTTTTCTTTATGTCAATGAATTGTTGCTTGATGCTGGAGTCTGCCTTTGATTTCTGCCTAGAAGAGCTAACCTCTGTCCCATGTGGAACGTCCTGTCCTTGCTGCAGAGAGCTAGTTGATGTTTCAATGCTAGGAGGGGGCATATTTTCAATTGGTCTCTCTGGTACTTCCTCCTCTGAAAAAGGGTTCAACCTCTGTCTCTTGTCTCCTTGCTGGTCCATAGAGGTAGTGAGAGGAGTATCCTCTTGCCTATCCCTCTTCCTTGTCTTGTCCTCATTAACAGGTGTTTGTAATACAGAGGAGTCAATTGTTTCCTCCTGCCTTGGAGGAATTTGTTCATGTGTTTGTTGTTATGTGTGGGCAGGTTGTTTGGCTCTGATTTCCTGCTGCTCCACAATTGGAGGTGTTCCTTCTTGCTGCACTGATTTGCCTTTAGTCATGTCTGCTGGTGGATTAGTTGCTTTGGCAGGCTGTTGGGGAATGGTAGATGAAGAAGCAGCTTCTCCAAGATGTCGAGAGCCTGAAGACCGGACCTGTCCAAAAGATTCCAAGTCAACTGCTTTTTCTAAAGTTTTAATATCTTTCTCTGTTATTTCTTCTTCACTATAATCTTCCACTAATGTGCCCTTTTTCCACTCTATTTGATTAGCATATTGTTCAACCTCTGGAATGCGAATGTGGTCATATGTAGCAAGCCTATGCTTGATTCTTCTGAGGCTTATGAAGTGGTTAGGGTCATAGGGTGCCCAATAGAAGCTTGTCTTGAGCTGGAGGGCTTTTAGCATTTGATCTGCCTCATCCCAAGCTTCTTCTCTCTTGTTAAAAATGAATGGACCCAATTGATGCTTAATTTTGAGCTGTGCCTTCTTGTTTTTACTATGGAAGTGAATCATATCTGCATTGCCGAACTGTCTGAAGTACTCTAGAGCAAAGAGTCTCATGGGGACATATCTTGGAAGCCTGTATGGTGCTAACTCACAGCCATATATTCTGATCACTGTATGGTGTTGGTAAAAGTACCAATCCCCTATGCTATAGTTCTTGGACAGCTAAAGGATTTTCTGCATATCATCTGTGAGTCTAGGAGGAGGGGAACTCTGCAGCATTGACAAGGCTGGATGGATGAATAGGTCAATAAATTCACAGTAGTTGTATGGTGAAAAATGAATGTGATGACATACTGATGTCCAGAATATTACAGATCTTCTGTCTCCCTTTGCATCTAATTTCTTGAGGAAAACAGGGAAGTTGTCAGGCTGATTGTATAAAAACAGAGGATATATGTAGGATGTGTACCTGAAAACCCTCTCTCTTTCCAAATTCATGAACTGTTCATGAATTTTGTTGGCTATAAATGAGGCATAGTCATACTGGACAGCAGGGGGCTATCCTGGAGTAAAAATAGATAGAACCGCCATTGTTGTCTCATCTACAAACTCACTGGTCTTGAAGCCTAGGATGGAAGATATAATGTCTACCAGCAGTCTCCCTATGTCATTGAACCAGTCATGCAGATAAGGGGGAGGCTGTAAGGGCTGGTACTCTGGGCGCATGAATAATTGTCCAATCCTTGTAATTTGTGAGTTGGAGAGCTTGGCACCCTGCTCTAGTAAAAACTGCATGGAAAGAGGCACCAGTGGTCTTGTAGGTTTGAACTGCAGCATTTGGTTTATGGCTTCAGGAGTAATATGGAACAAGACAGAGCCTGAAGGACTCAGAACAGCTCTTTGAGTGGGGTCATAGTTTGAGCGGCACTGGTGGATCAAGTCAGGAAACTCATTGACCTGAGGGAGATAGTAAATTGGCAAATTGGATTTCCAGATTCCCAGGAGGTCTGTACCATCTCTATGCTTCTTTCTCAACTCACAAATTGTCTCTATATGGTATGTGTTGGTCCTCTCTACAGTTTCTCTCATCTGAAAATCTCTGTCAGCAAGGGCTAACCACTCCAGGTTCTTGTGTGGGGCATTTAATGGGGCAATGTTCAATGCCACTGGAGTCTCCATGGTCAACTGAATTTGGAATTATACTTGAAATTTTTCTTGGGCACAACAATGTAGAGTAGTGGATTTTGAATGAGCAGGGCAATTTGCAGAGGGGAAGAGGCAAAATTTGGGGTAAAACTGAGTCAAAATGCTCCTAGGATAAACTCAAGGAGCAAATGCTGGGATTTGAGAGTCACTTTCTCGGTGGATTTGTCTAGCAGAGGTTTGAATTTGCGAATGCGCAAACAAACTGTGAATTTGTGGTAATTTGGCACAATGTGGAAGCTCTGTGGGTGAACTTGGGATTGCAGTGAGGAAATAAGGTAGCCCTAGTGTAAATGAGGTGTAATTGCTGTTAAAGTGGGTGAAACAGGGTGAATTCTCTCGCTGTGGCGCGCCCCGCAGCACGAAAACTAAGTGAGAGGCGTGGGTTAAGCACAATGCAGTGAATGAGGGGACTTGGGTGAATTTGGGACCTCAAATGTGCATTAATTGATTCATACAGTCATGGGAATTTAGAATGCTGGAGAATCTGGCGATTTTGCGCTGTTTTTACAGTGGAAGACTGAAGAAACCAGTTTACAGGAGAAATGAGTAAATACCTGGTTGCAGCGCGAGGGGGGAAGAACTGTCCGTGCAGAATTCGGGGCGACAATAGCTTGAAGTTGAAAAATTTTGAGTTTGGCGAAAAACGACGTAGAACGCATGCAAACGATGTTGTGCCGAACTTACGCAAAATAAGAAAAAACATGTTTTTTGGGAAAAATATGGAAAAATTGGTTTTTGGCGCGTTTTCGTCGAATGACGTCAGCATGACATCATGGGTGGGGTCAGGTACGGAGTGATGACATGGCGGCCAGTGAGTGGCTCCACGTGGGTAGGTGACATGGCGGACAGCTCGGAGCAATGGTGGATGGGGCGGTGATGCGACGCTGAGGTGGCAATGACGCATGGGTGACGTAGGAAAGACGTATGGTGGAATTACCAGAGCGGTAAGCGGTTCCATCGGACCGCTTATAGTACGGGAGCGGTTTTGGCAGGAGACCTCCTGATACAATTTGGGAACGACATGTGTCCGAGCCCTGACGTCATGCTCTGACAGATTTCGGGCGCTATCGTCCGGGCATCGGAGGCGGTCCGATATTGTTGTGAACCGTCGGATGGGAGGGCCCAGATCCGACGGTCGACGGGCTGCAGACGTGATCAGGCAATACGGCGGAGCATGGGCATAAACAATTAATTTTTATGGAATGGCGCGCTCGGGCGGGACTTTGGATATCAACGAAATTTGGGTTTTGCGATGTTTATAAGCCAAATGGGTTAATTAATATTTGTTCGCAAAATGGGGTTAGGGCTGTTAAACCAAGCAGATCTTGGTTTAATCCCGAGACTTTGCTTTTGGCGCTATTTTGCCTATTGCGCTTAAATCTCTTAGCGCTCTGACCTTTGAAGCTATAAGGCTATATTGCCTAGGGAAGGGGGAATATATACTTTGGGGCTTTTTATATACAATCATGATATAATAATAGGGAAAAAGGGGAATATAGGGAGTTAAGTAATAATGTGGTTAGTAGTTACTATGGGAAGGAGATATAGATGATAGGTAGTAGACACTAAGTTGTTAGGGAACAAACTTAGTTTTGAGAGTAGATCAAAATGAAAAGATTTTTACACAAGAAATGTGGCTCTTTTATATAACAAGAATCAACAAATGAGTTTGATTTCTGTTATGAACAAAGGTGATAGTGGGATGTTAGAAAGAAGTTTGATAGGGAATGATTGGGAAATTAGATATGATTCACTTTGCTGCCACAAACATGCTGAATAGGAAGATCTGTACTGGCCACCATGTGTTTCCTTTGCTTAGGCCAGTGATATGAGAGAAATCATGCTTCTACAACCCCACTACCTACCCATCTTATTTTCTAGCATTTTTTATTTCTTCAGGGAGGGTGCACTTAGACTTGCAAACCCTCATGTGCTCTTTTCTTTTTGCTGCCCTCCTATCTAAATCTACCCTTATGTCTTCCAAGGGCCCAGATTAAGCTAGTGGGCTCCTTTCTTTCTCTATCCAGCTAGTCATCTGTCAAGCTTAAACTGTTTGAACAGGTACTCATTACCTACTCTAAAACAAGAAATTTAAAAGATGGCATGGCCCAGATTAAGTTGTTGAGCCATACATCAAGATAGCAGTGGCATTTTGATTGGCCACTTTCCTGGTCTTTCTTTGGGGTTCATTTCAATTCTTTTTTCCTTTGACCAAATCATTTTCTTGCCCTTTGATTATTCTTTTAAGGCATACCCTCTTTACAATTTTTAACTTTTTGCTTTGTTTACCAAAAAATGGAACCTTTGCTTCATCAAAGATGATCATTTTTAGCATTTCCACTGTCAATCATGAAATATGAAACCCTATTGGTATAGGAGGCTAACAGTGGCTCCACTTGGGGATGACTTTTCCAGATGAAAATTCAAGATCAGCAGGTCAGATTGCCTTCTTTTCCACCTTTCTGCATTTTAACCTTTCCTTTTGTTGAAGACGTAATATGTGAATCCTATGAAACTTGCATGCAATACTCCTTAAGCTGATCTGCTCTGAAATTACAACCCTGTTTTTGCCTTGCTTCTCTGATCATTTCTCATCTCCCAGATAGTTTCTAAGTACTTTCTCTCATTCTCTCATGCCAAAGTGAATAGTATTTATCAAAATAGTGCAGCACCTTAGTTCTTCTCAAAATCTTCTTCATTTGGAGCTCTATCTATCCGCTGAAAATAAACATACTGAAATACAAATTTATGTACAATATACAATTGAGCAATGCTTGATCAGAGGGGATCAAAGTAATGCTTGAGCATTCTCCCATTGACTGGGCCTTCCTCAGTGTTTGAGCCATCCAAGCTCTTTAGAAAATAGGTGTTATTACCTTGTACAACACAAATTACATAAGGTCCCTTCCATAAGAAGTCAAATTTCCCATGTTTTCCTTTGTCCTCCCTCCTGGAATGCCATCTCAGCACTTTGTTTCCTATAGAGAAGTCTTCAGCTTTGGTTCTCTTGTCAAATATTCTTTTGAGCTTTTCTTGCAGTGCTTGGGTTCTTTCATAAACTTCCTCTCTTGTTTGCTGTAAGTGAATTGTCTTATTGATCCTTCTCTGAATGTCATTTGGCTCAGCTTGTATCTCTTGCAGTAACTTGATTACAGGAACACCTAAAGATGAGGGAAACCTTGCTTCCATTCCATAAACTAGTTCATAGGGACTTGTACCAATGGATCTTTTGGTAGTTAGTCTATCTGCCCATAGAGCATTCACTAACTTCTTATGCCAATTCTTTTTGTTTTCCTCCAAAACTTTTTTGATGATATTGATTAGGCTTTTATTGGAAGACTCAGCTAGGCCATTGCCTTGAGGATAATAGGCTGTGGAGTGACCTAAGGTCATATGGTATTTGTGACAAAAGCTGATCATTTTTTTGGACTTGAAAGCAGCAGCATTGTCTGTGATAATTTTGTCTGGACAGCCAAATCTGGACAAAATGTTGGTCTCTAGGAATTGTATGATAATGGAGTCATTGGCCTGCCTACAGGGGACAGCTTCTATCCATTTGGTGAAATAGTCTGTAGCAGTCAGAATCCACCTATGCTGGCCAGAGGATGGGGGGTGAATCTCACCAATAAAGTCTAGACCCCATTGCTGGAATGGTCTCTCAGTTGAAATAGGTTTGAGTGGTAAAGGCAACAGCTTTCTCTTCCCTTCAAAGATTTGACATTTGTGACAAGACATTACAAATTTTCTCACATCAGTGAATAAGGAGGGCCAATAAAAACCAGCCCTTAGGATTTTATCAGCAGTGGATTTCCAGTATAAGTGTCCTCCACAGTCACCTGCATGAAATTCTTTGAGGACATTGTCAGTTTCATCCAATGTTAAGCAATTAAGTAAGATCCCTTCATGATTTCTCCAAAACAAATCATTGTTAATAATACAAAATTTTGATGCTTTCATTTTCAAGAACCTTTTCTTAGTTCTGGACAACCCTGGAGGAGCTTGCAGGTTTAGTAATACAAAACATATATCAGTATACCAGGGGGATTGCATAAAGGCTTGGTTGATCTGTGGAGTCGCCATCTCCTGTTCGTTGTCCAGTTCATTAATGTCAAGGGCTTGGAAATTGGTTTCAGCCATCAACTTGGCTAGACCCTGTCCCTTTATCAGTTTGGTAGGCTTGATTTCCATGTCATATTCTAAGATTTTGGCAATCCATTTGCCCCTCCTCCCTTCAATTCCTTCTTGGGTCAGAATGTCTTTCACTACTGCATTTGGGACATAGGAAATGATGTGGGAGTACAGAATATAGATTCTAAAGTCCTTGATTGCTTTCACTAGTGCATAGGCTTGTTTTTCCATGATCTGATATTTCAAGGGGGCATCCCTAAGAGCTCTGCTAAAGAATGCAATGGGTTTTTCACAACCTTGATCATCTTTCTGTAGTAGAACAGCAGCAATTGTATGCTCAGAAGCAAAAGAAAAAACGATGAAATCTCTATCAAATCTAGGGCTTGTTAGGACTGGAGTGTTTGTCAATGCTTTTTTAATATCCTCAAAGGCTTGTCTAGCTTCTAAGGTCCATTTGACCTTGGATTCCTTTTTTAGCATGTTGTTTAACAGTCTTGTGAGCTCAGCCAAATTAGGAATGAACCTTCTCAAGAAGTTGATTTTTCCTAGGAAACTTTGGAGTTCCTTGATGTTCCTTGGGTGTGGTACTTGTAGGATGGCTTGAATTCTGTCCGGATCGATCCTAATACCATATTTTGAGATTATATGTCCTAAGAGTTTACCTTCCTCTAGCCCAAACAGTTATTTCTTTGGATTTAAAGATATGCCATATTTTCTACAAATTGTGAAAACTTGCCTCAAGTGTTCTAAGTGTTCTTGGTCTGATTTTGAAAAGGCAGTTAGATCATCCAAGTAGACCACTAGAAAGTCATGAATTTCTTTGGCAAAGGCTATATCCATCGCTCTTTGGAAGGTTGCCCCTGCATTCTTAAGCCCAAAAGGCATTTTGACATGTTTGAAAGTTCCCCAAGGTGTTGTGAAGGCAGTTTTGTCTTGGTCATCTGGGTGTACTAGAATCTGATTGAATCCTGAAAAACCATCTAACAATGAGATCCTAGAGGCTCCCACTACTCTTTGCAGGATATGATCCATTTTTGGTAAGGGGTAATGGTCTTTGAGAGAGACTTTGTTTAAATTTCTTAGGTCAACACACAGTCTGATTTCTCCTGTCTTTTTCCTAGTAGGCACTAGGTTTGAAATCCATTCTGAGAATCTGATTGGAGCAATGATTCCTGCTTGATACATACGTTTCACCTCTTTTTCAATGAGAGGAAGGAGCACAGGGTTCACTCTTCTGAGCTTTTGTTTAAAAGGCTTTTGATTTTCTTTCAAAGGTATAGTGTGCTGGATGACTGATGTATCATAAGACTTGAGGTCCTCATAGCTCCAGGCAAAGACATCTTGAAACTCTTTAAATAACTCAATGTATTTCAGTTTCTGCTCAGGTGGTAATGCTTTGGATAACTTAACCATTTTGGGATTTTCTGTAGTCCCAATGTTACAATCTTCTATTTCAGCATTTAATGGTTGCATTTTTGGTTTTCTTGAGATATCATTTGAATCAAACAGATCCTCCAAAGGGGTTAAACCTGTGGGAAAAAAATTATCTTTCAACTCAATTACCTCTGTTTCTGTTTCAGCCAGTTCATCTTCATCTATCTGACCCAACTTTTGTATGGTTTCACTGTTAAAGGTGGTAGGATGCAAAACTGCATTAACTGTTTCAACTGATATTTTCTGTGTATTCATGTGTGCTTGTGGTTGATCATCTCCAGTGATTGAGTCAATGTTAATGCTAGAGAATTCCTCCTTTAAAGTGAGGAAATTATTTATCTGAGTATCACTCTCAAAGACTTGCCAGTTTTTGATGTTGTCTGGAACTGCAGGCCTGTGTTTGATTTCAGCAGTAAAAGTATGAGTGGGCTTGAAAGGCAGCTTACAAGTGCTGGCAAAGGTTGCCAAACTGTGAGCATGAAGATTGAGTTCTCTGGAAATTTTAGTCAACTGTGATTGTGAGAAGGTGTCAAGTACCTGAATAGCTGCTGCCTTATATGCTCTCAACCTTAGATCATTTGTAGTAAAGTTTCCTTTAATTTGTTGTATGATTAGATCTGAATCCCCTAAGATTGAAATTTTAGTTGCACCCAAATTTTTTATGAGTTTAAGACCTAGCAGAAGGGCCTCATATTCAGCCATGTTGTTTGTACATCGGAAGTTCAACCTATATGCATGACCCTCAGCCTGGTCATTGTGCATATTATGGATCCAGACTCCTGCCCCAGCTCCTAACTTGTTTACAGAACCATCAAATTCCAAATACCATAAGGTTTCATGATCAAGATTTGAGTTGAGGTTTTTAGAGAATTGGATCATGGGCAGGTTGGTTTCTTGCAGATTGGTTGATACATTGTGTTCTTTTGTTGCCTCAGCTCTTTCTGCAGTCCTTTGGTCTTGTGGAGCATATTGTTCAATGACTTTCTCTGCCTCTGCTGCTATTAATAGTTCAGAATAAGCCTTGCTGCAGATGTCAGCATTGTAGAGAATAAATGAATCCATGTTAGAGTGTATTGAATAGATTGGGAAGATTTGGGGTTTCTCTTGACTGCTTACCACATATTTCATCAAAGTTTCACGGTATAATCTCTTTGGCTGCCCAAAAACTGAGATGGTCGCGTAGGACATATCTAATTGCAAAGATCCTTAGAGTTTGGCCCCCCAAGATCTGGACAAGAGCATGCCATACTTAGGGGGTATGTTAGCTACCACCACATCCATCAAGATTGTTTTGGTTGGGTATTGAACTAGAGAGACACATAAATCTTTAATCAATCCTAAGCACCTGACCTAGCTTGAATCAAATGAGAATAGATCTTTATAAGGCCTTGTGATGTCTAGGTCAAGTTTTTCCATTACAGATTTGGGCATTAAGTTGTGTGAGGCCCCAGAATCAAGCATGCATTGTGTAGAACCTTATCATGAATGTTTAGACTAACATAGAAGGGTGGAACCCCTCCATTTTCTGTTTTTCCATTAACCTCAGGTCCAAACAACAACTCTAGTTGGTCATCTAGGACATTCACAGCATCTTTATTATCTGATACTTGGAGTGACTTGTTACTCTATTGTCTGTATATTTCATGTTTGGCTAATTCCGAAAGAGGAACTGATATCTTCAGCTTACTTATTTCTGTTTCCAAACTAAAGGGCTTTTCAACTTGTATCTTGGCATTAAGTGCAACAGGTTTTTCTTTTTCGACTGAGTTATCACTGATCTTTTGTTCATGGTTGGTATGATTTTGAGTAAAATTGGCACCATGTTTGCTTCCAAGGGTATTATCTGACTTCATTTTTGCTGGATTAGGTGGGACTGGCTGTTTTTCAGATGTTTGTTGCTCTGAAATATCCTCCACAGTGACTTCTGAGGAATGTGGGTTCGAATTGCCAAGTGATTGTGGGAGAGTAGTCTTATCATTGATCTTTTTTGGCTATTTATTGTCCTTTGGTTTAAGAGGTTGAGGTACATCTATCGTTTTGGTCCATAGTTTATACTGTTTTTGTACCTCATACACATCTGCATCATAACCTTCTTTGAAATCAAATGATTCTCCTGACTTAGTGTGGTATTGATTGTCATTGTAAACCTCTTGATCTTCTTGTGTTAAGAATACTTGATGTTCACTGTCCAAACCCATTAGGTTGATGTGAGGGTCCTCATTAGGTTCACTAGATGTTGAAGCCTCAGCATAATTTTCTTGGAAAGGGGGTCTGACATGCTGGTCAGGATCAGTCCTCCCAACATTGGGATTTTGATTCTTTCTAAAGTTTGGGTTTCTAATATTGCTTGTTTGACCTTCCCATGATGATTTTCTTTCTATGGTTTCCACTCTGTCCCCAAGTCTATCCATACCTTTGATGATTGCATCTAGCTTTTGCTCAAATGATGAGGGTTATTCCTTAAAAGTAGTTCTTCTTTCAGTTCTTGCCCGGTTTCTCTTAGCTATCAGATTTGCCTCTACACTTACAGCTATGTTTTGCATGTCTGCTAGGGTTGCAGGGGCTCTTTCTCTTAGTTGATATGCCATATCAGCATCAAACCCATCAGGGAACTTAATCAATGCCAAATCAGGTGGAGGCCTAAGATTTTGAGGAATGGCATTATAGATAGTATTGAATCTATTGCAATAGTCTAAGATAGTTTCTTGAGGGCCTCTCCTTATGGTGTCATATTCAGATAAAATATGTAGAGGATCCTTTTTCTTTTCCCATCTGTTTAGAAAGGACTGGTAAAGAGCACCTGAATCAGGTATAGAATTTGCAGCAAGCACTCTAAACCAAGTTCTTACTTCACTTGTCAGACTTTGTACAAAAATTTTCATTCTCACATCATCATCATCTATCTCATAGTTTTCAAAGTAATCTTGCATTTTCTTGGTATGCTGTAAGGCAGTGTATGTACTGGTTCCATCAAAATAAGTAATCTTGCTTTGGTAGTCCTGAGGCATAGCCCCCGGATTACCAGGTAACTGAAGGGGAGCATAACGATTAGCCATATTTGGAGGGATAAGTGGGACAACGGGTAGAAGGGGAACAAGTGTAACAATAGGGACAGCAACAGCAGTTTGTGTATTGGGTGTAGACAATATGTTTTGTGAAGTGGATGAGGAAGAGGGGGAAGAATGAGTTATATCAGGGTGGACTGATGGTTTAGCAGGGGTTGGGATAAAACTTTGCTGAACTGCCTCTGGGCTGGATTCAGGAGATTGTTCTGGTTCCTTTTGGTTCCTAAGAGTCTTGGGGATCAAATTGGGGTTATCAAAAACAGGTGGAGGATTTGGGTCAGGATTTGACCTTGTATGCCTAGTTCTCTTTTTAGGAGCCAGCTTCTGAACTTGTTTTTGGTAATTTTTTGAGAATATTTTCAGAATGGTCAAGGGGATACTTTAAATTTTGGAACCACTATCTAGAACAGACAGCAGTTGACACATTAGTTCTTCCCCAGCGGAGTCGCCAGTTATGTTATCACTCAGGTTGTTCCCTTTGACTCCTAAGGGAATACGGCCGAGGTAACCACAGACCAATCTTTGGATCACAGGTCCTAGCCTACCTGCAATCAGAGAGGGCTCTCTCTTTAGGATTTAGCTTTGTTTTGATAAAGTTTAGGCTAGTTATTACACACTGAATTTTGTTTAAATTTTTGGTTGAATGATGCCTTCTAGCAGCTGAGATGAGATCTTCAGAAGTTTCAGTCCATTGGGCAATGGAGTCTATGATCATGTGTTGTTTGAGGTATTGAGTAAGATTTATGAAACTGCAGGGCCATATAGATATATCATGAAACAAACTTAAAATTGTGAATATGAAATATGTCCAGCCAGTGAAAGGCAACTAAGAATCTTTCAATAGGCTGGTGATGTGGGGAAAGGAAATATCACTCAGGAGCAGACTTGAATTCCTGAACAGTATTTACTGTGAGAGATTTAGTATGAAGGTGAGCAACTAAGAATTACACATTCATAACTAATACTGAAGAAAACATTCATAACAGCATAGATTGAGTTTAGGGTGTTTCATGAACAAATCCTGAACTATTCTTTTTATGCGCTATTAAACCTGTGAAATATAGAGTATGAGTGGATTATGAAAGAACGAAATACATAACAAGATGGTTCAGAGAACTTATTGTGACACGAAATAGCGTAGGAATCCTGTAGCAGCAAGCAAACACACCATAACACCTCAAAACAACTCAAAACTTCAGAAATTCCATTAGCTTCCTGTATTAAAATCTGAAATTACAGCATAGCTTCTCTAGAAGAAAATTCAACAACCCCAACAAGTTCATGCGCGGGGATATATATACAATCGTTTTTACAAAATATCTTAACGCTGAGTCATTTTCTCAATAACTGCGTTTACCAACTTTCAAAAATAGCAGATACAGAAGTTATTGCTATTTTAAATATATAATGAATGCCTTTTCAGCTTTGTCAGAAATTCTTTGACTTTTGGAGGCCACTGGGTCGGTGGGTACTTTGTATTGATTCTGAGTGATACGCTCTTTATTGCTCTGTCGAGGTGCGGCTATCTCAGCCCCGTCATCTGCATCTGTAGTCCAACTGGATTGCTGAGTTGGCCTTTTCCTTAATCTCTCTCCCAGTCAAAACAAATATGTATTAACTTTCTGAAATTGCTGACTTTCTGATAAAAATACCAAAATATGGTGAATAATTTGTTTTCTACAGTAGTGTTTGTATCATGCCTGTCCACCATTCCTGAGTAGGCAATTGGTGCCTTAAGATTATGCCTAGAGTCTCATCTGCCTCAGTATATTTGTAGTAGTTTGGAGGCACTTCAAAAAGATGTCTGATCTCATGTGCAATGAAGAATAAATTCTCTATTTTGTCATAGAGAGTCCGCCCAGATGGAGGCCCTGTTTCCTCTGGTGTACTTGCTGTTGCAGTGATTTGATTCATGGCATATGTGTCTACCCTCTTGGCATAATTTTCATGAGATAGTAACCTTCCTGTACTGGTTACTAAGCTAGGAAGGCCTCTGTTATGCAATGCTTTAATCTTCTCAATGAATCTGTTCACTTCTGTCTGCATCTCCTGACACCTTCTGTCCAATGTTTGCACATGATTTCTTAGGGTGAGCACTCTCTTTACTAGTAAAATGGTATCAGTCATGTTAGTGATACCCATTGCTGCCAACTGAGGGCCAGTGCGGTTATTCAAAACATTGATCATCTTATTGGCGATTTCAGGCATATTGCCTAGAGATGCCCTTGCTCTTTGATTCTCTTTTTGGGCCCTGCCTATTAGATCCATATGCTCATGGATGGTTTCAATATACTGCCACTGATCTGTTATAGATTGACCAATGTTGGTCCACAGGATCTTCTTGATTTCAACTACAACTTTGTCAAGAGAGAGCTCTTTCTCTAGTTCTTTTATTTTCTTCTCAAGAGCCCTTACTTCCCTTGTTTTTTCAGCTACACTTTGCTTGGATTTGTCATATTTTTCATTAACTGTGGCCAATTTTTCTTTAGTCTCATTCAGTTCTGCCATCTGTGCTTCCAAGGCTTCCAGTTCCTTCATCATGTTTTGCATACTTAGGCTAGGTCCCTGATCTGGTGCTGTTGTTGGCGCTGATGCCGAAGGACTTGCCTCTGATGTTTGTCCTATGGGAGGAGCTGCTGTAGTAGTAGAAAGTGGCACACCTTCAGTAGATGTAGATGTCTGTGCTGGCTGCATTGGTGCCTCACTTTGTCTTGATTTCAGTGCCACCTCTAGTGCACTCTCTGTTTCCATTAACCTTTTGTATAAACTCAAGAGTAGGGCCACTACATCCTAATCCTTTTTCTGCTCTACCACTTCTCCAGTTTGAGGGTGAAGGCCAGCTGGCAGCTTGATGTGCTTTCTCATAGCTGCTATGTCTTCATCCCTTTTCTTCAATAAAGCTTGCACACCCTTAGGGTCCTTTGGATCATGACCCAACTCTATAATGATCTCTTCCAAGGACTTGATTCTGTTGTCCTTGGCCTGGGATGATGCCTTCTCTAATTCCAATTGAGCTGCAGTGTTGTGTAGAGAATTTTGTAGTTGGTGTGCCAACAGGGTCTTATCAGCTAAAGTAGAATATATCATTTCCACTGTTTGTCTATGTAGCTCAATTTGATCCAAGGGGTGAACGTCTCTGGAAAAAATTTCGAGATTAGTTCTGATGTAATCGGCAGATGTTTGAGGTTGCTGCATGGTAGGCCTGAAATGACTAAGAGTCATTTTTTGTTCCTGAATGTCATATGCAGACATTAATCTCTGCTGATTTGTTGGCGCCATTTTTAGGAGATGGTTGTAAATCTGGTCCCTGAGGGGCTCATTCCTTTTCTTTATGTCAATGAATTGTTGCTTGATGCTAGAGTCTGCCTTTGATTTCTGCCTAGAAGAGCTGACCTCTGTCCCATGTGGAATGTCCTGTCCTTGCTGCAGAGAGCTAGTTGATGTTTCAATGCTAGGAGGGGGCATATTTTCAATTGGTCTCTCTGGTACTTCCTCCTCTGAAAAAGGGTTCAACCTCTGTCTCTTGTCTCCTTGCTCGTCGATAGAGGTAGTGAGAGGAGTATCCTCTTGCCTATCCCTCTTCCTTGTCCTGTCCTCATTAACAGGTGTTTGTAATACAGAGGAGTCAACTGTTTCCTCCTGCCTTGGAGGAATTTGTTCATGTGTTTGCTGTTCTGTGTGGGCAGGTTGTTTGGCTCTGATTTCCTGCTGCTCCACAATTGGAGGTGTTCCTTCTTGCTGCACTGATTTGCCTTTAGTCATGTCTGCTGGTGGATTAGTTGCTTTGGCAGGCTATTGGGGAATGGTAGATGAAGAAGCAGCTTCTCCAAGATGTCGAGAGCCTGAAGACCAGACCTGTCCAAAAGATTCCAAGTCAACTTCTTTTTCTAAAGTTTTAATATCTTTCTCTGCTATTTCCTCTTCACTATAATCTTCCACTAATGTGCCCTTTTTCCACTCTATTTGATTAGCATATTGTTCAACCTCTGGAATGCTAATGTGGTCATATGTAGCAAGCCTATGCTTGATTCTTCTGAGGCTTATGAAGTGGTTAGGGTCATAGGGTGCCCAATAGAAGCTTGTCTTGAGCTGGAGGGCTTTTAGCATTTGATCTGCCTCATCCCAAGCTTCTTCTCTCTTGTTAAAAATGAATGGACCCAATTGATGCTTAATTTTGAGCTGTGCCTTCTTGTTTTTACTATGGAAGTGAATCATATCTGCATTGCCGAACTGTCTGAAGTACTCTAGAGCAAAGAGTCTCATGGGGACATATCTTGGAAGCCTGTATGGTGCTAACTCACAGCCATATATTCTGATCACTGTATGGTATTGGTAAAAGTACCAATCCCCTATGCTATAGTTCTTGGACAGCTGAAGGATTTTCTGCATATCATCTGTGAGTCTGGGAGGAGGGGAACTCTGCAGCATTGACAAGGCTGGATGGATGAATAGGTCAATAAATTCACAGTAGTTGTATGGTGAAAAATGAATGTGATGACATACTGATGTCCAGAATATTACAGATCTTCTGTCTCCCTTTGCATCTAATTTCTTGAGGAAAACAGGGAAGTTGTCAGGCTGATTGTATAAAAACAGATGATATATGTAGGATGTGTACTTGAAAACCCTCTCTCTTTCCAAATTCATGAACTGTTCATGAATTTTGTTGGCTATAAATGAGGCATAGTCATACTGGACAGCAGGGGGCTGTCCTGGAGTAAAAATAGATAGAACCACCATTGTTGTCTCATCTACAAACTCACTAGTCTTGAAGCCTAGGATGGAAGATATAATGTCTACCAGCAGTCTCCCTATGTCATTGAACCAGTCATGCAGATAAGGGGGAGGCTGTAAGGGCTGGTACTTTGGGCGCATGAATAACTGTCCAATCCTTGTAATTTGTGAGTTGGAGAGCTTGGCACCCTGCTCTAGTAAAAACTGCATGGAAAGAGGCACCAGTGGTCTTGTAGGTTTGAACTGCAGCATTTGGTTTATGGCTTCAGGAGTAATATGGAACAAGACAGAGCCTGAAGGACTCAGAACAGCTCTTTGAGTGGGGTCATAGTTTGAGCGGCACTGGTGGATCAAGTCAGGAAACTCATTGACCTGAGGGAGATAGTAAATTGGCAAATTGGATTTCCAGCTTCCCAGGAGGTCTGTACCATCTCTATGCTTCTTTCTCAACTCACAAATTGTCTCTATATGGTATGTGTTGGTCCTCTCTACAGTTTCTCTCATCTGAAAATCTCTGTCAGCAAGGGCTAACCACTCCAGGTTCTTGTGTGGGGCATTTAATGGGGCAATGTTCAATGCCACTGGAGTCTCCATGGTCAACTGAATTTGGAATTATACTTGAAATTTTTCTTGGGCACAGCAATGTAGAGTAGTGGATTTTGAATGAGCAGGGCAATTTGCAGAGGGGAAGAGGCAAAATTTGGGGTAAAACTGAGTCAAAATGCTCCTAGGATAAACTCAAGGAGCAAATGTTGGGATTTGAGAGTCACTTTCTCGGTGGATTTGTCTAGCAGAGGTTTGAATTTGCGAATGCACAAACAAACTGTGAATTTGTGGTAATTTGGCACAATGTGGAAGCTCTGTGGGTGAACTTGGGATTGCAGTGAGGAAATAAGGTAGCCCTGGTGTAAATGAGGTGTAATTGTTGTTAAAGTGGGTGAAACAGGGTGAATTCTCTTGCTGTGGCGCGCCCCGCGGCACGAAAACTCAGTGAGAGGCGTGGGTTAAGCACAATGCAGTGAATGAGGGGACTTGGGTGAATTTGGGACCTCAAATGTGCATTAATTGAGTCATACAGTCATGGGAATTTAGAATGCTGGAGAATCTGGCGATTTTGCGCTGTTTTTACAGTGGAAGACTGAAGAAACCAGTTTACAGGAGAAATGAGTAAATACCTGGTTGCAGCGCGAGGGGGGAAGAACTGTCCGTGCGGAATTCGGGGCGACAGCAGCTTGAAGTTGAAAAATTTTGAGTTTGGCGAAAAACGACGTAGAACGCATGCAAACGATGTTGTGCCGAACTTACGCAAAATAAGAAAAAACATGTTTTTTGGGCAAAATATGGAAAAATTGGTTTTGGCGCGTTTTTGTCGGATGACGTCAGCATGACGTCATGGGTGGGGTCAGGTACGGAGTGATGACGTGGCGGCCAGTGAGTGGCTCCACGTGGGTAGGTGACATGGCGGACAGCTTGGAGCGATGGTGGATGGGGCGGTGATGCGACGCTGAGGTGGCAATGACGCATGGGTGACGTAGGAGCGACGTATGGTGGAATTACCAGAGCGGTAAGCGGTTCCATCGGACCGCTTATAGTACGGGAGCGGTTTTGGCAGGAGGCCTCCCGATACAATTTGGGAACGACATGCATCCGAGCCCTGACGTCATTCTCTGACAGATTTTGGGTGCTATCGTCCGGGCATCGGAGGCGGTCCGATATTGTTGTGAACCGTCGGATCGGAGGGCCTAGATCCGACGGTCGACGGGCTGCAGACGTGATCGAGCAATACGGCGGGGTGTGGGCATAAACTATTAATTTTTATGGAAAGGCGCGCTCGGGCGGGACTTTGGATATCAACGAAATTTGGGTTTTGCGATGGTTTATAAGCCAAATGGGTTAATTAATATTTGTTCGCAAAATGGGGTTAGGGCTATTAAACCAAGCAGATCTTGGTTTAATCCCGAGACTTTGCTTTTGGCGCTATTTTTCCTATTGCGCTTAAATCTCTTAGTGCTCCAACCTTTGAAGCTATAAGGCTATATTGCCTAGGGAAGGGGGAATATATGCTTTGGGGCTTTTTATATACAATCATGATATAATAATAGGGAAAAAGGGGAATATAGGGAGTTAAGTAATAATGTGGTTAGTAGTTACTATGGGAAGGAGATATAGATGATAGGTAGTAGACACTAAGTTGTTAGGGAACAAACTTAGTTTTGAGAGTAGATCAAAATGAAAAGATTTTTACACAAGAAATGTGGCTCTTTTATATAACAAGAATCAACAAATGAGTTTGATTTCTGTTATGAACAAAGGTGATAGTGGGATGTTAGAAAGAAGTTTGATAGGGAATGATTGGGAAATTAGATATGATTCACTTTGCTGCCACAAACATGCTGAATAGGAAGATCTGTACTGGCCACCATGTGTTTCCTTTGCTTAGGCCAGTGATATGAGAGAAATCATGCTTCTGCAACCCCACTACCTACCCATCTTATTTTCTAGCATTTTTTATTTCTTCAGGGAGGGTGCACTTAGACTTGCAAACCCTCATGTGCTCTTTTCTTTTTGCTGCCCTCCTATCTAAATCTACCCTTATGTCTTCCAAGGGCCCAGATTAAGCTAGTGGGCTCCTTTCTTTCTCTATCCAGCTAGTCATCTGTCAAGCTTAAACTGTTTGAACAGGTACTCATTACCTACTCTAAAACAAGCAATTTAAAAGATGGCATGGCCCAGATTAAGCTGTTGAGCCATACATCAAGATAGCAGTGGCATTTTGATTGGCCACTTTCCTGGTCTTTCTTTGGGGTTCATTTCAATTCTTTTTTCCTTTGACCAAATCATTTTCTTGCCCTTTGATTATTCTTTTAAGGCATACCCTCTTTACATTTTTTAACTTTTTGCTTTGTTTACCAAAAAATGGAACCTTTGCTTCATCAAAGATGATCATTTTTAGCATTTCCACTGTCAATCATGAAATATGAAACCCTATTGGTATAGGAGGCTAACACCATCACCTCCAACTTCTCGTTCACATTCTAAATCTCCTAATCCCAAGCGAGAAGTTGCAAAGAAAAATACACAGCCCACTATTGAAATTCTAAACAAGCCAGAAAGTTCTTCTTCTAAACCCCCTGAAGTACAATATTTGATTCCTAGATTGGAGGGGATTTCAATATCTCAAGAAGAATCTGAGTTATCCCAAGGCAGTTTCACTTCTCAATTTACCCCATCTCAACGACTAACTAGAGCATAGATTGAAAAACTTGGAATCCCACCATTCGAGTTCCCTCTACCAAGTCGTAAGAAAGCTAAGAAAATACCATCAGAATCTCACAACGAGGTTCTTTCAACATCTACGTTCATTCCATCTATAATATCACAAGGTCACACATCTGCCTCCCAACTCCAGATCGTGATTCACATAGGTACAGGAGCTATACCTTCCTCTACCCAATCACCTTCAACCACTACTACACCCTCTTCTGCTCACATCCAACAATGGCACAGAATCCTCCCAAGCCATGGACCAACCCAGGAGTTGTTAGGATGGTTGGACTTTTATCTCAATTGCTAGCACATCCAGAGAAATGGTGACCTAAATTCAATCCTGATAATGGCCTGCTAGCTAAAGAGCATATAAATAATTTCATGTTGTCCATTAATTTGAATGGAGTAGAAGAAGAAGACGCAATTGTAAGCTTATTCCCATATAATCTACAAGGAGCAGCAAGATCATGGTACTTTTCGTTACCATCAGGCTCTATTAATAGTTGGGATGCTTTTCAAGAGCAATTTTTAACTAAATTTGGAGATGATAGATCTACAGCAACTATGATCAATGGTCTCTCCAATTTGAAAGCTGAACCTAAAGAACCCATTAAGGACTTCAACTCTCGCTTCAATAAGTTATTGAATAAAATACCTACGACATCCAAGCCTAGCGATGAGGTCAAAAATGAATGGTACATTTCTGCTCTGCCTTCAAACACAACCATCTTCGTTGATAGGGTTGCCAAAGCAACATAAGCAAAAAATATGAAAGAATCAATAGCTGTGGAAAAACACATTCTAGCCATAGAAAAGAAAAATTCATTAGAAGAAAGAAAATATAAGAAAGTAACCTTCAGAGATGACTCTAGGAAGAAACCACCAAAGGATCCTTTCGATCTGGAAGGACTACAAAAATTCCTTAAGACCATGTCTAACGAAATGGTTGACATAAAAAAACAAGTGGCATAAACTTCCTCCAAAAAACCTTTTAGACCATTTAAAAAGAATTCCCCAACTAATCCTAAACCCCCTAAACCTTTGAATGCGATATCAAACGTTGAATCAGATAGAGATGAGGAAGAGGTTTCAAATGAAGAACAAATGGATGATGAAGAAGTAGTGGAATTACAAGGGATGTGGGATTTTATCCTTGCCTACGAGGAAAATCAAGAAGCACTACCTGTTGCTACTAGAAGTAGAAATCAGCTTGACCCACCCCAATCAAATTCAAAACAAAAAACTTCAATGCCGCCTCCCAGAGATAAAATCGTAGGAAAGAAATATTCACCAAAATCCACTCAACCAAACCCTACCCAATTGGATTCTTCACCTTCATCTAAAACTATGATAGTTTCTGACACAATGGAATACAATATTATTGGTGATATGAAGAAAACTAGGGAAAACATCACCTTTCATGAGCTTAGTAAATTAAAACATCAGCAGAAGCTAATTCTAAAATAACTCGAAGCAGTACCCACTACAATGCTTCCTGCCGCCGTAATATCACATGCTGCTCAAGAAATGGGAAGACCCCCTAGCACTTCTTCAAGCAAAATTGATCCAACCGACATCGCTCTAATTGGCGAAAGATCTAAATCCCATACTCCGTCATTTCTCCTTACTTTTGAAGTCTTTAATAAGAACTTACACAACTGTTTAGTTGATTCTGGTGCTTCATCTAACATTTTTCCTAGAACAGTCTGCGATAAGTTAAATGTTCAGCCTCAGAAATCTGCAGTACGAATAGTACAATTAGATCGGTCTCAAGTCGAAGTTGTTGGGGAACTGAATCAAGTAACCATTAGACTTTCATCAAACCCAAAATTTTGTCAAATCATTGATATACTTGTAGCTGATATTCCTGAATTCTATGGCTTAATCCTTAGTAGGGACTGGTCAGAAAAACTTCATGGTTACTTCGCAACTAACTGGTCTCACATGTGGCTTCCCTATAACGGCAAGCCAAATCAAATAAGGGTTGACCAAGAGAAACATCAAAAGTATATAGTAACAGAGCTGGAAGGAGAAAATGAGCCAGTAGCATATCACAGCAATATAATCAGAAACTATTCTGTTGAGTCATTCATAGGGAATTTCAATGCCCATACTTCACCTTTCTTAGAAAACTTTGTTGTATCTCAAATAAAAAATCATTCCGAAACAAACACTTTTAAATGTGTGAATTTTGTAGATAAAACTGTAAATAGGAAATTATTTTTTGATGGATCTCGATCCAATGATGGAGCAGGGGCAGGATGCATACTAGTTAACCCAAAAGGAGAAAAGATTGTGTTAGCATGCAGGCTTGAATTTGATTACACGAACAACACTGCTGAATATGAAGTGTTGGTTCAAGGTTTGTACAAATAAATTGGTCTTAATATCAAATACCTACAAGTGTTTGGAGATTCTGAAATTGTCATTAGGCAAGTAAGAAATAATATACACTGTTTGTCGGGAAATTTGAAACACTATCAATCATTAGTCCAAGACCTGACCTCACATTTTACAGTGTTTAATATTTCCCCCATTCCAAGACTCCAAAACGCTAGTGTTGATCTCCTAGCTAATGTGGCTTCCAAGCTAATTCCACCAGAAGATTACAACCCAGATCGATTTTCCATTGAATTAATTTTTAGGCCTTCTATTCCTGATAATATCACCAACTGGAGAGTCTTTAATAACGATCCGGATATCATAATTTTCCTTACTTCAGAAGGCTCTTATGATGACCAGATAATTGATGAAGACCAACATGATGACCAATAGTTTCAAGAAACTACCAACAATGCTATACCAAAATCTGTAGTTAAGTTGGAAGATTTATATGACCTCAAAGATAGATTTAAATGATATACTAATTCAAAACTTCAGAGTTCAACTCTGAGGTATGAATTGATCAATCTTGGAATTAACACAAAACCACAAAACATTAATCTAGGTCTCGAACTTACATCAGAAGAGAAATTAGCTTTTATACATCTGTTGAAACAATATAAGAATGTCTTTGCTTGGAATTATGACAATCTTAAAATCTACGACACTTCTATTATTCAACATACTATTCCCTTGACTTCTGGTAAGAAACCTGTTCAACAAAAATTGAGGAAAACTCATCCTAATTTGGAAAGCCAGATTAAGTCTGAGCTAAATAAAATACTGAAAGCTAAGATTATTTTTCTTGTCAGGCATTCCAGGCGGGTCTCCAATCTCGTCCCAATCAAAAAGAAGAACGGTGGTATTCGAATTTGTATAGAATTCTGCAATCTCAACAAAGCTTGCCAAAAGGACAATTTTCCATTTCCTCTTATGGAACAGATATTGCAATCAGTTGCAGGCTCAGAACTAATGTCCTTTCTAGATGGCTTCTCAGGTTACAATCAAGTCTTAGTCCATCCAGATGATCAGCTGAAAACTACATTCATAACAAAATGGGGCACTTATGCCTATCAAAATATGCCATTTGGACTAATCAATGCTGGTCCCGCTTCCCAAAGAGCCATGGACATTGCCTTCAAAGGTTTAGTAAACAGGTTAGTGGTAATCTACTTAGATTACATAACTGTGTAGTCCAGAAAACGTAGTAATCATCTAAGAGATCTTAAACAAATCTTTGAACGTTATCAAAGGTGTGGAATTTCTCTTAACCCCAAGAAGTCTTTTTTCACGTTAAGTGAAGGAAAGCTCCTTGGATTTATTGTGTCCAAAAAAGGAATTCATATTGACCCAGACAGAATTAGAGAAATTTCTCAAATACCTTTACCCCGTAACAAGAAATCAATGCAATCTTTCCTTGGTCAAATAAATTTTGTCAAAAGATTTGTCCCTGACTTCTCAAGAATTGTATTACCCCTTCAAACCATGATAAGGAAAAATTCTCTATTTAAATTGGGTCATTTGGAACATGAACCTTTTAGCTTAATAAAACAAGCAATCATAAACGCCCGATCTTTATCAACACCGAATTTTTCCAATCATTTCATTTTGTACACTTTCACTTCCGAGAAATCATACGTGGCCATATTGACACAAGTAAATCAAGAAAAAACTGAAGCCCCGATCTCTTTCTTTAGCTCAAATTTACAGGGAGCTGAATTGAACTACTCAGATGTTGAAAAATAAGCTTACGCTGTTTTCAAATCAATAAAACACTTCAGACCTTTTCTTCTTAAAACCCACACCAAGGTGATAGTACCATTCCCAGCAGTAAGAAACCTTCTAATACAAAGGGATGTGGGTGAAAAGAGAGCAAATTGGGTTACAACTATGCAAGAATATGACATCGAAATCAAACCAACAAACATTGTAAAAGGTCAAGGTTTTTGGAGGATGTTGGCAGGAGCATCAAAAATATCATAATTACAACATTCAAGTGATGAGGTACAATTCTGTGAGGTAAGCCTTAATGACACTGAATCAAGATATGTTGATATTATATTCTACTTAAAAAATGGATATGCCCCTCCACATTTGAATTACACCAAGAAAAGAGCCTTGAGACTGAAAACTAAACAGTATCAAATTGTCAATAATGTGTTGTTTAGAATGAATTATGATTCTGTTTTGCTTAGATGTCTTGAAAATTCTGAAGCAGAGAAAGTATTGCAGGAACTTCACGATGGACCAGCCAGCGGGCACTTTGGAGGAGATGCTACAGTGCATAAAATCCTATGTGCTAGCTATTACTGGCCAACTCTATTTAAAGATGCACACAGTTATGTAAGGAAATGTAAGATTTTTCAGACATCTGCCGGAAGACAGAAGAAACCAGCATTACCGTTACAGCTAGTCAACATTGATCAACCATTCGAACAATGGGGATTGGACATAATAGGTGAGATCGTTCCTCATTCTTCTAAGCAACATAAATATATCCTTACAGCCACCGACTATTTCACTAAATGGGTAGAAGCGATTCCACTCAAGGTAGCCAACTCCGAGAACATTATTTAATTTATAGATCAATTTATCATCACTAGGTTTGGCTTACCTTCTTCCTTAATGTTTGATAATGCATGTTATTTTTCAGGCAATGCTATGACAGAGTTTTCTCTATGTTATTTATCCGCAAGGAAATGGGTTAGCCGAATCCACAAATAAGAACCTTATCACAATTATTAAACGAACTGTCGATCAAAGTCAAAAGGACTGGCATAAATCTTTAGTGTTTGCTCTATGAGCAGGTCGAATAACTCAGAAAACCTCCATTGGCACTTCTCCTTTTAATCTGTTTTATAGGAAAGAAGTTGTCTTACCAACAAACGTAGTTATTCCCTCATTTTCCTTGGTTCAGTTCATCGAAGAAACTCCTTCCTCATCTATGCAACTTAGACAATTACAAATCCTTAAACTTGAAGAGGAATGAGAGAAGGCTAGAATTACACATGCACATCATCAACAGTTAGTCAAAGCCTCCTTTGATTCAAATTTAGTATCTTCAAAAAATTTCCAACTCGGAGAATTAGTATTAAAATGGGTTAAAGCCCACGAAGATAAATGCAAGCATACCAAGTTCCAGGGAATGTGGCTTGGCCCATTCCAGATTGTTGAGTTAATAGGCCCATCAACTTTTCTGCTACAAGATTTATCAGGTAAGAGAGAATCTCTACCTGTTAATGGGCAGGTCCTAAAGAAATACTTTCCATAGAATATGATCTCTTTTGTTCACTATATATTATAGTCTTTAGTTAATTTTCTTTTGAAAAAATAATGCAAGTTGAAAACATTTACTTTTGATTTTACAAAGAATAAGTCTCTCTTTTTAATTTTGACTTTTCGCTTGTATAAATAAAGATTTTTATGAAAGTAATATTCACATATGAAATGTATAGTTAAGTTTGATTGCTTTTAAAATTGACTGTCTTCCTCCTTAAATTATCTGATTTTGATGAAACTTAACTTTGAAAGAGAAACTACTCCTTTATATCAGTCTAGAAAAGTATCTATACAAAGCAAAGTCTCTCTCCAAGAAGGCATCTCTAAAAACTCCACAACTGTCGTCCAGAACCTCTTAAGGGGCCAATGATCCTCTCCACTTAGTCAGTTTTCATTTTTAGAGTGTAATTCTAAAATATACCTAAACTTAAGGGATAAGAGGTCTCATCAAGAGTCGGCTTACCATGATCATAAGATTATAACTGAACTGACATTACCAAAACTACATATCAAAACAGAGTAATGGCTTATGATTATAATAATCAAAAGACAAGGGGTCTCATCACGAGCCAACTTGTTTAGTTAAGTTACGAATCAAGTGAATGGCATTGTCAATATTGGTCACCAAACCAAGACATTGTCCTTTAGGAAATATAGATGAAAAGATGAAGCAACAAATGAATAACTCCAGAAAATAAAGAAAGCGATAAGTATACTTACGAACTTATCTTTGAAAATTGCATTCTGATTTAAGTGGAATTCTGGGTCATTGCTAGTTAAAAGGTAACCCTGTCGAGGCTATGAACGCCTTCTGGTAGCAGAGGCTCTACCTACGACAACGGAGTAAACCAAAAACCAATATGGGGAGAGACTCATGGCTTTATCTTTAAAAATCTAAGTAAAGACTAATGTAAACAATGTTACTTTTTATAAGAAAAGAATAGTCAAAAGAATGGTAGTCAGATAGATGATTGTTTTATTAAGAAATCAATAATTCTTACCTTATATTCCATATAATCTATTTTATTTTCAAAATTATCTTTATTTTGGAAGTTTTAGAAATTTCAAAAAACTCTCAGAGATAACTGGTTCTTCCAAGTGAATCGCCAATTATTGTGGTATTCAACAACCCCCCATTTAGTAATAATAGTAGTTAACGTTACATTAACTAAATGGGGACCCTTTAAAAAAATTATTCAAAAAAACAAAACTTAGCATTTAGTTAGTTCTTTTATTTTTGAATAAAGCAAAATAGTAATCAATACCTTTTTGAGAACTACTAAAAACTCATGTTTTCATATATAGCACGTCTAAAAAACCCACTAAAGGAACTTTCTAAAAAACCTCCAAAGTCAAGCAAAGTGTTTAAGATAAGGGCTCCATGGTCTAAATTATCATAAAATCTGACAAAAAACGGAATTCCTTAAACTTTTTAGGCTTAAGTCTCGCATAACACGACCCATAAAGGGTTTTATCTTAAATATAATATAGCAAAGTTTGCGAGTTGCGAAATCGCGATGGTGCTTTGGCTTTTATCGCATCGCATTTCGGGTATTCAAGCAAACACTTTGCACCTACCATAAGACGATATTGCGATATGCGATTTGCGCCCGAACCCACACTGTAGAGTACTAAAAGCAAATATTTTGAGTCTGTCAAGTCTATTGCCTAAGAGACAACTAATGGACAGCTCGCATCTCGCATCTCGCAGGCACACAACGGGAGGTAAGAATGCTAAAAGGCACGCCTTGCAATATTGCGATCTGCGATATTTCTTTGCAAACCGTACAATTGCTATCATCGCAATATAATGGATTGCTACCCTAAAAAAATTTCATCCCATTTTTCGACGCAAACATTTACGAGTAATAAATCTAAGGGATAACGAATCATTAGTGGGAATTAGTGGGAAATAACTGCATTTATGTATGAAAAGCCATTTAGCTTGATACGATATCTTGTTACGTGCGTTCAAATAATGCTTCTTTTACCACCTTTACAAGCTATCTGCATTATTTCATTTTTACGTTCATCTTTGAGTGTCTGATAGCTTTTGTTCTTCATTTCAAGAAAAACCCGCAAAGCGGAGAGTTGAGAAGAATGGGGAAGAAAGGCAAGGTTGTAGCCTCTGATAAGACAGAGATGACTCCCCTTTTCGCAGACACCACATGTAGCAAAGAGGGAGGAACCTCTACGTGGGAGACTATGTACAACATACTGGAGGAGGAACAACCGAGGATTATGGAAACAAATATTACAGTTGATGGACGAGATTCCTCAGATGCTTCCATGCTAGAGACGGCTTGCTCATTTTTGCACCGCATAGCTGCTCGGCCGAAGATAATCCCTTATACCAATATGGTAAAATGGGTTATCGATGAAGTAGATATTTCAGACAAACAATTCAGGACGAGAAGCCAAGGGGCCATCAGATCTTTCACCCTGGACAATTTATGGCTTATGTACCACCTACCAGAGCCATAGGTCATCTACAATAGGCAATTCATGGAAAATTTTGTTAAAGAGAACAACGACCCAACAAATTTCACCCATGCCTGGTCGAATAATGAAGAAAATATCAAGAAAGACAAAAATGGTATGTACACTACTGCATCTATTTGTCCCCCTTATAGTTTTGTTGCGGCTATGTTATGTTGATTGTTTGGTAGACTTGATAGTACCAAGTTCTCCCTAGATTGGTTGTCATTAATTGAAGCAGTCATTAACGCAACTATCATGGATTGGGCTCAAATCCTGTCAGATAATTTAGCAAAAACAGTGATCGAGTATAGAAGGAAAAGAAGCATTTCTTCGAGGATTTACCCTCCATTTTTTATGAGCGCCTAAGTTATGGACGCTATTTATTTTAGTTCAAAGTTCCCCATCATGGGATGGAAATGGACTGTTCAGAATCCACTTCCCATTCACATCTACCACAAGGTCATGTGGGAATCCAATTTTCAACCACATTTTTTCAAGATTTTCCATGGAGTTATGCTCCCTATTTATAAGCAGCTTTATAATCGAGACGCCCCCAGATTTTCCCAAGAAGCTGAAGTTGACATCCTCCCAGTGGCCAGATGGTTCGGGAGGAGACATTTACATATATCAGAGTTTTTGGCAACATCACCTCCCCCCACATCCTCCCATATTATGTTCCAGATAAATTGATGGCTAGGGAAATAGCCTACCAGACAGCTACTGAGGGAGGAATGAGCCATACATTGAAAGAGTCAAAGAAGGCCATTTGGCCTGCATTCCCTGTATGGTGCGGAGCATTTGCACTACACGACTTGGGACACGCACTTAAAGAAGTAGAGAACATGCTATCTCTGCAATTACCCAAATTTCCTGGACGACAATATGACCCGTTTGGAACAGTCAAAAATGTCACCGCCATGGTGAAAATAAAAGTTTTCGCCAATGAGGAGGATGCTTTTGATAATATATTTTTGGAGAAAAACACCTTTTCAGAGGTGAAACATATGGCCCAACTACTTTTTGACCATGAATATCTGGAAAAGTTTTACAGGTACAGAGAAAGAAGGCTCACAACGGTCCCATTGAACCAATTGATAATTGAACCAATAAGGGAGCCTACTCCCAGCGTGACTATAGAAGGTGACTCCGAAGAAAACTCCAAATCTGATTCTGGAGCAGAGTCTCAAGAAAAAACTATTGGAGAATTGCAACATTCATCACAGAACAGCAAAAGCAGGAGCATCGAGGGTATGGCCCAACCTACATAGAAGATAGTTGAACAAGCTTCAGCGAGCAAGCAAGTTGAAATCCCTACTACCTCTGCACAACCAATAAAACCCATGGTAATTGATTTATAGGAAGAGTGGGATAATTTTAATAGAAGTCTTAATATAGAGGAATAGGTGCCAGAGCTACAAACGCTACAACACAAGACAGCTCTGGAAATTACAGTGGAAGAAACTGCAAATGAACCAAAAGTAGAGCATACCCCTATCACCCCCACCTCCGAGATAATTCTTAAAATTGAAGAAATACCCCCTCTAGATGTATTCTATAGCCCACAGCATAAGGCCATGGTGAAAAGGAAAAGAAAGAAAAGAAAATTGGACTCTATAGCTGCTATTACCCCCGAAAACGAACTAATGGATGTTCTATGGAAGGACTCGCCAGTTGATCCATCTGCCAACTTAACTCGACACTCGCAGTTTGCAGACGATTATGCTAAAATGACCATAGATAAAGCAACAAAAGTCCAAACATTGCTTAGAGATAAGGAAAAAAAAATAACGTCACTCGAGCAACAGTTACAGTAAGTTAAATCCGACCAGCAAGCAGGGATACAATTGGCCAAGCTTCAACAGGAATATGAAAAGATGCAAATAGAAGATCGAATCAACATAGCCAAGAAGGAAGCATAGGTAGAGGTGATAATTGATCTTCATAAAGACGATACAAAACTCAATCAATTTATCACCGAAGCACTCGCACTTAATTCCCAGTTGACACATCAGAAAGAATTACTTTTCCAGAAGATTTCACATTGGAAATCTTATTGCAAAACTGTTGGAAATAATACTGAGAGGGGGGGTGAATCAGTATTATCAAGTCAATAAAACTTTTTCATTTCCATACTCTAATTCATATATGCTGCTTCAGTTAATAATACCCGCGTATATTCAGTAAACTTATGATTCAGTTAATTGATCTTCAATGAGTAAATTAGAACATTATTAACCATATTAACAGTAAACAGGTGCAGTAAAATAGAACAGATCATCACACATAAGCCACACACATGAACACCATGATATAAGGTGGAAACCCAATGTGGGAGAAAACCACCTGCTGCAAGTCATCTCAATCTTCTTCTTCATAAGAAAAATCCTTTTACAATATTTCTGTACTGGTGCAGTCTTATACCAGTACGCAGGCTTCTACCTGCAGAGAGCTACAACCCTCTCTCATTCTCCAGTCTCTCCTGGAAGGGAGATACAACCCCCATAGTTCTTGTACTAGCCGATCCATTTACTAGTACGCATGCTGCTACCTGCTACAATGCTCCAAAGTTTTCAACTGCTACTGGAAGGGAGCTACCACCCCCTTTGCTCTTGTACTAGCTAAGATACTAGTACGTAGGCACCGGCCTACAATCTTCTCTCCTCCGGGTACCACATTTCATACATTTTCATACTGGATACTCCTGAAGCACAACACATAATCTGAAAGGCCACGTTTCATCCAATTTTCATACTGGACCCATTAATATCATTGAAGCACATAATCAATCAATCTTCTGAATCACCCAAACACCAGATCATATACAAGGATAATATGTGAGTTAGCAACCATCTCTAGTCCATCAGATCACATAAAGATAAGTCATTAAGAACTTGATCCATTCAACCATCAATACTGAAGCTAAACATAATCATGTTGTTATCAGAACTCAATACCAGTAACCAGACATCAATTATGCACCCAGAACCCTGCAGAATAGTCAAAGGCAGTTAAAACAAATTTCAAGCAGGGTCCGCAACTTCACCAATAGACATTTGCGAACATCCACGCATGTGCTACTTTCTGATATGCGGGTATCTGCACCTGCACAATCTTCTTGTCTGCGGGTATTCGCACCTGCGCACTCTTCTGCTCTGCGGGTATCCACACCTTCACCGTGTTGCACCTGCGGTCCTACGGCTACATCCGCACCTGTGCACTTTCTGCTCTGTGGGTATCTGCACCTGCACAGTGTCGCTCCTTCGGTCCTGCGGCTAGATCCGCACCTGCACACTCTTCTGCTTTGTGGGTATCCGCACCTGCACCGCGTCGCACCTGCGGTCTTGCGGGTATAGATAGTTTTTCAGTCTTCAATCATACCCCAGACTATCAGATCTACAGATCTGATCATGTGCCATGGAGATCTCGACCCATTCAGATCTAGCTATCACTCACCAACCGATCACAAGTATTTCAGATCTAGCTCATCTTAAGATATTCAACCCATAAGTGTGCAGCCAAATGATCTCCTTTCCTTTTTATAGCCTTAGGCCTTTCACAATACCACGGACCAAAAACCATAACAATTCAATACCATGGACCCAATACTTGGGATCAACACTTTTGGATGCAATACCACGGACCAAAACCATAGGATCAAAAACTGTCGTGATAATACCATGAACCAATCATGAAAGTGTGTGATCTTTTCTCTACATGAGAGAAAGTTTTCTCTGCATGAAAGTGCGTGAACTTTTCTCTACATGAAAGAAACTTTTCTCTACATGAAAGTGCGTGAACTTTTCTCTACATGAAAGTGCGTGAACTTTTCACCATATGAAAGAAACTTTTCTCTGCATGAAAGTGCGTGAACTTGAAAATAACTTTTTTGCACTATAATTTATCATCTGTGTGATTTTCCATTAAGGACAACACTTGTCTCATAATGCCAACGATCTCCCCCTTTGGACTTGATGGCAAAGCTAACCTGAGAACTGTCATCTGATTCTTTTGAGTTGTACGGCATCCCATGCACTCTGTCACATCTGATATCTCTTCCATAGATTCATCTAGATATATATAAGTGAGTTGATCTTCTACGAGTTGGTTGCCATCAAGTACAACACATGCATCATAATGCCAACAGAAACAAGTGATAAACTGACAATTCAAGTCGTAGAAATGCGACTTGAATATGATGAGATCTTTAAAAAGGTCTTTTATCACATCGCCTGGCAATACAGAGGAGGGGAGAAAATCCGACCTGCCAAAACTAGAAGAATCACATAAGGAAATTATATTTGCAAGCTGGGATTCTCAGCTAAAAGAAGCAGAAAAGGCAACAACGGACACGGTGGCAGTAGAAAACATTATCATAGAAAATATAAATGAGAATTTGCATGGTGCCTATCTAGTAGTAGAGTCCATTCTAGGGTTCCTTCCAGGTGCAAAACAGCTCTATCAACAATGGAAACAGATAGCGGAAGACAAAGCAGAAGTGATAAGGCAGATGACCTGGCTAGACTGGGAGGCATATTGGCAACGTTTGGTCAAGCCTCACAGCCAATGGATGACCCTGCGATGCCTAACCACCTCTGTCAAGAAAATGGCGCCAGCACTAACCGATGTCGTATTTGATGGACAATTGAAAGCTGAAGTCGGCCAGCCTACACAGCTGAAGCCTATGGTGGATATCTACGACCTGAAGGATCAAAAGGAGCATAGTTAGTCACCATGTTTTCTTTAATTTTGATTTTATTTTTGCATAAATTGAGGCAGGTCATTTAAACCTCCTCAACTATTTTTGTAATAATCTATTTTTAGCATTATAGTTTTAGTATTTAAACCCCTCTCATGCATTTAGAGAGGGGTCCAGAAATTTTATCAGAAACATTCTTTGAAAAATACACTTATGCTCCTTTGAGATGTTCTGGTGGAATTAATGGAATATGATTTATTTTCTGCTTGATTTAACATCTTTTACTGAAATTGCACTTCTATACTCTTAGATGATGTTGGGTGACTTGAAAGTAGATCAATATTGTTGGAGCATATGAGTAGGACGTATTATTAATGGTACTTTTATCTCTTAATTCTTTTTACTTATAGGTCAAGCAATAACTTATCTTCAAGTTGTTTATGTATGAAAATTTGCATTTTTGATTGCTATTATTGCACTTTTGTATGATGATGATCTATAGTTTATGCTGAGTACATGAATGATTTTTATGTGATATATCTCTCACAATCGTTTCGGCTAACTTTTTATACGAAACGATTATTATTAAATGGATTCACTTCTCATCACAATTGAGTAATATTTATTATCAATTGCTTTCAGACATTATTGTAGATTGCATATATTACGTTACTCTCGGGATAGTTATATTTAGATAATGTTTTAGATTAGAGTAAACTACACATGATTGTTAGTTTAAATTAGATTAGTTTTAGGATAAGCATTATTCCAAATCTCAAACACCACCCCATTTGCACATCATAAAAATAGATTTGGAAATTGGTCCCATCTTTCCCAGTTAAAACCACTACTCCAAACGGAAAAGGAGCTGCCAACCAAGGTCCGGACCGGGTGGTTATCCCCCACTGTTGAGGCAACTATTTTTGGGTTTCAACACCAACATACGAACTTGTATGACGACTTTCTCTTGCCTCGAGGTCCAATGATGCAACTTCACTTTGATTGTCTACATCTCCTGCTCTATCTCAGCCCACACATTAGCATCATAAGATACCAATATCATCATGATGACCTAATTGTGTACAATAACCTTATGCACAACAACCTTCACCATGAAAATTCTTTCATGACAACATTTAGACATCGACATGCATAACAAATGCATATACAACCATACCCTCATGATGGCACATCCCACAATAACACCATCAACCTTCACACGGCGACATCACTACAACCATGATCAACACCATGCAAATGCAACAGTAAAAAGGGCTACAAGCATAAGGAACACATATTGAAATGACATAAATGCATGACCAAAACACTGCCTATCCAGTTCGAGGGGTGAACCATGCTCTAATACCACTCTGTAACACCCTCTTCCCACATCTACCCAAGCAACCAGCCAACCAGAGTAAACATGCAACGAGAGGCCACTATGATATGATTTGGCCTCCTAAGTCACGTTAAGGAAGTGGAACTGACGGAAACACACCATACAGACATTCAACATCAACATTAGGACCCTCAAGAACCAACGCAACCTTTCTGCCAACTAGCACCTGGGTCCCACTGATATTTTGGACCACTTGACCTCTGGACACTCTCATGCTATGGGCATGCCAACGTCCAGGGACCTCTGGAAGTGTTACACAACATTTTGAAACTGTCCATGTACTCCTCGTTCCTTGATCCCAGAGGACCTCTACAGTGAACCCTGCATGCTCTACCTTCATGAAGAAACTCCCATTATGTCCCTCTTCATGAGTAGATCAATTCCCTTTTGCACCATTTCTCCTGAAACTATTGCTTTTCCCAGTTTACAAGAATGTTGCTAATGACCTTTGTCTTCCCCACGCCGATGTGCAGAGATTAGCATTGCTCCTCAAGCCGACCGGAGCGACTGAGTTGTGTTTCAGTCGCGCTGGTCCTATTTTATAAAGTTTTTTAAATTTGGAGCTGAAGCTTCCAACTCTAGAAGCTTCGTAACAGAAGTCTGGTAAATGGTTTGGCCGGATGGGGTCGAGGATGTCAGTTTGGGCTCCTTTCCCCTATAATGATGGAACTACCTCAAGGGATAAGCCCTTCTCCCATGAGAAGAGGATCCATCTCCCATCCATTTTTCCTATATAAACCTCCCTTCTTCCCAAGCACAAGCTAGTGTTGGAGTGTTGATGTTGGTGTGCTTATGCTATTTTGGTTTGGAGTAGACAGCAAGCTATTACTAGTTGTAGCTATCTAGTTGTGTGAGGGAGAAGTGTGGTTTGGTTTGAAGTGAAGCCTAAAGGGAAGAGCCTTAAAACTATTGTTGATTGAGGCCATCATGGAATGCTATCAGAAGTGTGTAGGAACCTGGTCTTGTCAGAGGAGGACTGCAACGTTAAGACAAATGGTTGTAATCTCTCTTTGATATTAATATATGCAACTATCGATTAGTTTCCTACATGTTTTTTCATCTTACATATTCATGGCTTAATGTTTCTTGACTTGTTACGTAGGTTGAATTACAATTTGTCTATTGTCATGTTTGTTGTTTGATGTTGTTTACTTGTTTCAGGTGCTTGAAGAAGGAAGCGAGTGATAGTTGGAGTGAGCAAGCAAGGACATCATCAAACATGATAAGCGGACTAAGAGGTAGGCCCTCTTAATTGGTTATAACCTAAGGAAATCTTCCATAGAATGTATCTATTGTGGCTAGACCCATTATCGGGCTAGAGGAATTTGTTTGTGTCTACACTTATAATTTTACTTCACCACAGGAAGCTCTCATAGGCCTACAAGCCAGCATCCCGAGACTATTTTTCTCAGTTTTGTGCTGGTTTCCCCAGGATTTAAGCCACATTTTGAAGCCCCGAGCCCAGGTCACTACCCAAAATTGAATGAAAACTTCATAACAGTAAGATAGCATGGATATAATAGTAATAATGCAATTACTTGAATAATACCTTGACTGGACCCCTACTAGCCATGACAGTCATTTCGTCAAACATATCATGAATATGTAAGCTATAGGTGTAAATAACAGATATGAGCGTAAGGGTCTCATACTTATCTAAGATTCAATATGAGGCATTGTTTCCTTGTCACATTAGTTGTAGTTTCATCCATTAGGCCATAGATACATTGTTCATTCATATACAAGTAAAAACATGATGGGATCCATACATAACCACTATCATAATACATATTCATAACCAGAATAATAACAACATAAATACCAAGGATGCAATAGACATAGAATCCACATATAAGCTAGTCTATTACTCATAGAAGTACAAGGAGAAATAACCTCATATTAACGATGCAAAGGCCAACCCGGTGTGGGAGTACCACATTCCACCCAACCATAGAATTGGTAAGCCAAATCTCTCCTCAACCATTCACCCTGGTGCCATATTCCAAGCATGAATGTGGGATCTCCTAGAACACATGAATCCAAAACCATCCAAGGCTTCTAGAGGCCATCCACCTAAACCCATCAAACAGTGATTCCACCTCATGGTTGGGCATCACAAAACCATCATCAGGTTGGTCTCTACCCAAGCCTCCCAAGGCTCTAGAGTGTTTGTTCTAACTCGACTTCCAGGACTAGTAACTCAACCCACAACTTAGATCGGGTTCCAGAGTGTTTTTCCAACCAAAGCTACAGGACTAGTAACTCAACCCACATCTTTTTATGGAATCCAGAGTGTTTGTACAACCAAGGCTCCAAGACTAGTAACTCAACCCACCTAGGGCTCCAGAGCATTTTTTCAACCAAGGCTCTAGGAATAGTAACTCAACCCAAGCTTTTATAGGGCTCTAGAGCATTTTTCCAACCAAGGCTACAAGACTAGTAACTCAACCCAAGTTGTTACAGGGCTCCAAAGCATTTTTCCATCTAAGGCTCCAAGAACTAATAACTCAACCCAAGCTAAAGGAAACACGAGAACCAACTAGGAAAACAAAGAAATAAACCCACAACACCATGGCTATCCAGGAAATGGCAAGGCTAGGAAAATTCACTGTCAATCCAGGCAATCCTCCATGCCAGTGATAGATCATGACCAATAAACCACATGCATGCACCATTCATGCCAAAACTAGTGAGGAAAACATACATGCAACTTGGTACCTGAAAGAAAAACTCGTTGTAGTTGCTGATCCCGATGTCCTCTTGTGATTTACTGCCCTTCCTTTGCCTTCTTGCTCCAAAAATCCAAATATGCCACACTCTTCAAGAGTACTCCAAGAAAACTCTAAGTATCCAAGAGTATGAGAGAGAGAATATAATAGAAGAGAGCTCCACCAAAACCTATCAAAAGCTTACCCACTAATCCTCATAAGCCTTTTTATCAATGAGGCCTCTATTTTCTTCATTTTCCATTATTTTATTTCATTTTCTTCCTCACATGGAACATGTGACCTTTCACCTTACTTTTCTCCTAATTTCCATTATTTTCATAAATAAAATTCCAATTAATGCCTCATGCCTTTCCAAAGCCTTTTCCATTGCCTTTTCCAATTTCCTTAGCCATAATAAACCAAATGAACACCCGCTAGGATTTTTTTCCCACCATTCAGCTTGGAATATGTGTCCCATCACCATGGCCTTATATATTTTTACATGGATTTTTAACCAGGGTTGTTACACATGCCTTATTGGTTTCAGTTTTTTACTGTCTCCTTTAAGCCTCTCCTTTCTAATGTAAAGCCAAACGTCATCTCCAAATTGAATATTGTGGTCAACATGATGCTTATGATGCCTTGTCTTGTACTTGGCTTCGGTCTTTTCCAACTGTTCTTGAAGCATCTGATGCACTAATTGAACTTGTTCAATGAATCACTTGGCCTTATCAATGTCACTATGACCATCAATAGCAACATCTTTCCCAAAGATAAAATCTAAATGAGATTTTGGTAAGTTACCAAAGCATGCCTCAAATGGAGATGTTTGAGTCAATTAATGCTTTTCTTTGTTATAAGCATGTTGAATGTAGTGTAAGTGTTCATCCCAAAGCTTAGGATGTTTGTTGCAATAACTACGAAGAAGATATACTATTGTTTTTTTCACCACTACTATCTCACCATCAGTTTTTGGATGGAATGTTGTACTCTTTTATAACTTGGTGTCCATGAGTCCCCATAAGCTTGACCAAAAGTTCCTGACAAATCAAGAATCTCGATCAGAAATAATGGATTTTGGAAACTCAAAATGTACCCATGCATTTTTAAATAACATTTGTGAAGTCTGTTCAGTTGTAACCTGCTTCTTACAAGGCATCAAAATACACATCTTTCTGAAATGATCCACCACAACATAAAGATCATCATGATTTTTTTAGACATAGGCAGTCCTCCTAAAAAGTCCATAGAAACACTTTCCCAAGGACATGAAGGGACTGGAAGTGGAATATACAATCCTAACTTTCTATTGTTAGGCTTACTTGTAGAGCATAAAAAACATCCTCTTACATATCGTGACACACTTTCATTCATTCTAGGCCAATAAAAATACCTTTGTAATTGTGCCACTGTCTTGCCTACACCAAAATGGCTAGCAAGAAGAGAAGTATATGGTTCCCTTATGATGCTGACTCTTTCATCCTGTGGAATGTGCAGGTTTCCAAGATGATACAAAATTTTATCATGCACATGGTAATCCAATTCCTCTACTTGGTTTCCTTGACACAAAGTTGCATATACATCTTTAAAGTCATCATCTAAAGCATATTGTTCAACATAGCTCTCATGCATGATATAATTATGCTTAAGAATAACTGAAGCACTAATAATTGGTCTAGAAAGAATGTCAGCAACCTTGTTATAGATACCTTTCTTATACCTTATCACCAAGTGGAATTGTTGCAAGAAACCCATCCATCTGAAATGCCTCGCTTGTTGTAGCTTAGTTTGTGATTGCAAGTATTGCAATGGTTGATGATCAGTGTGAATGATAGTTTCCTTTCCCATCAAATAGTGTTTCCACTTTTTCACACTTTTCACCAATGCATAAAGTTCCTTGTCATATGTAGGATAGTTAACTATTGCACCATTAAAAGTTTCAAAATGGTAACATATGGTCTTACCATGTTGCATCAATACCACTCTTATGGCATAGTCACTTGCATCTGTTTGGATCTCAAATAGCTATCTTAAATTAGGAGGTGCAAGAACTGGAGTTATGCTGACTTTATCCTTCAATGCATCGAAGGCTTTATGTTGCTTGCCTCGCCACTAAAAAACCTTCTTTACACTTGTCAAGGCATGTAATGTAGTTGCAATTGAAGAAAAGTTAGAAATAAAGTTTCTCCAGTATTAGGATACTCCCAAAATCTTCTAACCTCAGATACATTATTGGGCTTAGGAAAATATACAATGACTTTGACCTTTGAGGGATCTATATTCAATTCACCCCCTCCAACAATATGTCCCAAATACACTAATGAGGTCTTTCCAAATTCACATTTAGACATCTTTAAAAACAACTTTTCTTTCTTCAAGACATCTAAGACTTTCCTAACATGCCTGACATGTTCTTCACGGGTTTTACTGAATATCAATATGTCATCTAAGTATACAATCAAAAAGTCATCAAGAAAAGGCCTTAATACATCATTCATAACTCTCATGAATGTTGCAAGAGAATTACAAAGCCCAAAAGGCATAACTAACCATTCAAACAAACCTTGCTTTGTTTTGAAGGTTGTCTTCCATATGTCTCCTTCAACAATCCTAATCTGATGATAGCCACTTCTCAAGTCCAACTTAGTGAAATACACAACATCTTTCAACTGATCAAGCAAATCATCAATTCAAGGAAGAGGGTAATGATTATTTACCATAATCTTGTTCAAGGCTCTAAAATCCACACACATGCGCCATGTACCATCTTTCTTTGGTACTAAAACAATTGGTGACCTGCATGGCGATGTGCTTGGTCTGATGACCCCTTTATCAAGCAACTCTTGGATTTGTTTCTTGATTTTTGCATTCTCCATAACTGACATCATATACATGCCAATGTTTGGAAGAGGACAATCTTGCTACAATTGGATCTCATGTTGGATTCCTCTTTTAGGAGGCAATCCTTTGGGTTCCTGAAACATCTCATCATAGGTGTTAACAACCTCATACAAATCAGATTTTAAATTTGCATCACATCCTTGGAAGGCTTCATTTTCAACATTCTCTTTTGGTTTGATCATCAAGAGTACAAAGTTCTTACTAGAATTAACAAGCCTCTTCATTTGTCCAACATTCACAAGTGATAAATTCAACTTCTTGATATGTGCTCTAACAATGTACTCAACCCCATATTTAAACAAATGATATTTGTTCTCATGGTGATGAAAGATGGCTCTCTTATCATATAGATATGGGATTCCCAAAACAAATATACCACAAATGTCAAGTGGAATAACATCATTCTCTACCTCATCTATAAAGTTTGCAGTAATGGAAAATCTCAATTTACATCTTTTTGTCACATAAAATTTTGCATTGTCACATATCTAACCTAAAGGATAAGTTTTAGGATGTGGAGTAGTTTTCAAAATCATTTCTTAACAATGTCTTCTTAAATAAGATTTTCTTGTGATCCACTATCAAATAATGTATCTATCTTGGTATGTTTTGAAATGACTCTAATGTGGAAAAGCTCTATTATTTCTTTTTCATGTTGAGTTTCATTGAGGCTACTTGAAGAACTAGTACTTGCAATAGAGTCCTTACCTTTAAATCCCATGGCTGTGATCTTTGTTTCATCCCCGGAATCAGATCCTAAATCATGTTATGTAGTTACAACAATATTTTGTTTCCCTTTGTTGTTAAACTTTTTGGGTCTCATTTCAGGATGAATTTTCCAATAGTGGTCTTCATCATGGCCTTCTTTTGAACAATGTTTACATGTGAGTTTTTCTCCCTCTTTCTTGACTGAAGCATTCTTCTTCCCTTTTCCTTTGAATTTCCCCTTTCCTTTGTCTCCACTCTTGAATGGATTTTTTCTACCCTCTTGAGGAACATTCTTCCTCTTGCTTCTAAATGAGTTGCCTATACACAAACTTCATCTAGTTTTGTAGGGTTAAACATGAGAATTGTGTGTCTCAAATAACTATGCAATCCTCCAATGTATTTGAGTAGAGTGTCTTGAGAGGATATATAGATTCCCAAAATCAAATATCTGTTTCTAAATTCTTAAGTATAGCTTTGCACATTTTGACCTTTAGCTTGCCTAAAGTTTTGCCAATCCATGATAGTTTTTTTCATGTATGCTAATGGATAGAATTGCCTTCTTATTGCGACAACAAAATCATCCCAAGAGGATAAAACCTTACCATGTTTCTTCATGTCCTCTTGAGTTTTGACCTCCTGCCAAATTATTGTTGCACCTTCCAATCTAAGAGAAGTAATATGAATTTTGGTCTCATCATCCTTGATTCTTTGTATCCAACAATACACTACAATCTGATGAACCCAATTATCCAATTTCTTAGCATTTACCTTCCCATTGTACATAGGCAATTCAAAATTTATATAAAGCTTTAGCAAATAAGTTTTACCATGTGCCTTTGGAGCATTTGGAGGTGTTTGTGAAAGGGTTGAAGAAGTAGAATAAGATGAGGATGAGAATGGAGGTGAAGGTGGTGGTTTGTCACCATTCCCTTTTGGAGGCTTGTCTCCTTTTCCTCCATCTCCTTTTGGAGGTTTTGAGCTCTCTCCGTACAACCTTGAATTCCTCTCTTCATAAAGAACCTTTACCATTTTATACATCTCAAAGAAAGTTTTTCTAAAAGTTCTTTCATCTTCAGACATCGCTTCAGGATGCCATGACTATTGAAGCTTGAGATGTGTTTGTTCTCCTTGAAACAATTTGAGATCTTGGCTCCACAAGTTCTCCTTGTCCTTTTTTTAAGCTTCAACCTTGTAGGCATCAGAAAAACAATTGCAAACAAAATCAAACCTTCACAATAACCTTGGGCTCTGATACCAAAATGATCTGTAATGTAAACTTGAAGGTGATGGTAAAATTGCAAGTAAAAAATTTATGTATTGTAGGCAATGGATCACTTTGAAAAACACATAAAATTATGGTTTTTAAACTTAGTTAATAGCATAAAACAGAGACAATATACCATATTAGAAACACATAACAACAAAAATGATAAAGGAGTTCACCCCTCTCCTGGGCTACATCTCTTGGTCCATCTTCCAATGATGGGCCTCTTTCATTAAGTGCTCAATTTTATGTTTAAATGTATTTACAGTGCTCAGAATGTAAATATTATGTCTTGAATGGCTTCAGAACTGTCAAAAAACCCTAGTTAGGCTCTTGTTAGGCTCAAATTGGCCAAAAACTGAAGAAGTTATGCTCTCCAGAATTTTTCCTTGCTAACTGCTCTACAAACTAGACTCATCTACTATCCATCCTACGAATCCACCTTTTTCGGGATTGCAGAGTGACAAATTTACCCCATGCCAATTAGATTCGCACTATATTGGGTGAAAATTTTCGCCTACTTTAATTGCACAGTGACTCTGTAAGTGGATAATATTTGGCCACGTGTCAAGTTTCTCATCGTTGGATCCGCACCTGTTCAAATTTCTGCACCAACGATTAAACCCGCTCATGAATGTGGTTAGGCAGTGTTGTATTGTGGTTAGATTTCACAACTTCATGCCTAAACCTTAACTCCACCTAAACCGTGGTTTGCATTGTGGTAAGGTATCGTGGAACCCGAGTCTCCTTTCAAACTTCACATGTAACCGTGGTAATATATGTATTAACCGTGGCTTGGGTCGGGGTTAGGCCCTAGCCCAGCGCCCGACCTATGGTCTCGTGGTATGGGGTTAACGAGGACCAGGGATTAACCCCGTCCCTGTCCCCCAACTGCCTACCACATAAAGTTTAAATACACATTCAGAACTATAGATAATAAGAATCACCAATAGTCTAATGGTAAGGCATTTTGTTGCTCGACCACTGGTCATGCATTCGAATCTCCCAGAGGCAGTTTGGCCCAAACATAAATTTTTTCACATTGTTGGGAGGCCACGTGTCATCCATCCATTGACCCACGTGGCCTCCATTCATTGCACCATGTAATATAACCAACAACTAATCAAAATGCAGTAGAAATTGACCAATAATATGAGGACAATTGGTGAGATGCCATTGGTCCTAAAATTCCAGTCAGTCTACCCTGTCACCTTGCCCAGTTAGCATATGGACTACACAATTAGCATACCTGCAACCCAACTACAAAAATTATAGTTGTTTAGGAAAACGATCAGAACACGATATTGGGAGCTTACGATATAGGAAAACGATCAAAATGTGATATCGGGAGCATACAATATCAATTTTGAGCAATTCAAGTTGCATTGGATTTAGGGCAATGAGATCTACATTTTGGCACTAGTTTTGAGCACTTTACTGATCCCTTGGATCACCTCCAAAGAAGTATACTCGCTCTATGCTATGTAGAATCCAAGGCTCGTCACAATACTCCCAAGCCATTTCTAAGCCTAAGCTTAGCCAAAATATTTGCTCCCAAAAGCCTTTTATATGAGTTATGAGGTTTTATCTATAACAAAGGGTGAGGTGACCCTTGACATTACCCTTTGTGACTCTTTGACTTCCCTCATGACTCTTCGAATTCTTTACAAATAACTCATTACATAGCATGAGGACCTTTCACATTCCAATAAAAAGACAAAACACTATGACTCCAAATTTTGGCGAAATACCAACTCGGTAACCTCCACTTGATGCTTCTCGATCACATATTTATGCCAAGCTTTGTACTGCATGATGGTGTCCCCAACTGGTGTCTTCTTGAAAGCGAACTCTTGCCTCCAAGGCATCTGGGTATATCGTCTCAGAACCTGTATCCAAATCATTCTGAAGCATGAGCAACATGGTGTTGACCTTGATAGGACCACTGATGTACTTTTTCATGTTTTGTGCATTAATCTCCAAAAATTCCCTGGTGGCCTCTCGTCTTAGTTGCTCCACGTACTCATCGATCTCTTGTCGGACTTAGTTCTTATGTTTAGCATCAGTGAGGGAACCTACATATATTCACTCTCTTCCTTAATTGTTAGTTGTTCCGGCTCATCAACCTGTATTGGCGCTATTTTCTCTATCATTGCACCTTTCCTTTGTTCTTCTTCCTACTTTTTTTCCTTCTTAGCTACCACCCTTCCTTCGGTTCTTGTTCCACTTACTGTGATCTCAATTCTACTACTTGCAAGTTATTCTTTTCTCTCTTCCTCTGCTATGTTGTATGTGTCCTCTACTTCATTTTTCTTCTGCTGCCAAATACATCTACATGAAGATTGAATTTTCTTTCACTCTGTAACTTTGTTCTCCCTTTATTATGTTAACAACTTCCTCTTCCCCTGAGCTTGTACTGGATTGTTTCCTTCTGCCACTGTTGTTGGACTTGCTACCATGTTAACGTTGACTCCTTTTCTATGAATAGTTGAGTGCCCGCATATATTGGCGAGTAAATTAGTACTTGCTCAACTTCTTCCCCGGTGTTGTTTTCAGTAGTCTCTCTTGAAGCATCTCTTTTTGGTGCCATGGTACAATTATTTCTCAATAGAAGTACTCCACGAGTTTGGTACTTGTGGGACAGAAAGGAAACTCATGGAAAGAAAACATTAGCTCTTACAAATCTAACTTCACAGCATGATTAAGCAAAAATCAGGGAATCTGATGAGAGGGATTGCACAATTTTAACTAACAGATGTGGTTGACTTACTGTGGGAACTGTGTAGTCACAACAGTCAGTGTGGAAGCTTGATGACTGGAACTATGCAATGCGCAATTCAATCTGGGCCAGGGCTTGGGAGAGACTACGCATTGCATAATCTCAGTGGCCACGCTGGGAGACTAGCTCCTAGAACCACATAGTGCGTATTTTGAGCCAAGATAGGACAGGCTATGCGCAATTCTAGAATCTAAGGCAGAGGCCTTAAGCTCTAGATTGCATAGTGCATGTTGTGCATAGTGAGATCCGGGAAAGGAAAACATAGATCTACCCAACAGAGTGTGAAAAACAAGCAGATATGAAAGATGGTGTGAGGTTGAGTGAAAATCTTACTAAGTTTAGATGCATGCATTTGAAACAAGTGCAAAAATTGATTAAACGGAAGGAAAACGAAGCATGTGAAGAGAGTCGTCGTAATGGCGACTGTTGGTGCAAAAATGAGAAAACTCATGCAAAACTTGGGAAAGGAAATCTATAACTTGAAACAACACTTCTACAAGCTAAAAAAAGTTAAAATTCCAACATTTTTTCAAAGAAACAAGTCAAACAACACTCACTCAAGCTAAACAATAAAAAGCGATCAAAAAAGTGACAAAAAACGATAAGAGCAAAAACCACCCAAAAATGCTCTAAAGGCTCCTTGATCTCCTCGGGAATGCTAGAGTTTGATGATCTAATGTACACATGAGCTCTAGAGGTATCCATTACTTAGAATTGAGTAAATTTGAATTTATGACGCGCATGCTTGAGATCAAGGACAAAAGGACACTTAGCGGAAACTTCTAAAGATAGAAATGTTCCACCTTCGGGAAACTAATAATAGATCCATACTTCCTAGGGATGCTTTTTTCCCTTTAGTTTTCTTTCTTTTCTGGGGGGGTGGGGGAACCTGCCATGCATTGCCCAGGAAAGATTGCACAGTTATGGGAAGGAGTGGGCAACTCTTTAGTCCATGCACTACATAGTTTCTTAGCACAGTTGATTTTGCGCAGTTTCTGGGTTGAGTGGCTCTGGGCTACCTCTCATGCTTAGCACAATTTCTTGGCTCAAGGTTGGATGTCATCTGATGTTTTGCAATTCTTGAGTTAAATGCTCACTATAATCTTGGATTGCGCAATTCTCGGGGACAAGGCTAGTTTCCCTTAAGGATTGCGCAGTTCTCTAGGGTAAGCACAAAACTAGATGAAAACCAAGTCAAGAGATCGACTTGTGGGTTAGACAGTAAACCAAGTAAGAAAACACAATCCAATATGCAAAGGATGAGGCTCAATCAAAGCACAAGTACCTGGATCAGTGCAATATGAGTTCCTTTGATTTGGAAGGGAGGCTCCAAAACAAAGCATAGACAAAATTTTGGAGGGTGGTTGTAGCCGCTACAACATTGGCGACACATTGGTAGAACTCTAGCTCTATATGGACCTTTTCTAGTGAAAAATGAGTCTAACTCTTCCAGAAGTATTGTTTAGTTCTTTGATAATCATAGCTTATTCACTTATCTTGAGTTAAAGATGTAGTCCCTACCATTCTCTTATTGACAACACACATACAAAGCCAAGTCAAACTGAATTGTTTCGATTGGGAATGAGGGGTATATAAATGCACAAGTAAAAATTATGGTCGGATTTTTAATTTCATCTCTGGTGTTGCTCTGCTGCCAGCAGGCCTGGACAGTACCGTGGCAGAGTCACTTCAGGAACACAAGCATTTCTCTGTTGCCAGTGAGCCTGGACAGTACCCCGACAGAGTTACTTGCTTCACCTCTCTGCACAGGAAGCCTTTCTCTTCTTTCACCTTTTATTTCATTTTCTATTTTTTTCATTTTTCAAAGCATTATGGATAGGCACTTATTTATTTCATGAGGCGAAAGAGGGATCCCGACATATTGAGAGCTGAAGAGGTTATCCCTTCAGAGAATGATATTTATATATACCTCTGACATACGTGTTAAGGTTTTCCCCCTCTCCTTACTCTCCTTGACTGAGTTGACAAGGGTTAACCAAATATATAAAACCGATTAGAGTGGTGGTACTAGTTAAGAGTGCAAGCATCTTGATTTCACCATGAATCTCTCTGAAAGGAATGTATTTTCTGTCAAGGTATCCTCGACTAGAAGAAATGTAAGATTCACATAAAGAGAGGGAATAGATAGATAACCTAGTGTTGATAATTGTGCAAGTTCCTCTTGGATTTAACCCTGCTTGTCTAAGAAGCCAAACATGGTTTCATGTGGAAAACTAACCTACGGATGTGAAAGCAAATGACAAAGGAAAGAAGTAAGACAAAGTAAGAAAATCAAGAAACAATCAAGAAAAGAAAACACTACTCCTACTCCTAACATAAGCAGAGAATATACCAACTCACGTGAAGTGATACTTCCAATGTAGTCATCGACACATTGGTTGGCCCATGTAGGTGAGGGCATGATAAAAAAGAAAGATATGCAAGAAAACCAATAGACAAGAAAGATACAACAATGAAAACCAATACATTCGAAGCTTGTATGCATCCACACAAAAAAAGTAAAATGAAAAGCACATGAAAGGCACTCTGCGGACATATCATGGTGTCATGTTACATTTCACATGAAAGGCAGGCATGTACACACCTTCGAACTTGAAAAACAAGCTAACATAAAGAAAGAGGAAAACTTTTGTTTCACAATAGTGCTTGTTACATATGACTCCTCCAATGGATGAGAGGTAGGATCATGTGATTCTGGTAGAGGATGTGAAAACTATGAAATAAATTGATCTTCAATGTGAACATCAAAGTGATGAGGAGCCTGGACAAATTCAACAAATTTATGATCAGAAGTCGAACTAACCTCAAGGCTATAAGAACCTGACATAACCATCATCTCGGGCTGAAGTGCCTCAGTAGCTTGAGGATTTTCCACTTCATCAGAAGATGGATCATCAAATACTAATGGCTTAGAAAGATAAACAATGGGTGAATCAAAATCGTGATCAAATGAATCAATGAAAAGATCACGTCAACCACAATCAAAAAATTCAAGATGAACAACGACATCCTCATGATATGACAAACCATAAAGAGGGGATGATGGAAAATGAAAATTTTCACCCTTTGTGTTTCCGAAAAGGTAAGATGAGAGATTGGGTGTATCCAGGAAGACAAATTTTTCCTCTCCACAATAAAATGAAGGATTGTCATCTCACGTGTTCTGCGAATGATTGGAAATAGAAGCATCTGGAAATGGATTTTCATAGGATGGAACATAAATAATAGAATCACAGAAGATGTTAGGATAAATCGGACGAGGTGTAGATAGAAGGAGGTCATCCTCCCCCGCAGATTCTTGTTTAGACTCCTACACATACTCATCAAAAATGATAGTGCAGCTTCGTGATTCAACACCAACTCTGTCCAGAACTTGATCCTCGTGAACATCACATGTGATATCCGAAACAGATGAACACGACACACAAAAATCCAAAGGATCATTGGAACCAAAGGACAGAGGCTAAGGAGATAAGACCCTATGACAACCATCGAGCTTGCAGTCCAAATCTGCGCAGAAATCCTAGGTAGTTGGGGTAGGAGGAGATGGTGACAGATCAATAGGTGGATTCTAAAATTCTTCCACCTCGACCTGCAAAGCTAGAGTTGATTGATGAGAAGGGGACGGAGGGTCACTTGGGACAACAACCTTATATGTCTTTCATTTAGAATCTCTAACACCGAGGTATGTTGGGAGAGGTTCGAAATATTTTAACTCATGTGGATTCTCAAAAATGTGAACAAGATACTAAAATATTTGATCCAAAAATTTCCAATCAACTTCATCTTTAGGAAATTCATAATAGTAATGAAGAAAACAATCGTCAAAATGATGAAGAGATTTGTCAGGTGATTTTCACAATTTTTAAATCTTTTTCATTAAGTGCTTTACAGTCTTAAAGAACGAAAGCACGACATAATTCTCTGAACATGTGATCAAAAGAGTGTATTGAGGCTATGGGAAATGCGTGACACCATTTATTTGTCCTCCCTTCGAATGTGAAAGCAAACAACCCATAGGAAATGTCATAAGAGGGGACATCATGCCTGTCACAGAAGCCAACGAAGGAAACTGTGTGCCTAAACAAGGGTGTTCCATTGTCTCAACTAGACCTCAAACTGTTTAGAGTAGGAGCCCCAAGAGTGGGTGGTAGTGTAATTCCTTGAACATGTAATCAAAAGAGTGTATAGAGGCTATGGGAAATGTGCGACACCATTTCTTTGTGTGCCCTTCGAATGTGAAAGCAAACAACCCATAGGAAACGTCATCATAGGGGACATCATGCCTGTCACAGAAGCCAACGAAGGAAACTGTGTGCCTAAACAAGGGTGTTCCATTGTCACCATTGAACTTATATTTGGATAAGTCATCTATAATGTTCATTGGCACTTCAAAATCAACATCTTGAGAGAAACATGTCGGGGTTATTACTTCAAAAGAAATCATGAAATACTTGCAAAAATTAAAAACAGACTTCAAGGGCTCATCTTGTCATCTGGCCCTCCTTCTAGCGCCATAAATTTTGATAGTGTTTGACTTGCTAACATTCAAGGGATCTCCCCAATAAGAAGTCCCAAATAGACCTCACATTGTTTGGAGTAGGAGTCCCATTAGTGGGTGGTAGTGTAATGCCTTGACCAGGATAGTGCAGAGGTAAGTAAGAAAGCTTTGGGTGAGAGCAAGTGTCTGAACCTATGAAGTGTTGGAAAAAGTAACTATGTGCGGTCTTCAATAATGTACTTGAGTCATTATGTAATGTACTTGTCAAAATAATAAAGAAAATTATTATTATTATTATTGTGACTTATTAAAGCATGGATTTCATGATTGGGTCACCATATTTTAGGTCAAAATCCCCATTTAGGAATTCTAGGATTTATTCTGAGTCTATAGAATTATTTTACTTTTAAAGAGACCCTTCTTGGGCTTTTGAATCATGTAAAAAGGTTTAGTATTGAGTAAAATATGAATTATGGAACCTCCACACCATGTCGGCCTGAAGGAAGATAAAGTTGGCCTAAGAACCCATTTGACCCCACAAGAAGCCTATAAAAGGAAGTACATCGAATTCATTTGTAGCATCACTTCTCATTCTCTCTCTATTGGGAAGAAGTGCGAAGTAGGAAGTTGGGAAAGTTTGTTTCTGGGAAGTCAAAGTGACTGCGAGTTTGGGTGAGTTTAAGGAGAAGAGGAAAATCGAAATTTTGGTGGTGGTCTCACTCTGATTCGTGCTCTGGATTGGGAGATCGAAGTCCTCCAAATTGGATTGCTGCTAAAAATTGTTTGTTGATGAAATTTTTTGCATAGTCGAATTTACTGGGAAGAGGTCAATCTTCTAGAGGTTGACTTGGTTTGGAGGGAAGGTCTGGTCTTGGTCTATGGTGAAGAGTCCCAAAGAATGCTATTGAAAGGAAGAATTACTTTGACTGGTTTTTCCCCTCGAGGGGGGTTTTGCCCTGGCATGTGCCTACATTTTGTGTTCATTGTGTTATGTGCTGCTGCTCTTGGTAATTGCTTGATGACCTAAAGAAATAAGATATAAAGAATTGTAATAATAAGAAACATCACAAGTAATTATCAAGATCGAGAAAATATTTATCGCCTTTCTGATTTTCCAACGTGGTATCAGAGCTTTGGTGAAGAAAGAAGAAAAAGGCAGATCTATTCATAGGCACTATCTTAGGGAAGGAGTCTATCATATTCAAGGAAGATGTCTAACTCTATCAAGGTTGAGAATAATCTTGAAGGAGCATCTAACATTAGATCCTGGAAGAAGAGGATTGACCTAATCCTTGAGAATAACAAGGTGTTAGATTTGGTAAAATGAAATGTAAAGAAGCCTACGGAAGAAGCCAATGATTCCAACAAAGAAAAATTCAAAGATCTATAATTGGTTGCTATGACTCTGATGGTAGAAGGGATAAAAGACAATCTTGTCTCATTCATAGCTAACATCGATCATGCTTAGGATATGTATGAATCCTTGTTGAAATTTTCCACTATTAAGAACATCGGTCAAGTAGCAAGTTTGAAGAATGATATAAGGAATACAAAGATGACAAAAGAAGATATTGTGGCAACCTTCTTTGTGAAGATAACTAGACTCGGGCATGATCTCTTGGCCATCGATGAGATTGTTCCGAACAAAGAATTAGTGATCACTACTATATTAGGATTGCCACCCTCTTGGGGTGCATTTTCTTCATGTCTCAACAGTTGGAAGGTAGCTCCCACCTTTGAAGAGTTATGGACCGCATTTAGTCAAGAATAATTAAGGATATCAATGTTTTTCAATACTGAAGGAGTATCAAATGCGTATGTTGCTCATCATAAAGGAAAGAGATTGAAGGGATCGAGGAAGAAAGTTGACATATCCAAGATAGAGTGCTATCAATGTCATAAGAAGGGTAACTACAAAAGTGACTATCCCAAGAATCCAACGAATAAGAAGAGAGGAAGAGATCAAGCCAACCTTGCTACAAAGGAGACTCAAATAAAGTCAAGCCCGAAGAATCCGACATTAGGGACTTACACTATTAAGTCATTTTATTTACATAACTTATTTTATATGTTTTTAACATATCTTTGGAAAAGACATTTTGTATTGTTTTTAAGTTTGTACATTTCCCTCAAGCTTTGAAGGGAGCTGCAAACAACTCTCAAATATTAGTATCTCATGTCTTTTCAGTTTTGGGTTCATGTACTCATTTAGTTTTGATTATATTGAATATTAATCGCCTTTCTCCCTCTATTGTCTTGATCAGGAAAACATTTGAAATAAGGAGGATCTCTCAAGACAAGGTTAGTCAAGATTCCAAGAACCCTAGACAGGTTCTAAAAATCCCTAACTGAAAGGTATGCTAATGTGAATGTCTAAAATCCTAAGCTGCTTAGTGATGTTGTGAAATGTTAGTTAATTTTTATTGATGATGTCTTGTTTGGGATTTTGGTGTGATTTGGAAATCCTAACTTGATAGGGTTAAGTGATAAGGTCTAAAATCCAGGAACCTTTGAAGTTTTGGTAATGTTGGGTTTGCTATGTTTCTACATTGGAACCCTAGATCATTGGGGTTTGGTGGAATGTGTGATTCTACATTGGAACCCTATCTCATTAGGGTTTGGTGGAATGTGTTAGCAAAACCCTTACATTGTCTTAGAAATGTTTCCTTTGGTGTGTTTGTGTGTTTGATTGATCAATTCCTAGTATAATCGAATTGATTATGTGTCTAACTCTTATTGATATTTGTGAAGTTAGGTTTGACTATCTCATGATGTGAAATGTATTTGAATGGTGATGAAGTCTAGGCATATAGATATATGTCATTTTGGTTGAAGTCCTAGGTTTCTCTAGGTCAAATGTACTTATGTTATTAGACATATGATACGATTATGTATGATTATGATTTCCTAGATATGTGTTGACCTAGTCATTGATGGTCATGAGTGTTAGGATTCAATGAGAGTCCTTGTCTGAGATTCTTGGATGTTGATGTTTGGAAATCTAGGGTGTTATAGAAAAACCCTAGTGAAGTTAAAATTTGTTTAGAATGTGTGATATAACAATATGAAATCTATTATATGATTGTTAAAAATTAAATTCTATGGTTTTGTAGTTAAATCCTAGATTAACATTGTCTAGTGTGAAATGTAACAATATGAGATCTATGCATGATTGTTGAGATTGTGGAAATGGAATTCTAAGTTCTTGAAATTAAACCTTATTCAAAGTAAAATATTTGGAATATAATGGCTTGAGATTTGTATAAGACTGTTGAATTTGTAAAAATTGGAATTATATGGTTTTGGATTTGAACCTTAGTCGAAGTAGAAATCTCTGATAAGTGTTGACTATATGATATTTTGAGATTTGTGAAAAGATTTTTGAAATCTGAATTTTGGTTAAGTTTGATGATTACTCAGAAATCTAGGGTTTGTAAACTAACCCTAGTGGTAGTTGGTCATGATAGTGACTGATTGATGGTTGATTGAAAATCTAGGGGTTTGGAACTAAATGTAGTGGAATTTGGTCAAGTTATTGACTAAGATGTGATTGACTTTGATTCTTGTGTATGAAATCTAGGATTTATATGAATCCCTAGTGAGAAGTCTAACATATGTATTTTGAAAGCTTGTTAGGTACTTTATAGATCTATATTTGTGTGAATGGTTTCTAGGGTTTTCTATATGTTGTAGGAAGGTATGTGACACCTTTGGAAGACTTATTGAAACCCTAGATGGAATGAATGTTGTTATGAAATAGTCTAGAGTTTATAAAGTTCCTAGAAAGATGTTGAAGATTATATGTCTCTTGTTTGTAATTGGGTTTGGGTATCTGATATGTATAAAGATGAAATCCTTAAATGATTTTGATATGGCTAATATCATGCTTCTATATATTTGCTTGTACTTGCTATTGAAGTTGTGCAGGTACACAATATTCAACTTGGTGAAGATGCTCATTGATATGATAATCATGATGGGGATTATGATAACTCTGATGAAATGGTTGGAAGCCATGAAATATTCTCCAATGTAAAAAAGAAGAAGCTGATCTCCTAGAGGAAGCATGAATAGAAGAGATATACCTAAGATTAAGAGGGAGTATGAATAAAGAGGTGTTCCTGGTTAAGAGGGAGTGGCATATATGGTTCTCTGCTTCATGTGTCATGCACTAGATCAAGAATAACAACCGCAAGTCTGAGTGAAGGCCATGAATAGGAAAAGGAAATTGGAGAATGCAGTTTGAAGTGTTTCTGAAAGAAGGAAAGCACAATCCGACTGAAGAATATGTTGTTGCATATGAAGTAGGAAGAAAAATGTATGATTAAGGAATATTATGTCAAAGATTCGGTTGATAGTCCTACTATGGAAAGTTGAGAAGCAACATTTGTTGCCTGGAAGACCCCAGAGGTTTGCATTTGATTATGTACATGTGAAAGTATGTTATTGATTGGGGTTGTCTTTGTACAGGTGAATCTCTCGAAGGATTTGATAGCATGTTGGTTACCAATTAGTTTGATTGGGAAAGATTGGGAAAGATTGGTCATTCTTGATCTGTTGGATCAAGGGGTGTTGAGGCTTCACGAGTGAAGCATTTACTGGGGAGACATCTAGTGACACTTTGTGTTGATGTCTGAGTCCCCAAAGTTGGAAAGGTGGTGTTGATTATTGAGCTATGTTTTGTATACACACTTAGATTTTTGGGTTGGTGGTTAGCAAGTAAGCCTGATGGTACCTAGAGGGACTGAAAGCTTGAGTCCACCTTAGTCCCACTAGGATAGATTTCCTTGGTCATGAATCTAGTCCATGGCATTTCGTGCCTAAATTGTTGAGTGATTGGTTGGATAGATTTCCCTGGTAAGGAATCTAGCCAATGGCATTGCGGTGCCTAAAGTTCTTCATGGTTCATATAGCTTGAGATCTTTCATTGTATATGTACATTATGAATACATCCCTAATTAAGAGGAGGTGTTGGAAAAGGTAACTATGTTCGGTCTTCAATAATGTACTTGAGTCATTATGTAATGTACTTGTCAAAAGAATAACGAAGATAATTTATTATTATTATTATTATTGTGACTTATTAAAGCATGGGTTTCATGCTTGGGTCACCATGTTTTAGGTCAAAGTCCCAATTGAGGACTTCTAGGATTTATTATGACTTTTTAGAATTATTGTACTTTTAAAGAGACCCTTCTTGGGCTTTTGAATCATTTAACGGGGTTTAGTATTGAGTAAAATATGAATTATGGAACCTCCACACCATGTCATCCTAAGGGAAGATCAAGTCGGCCTAAGGACCCATTTGACCCCAAAAGAAGCCTATAAAAGGAAGGACATCGAATTCATTTGTAGCATCACTTCTCATTCTATCTCTACTGGGAAGAGGTGCGAAATTTTGTTTGTTGGGCAGAAGCGCGAAGTAGGAAGCTGGGAAATTCTATTGTCAGGAAGCTGAAATGAATGCAAGTTTAGGTGAGTCTAAGGAGAAGAGAAAAAACGATTTTTTGGTGGTGGTCTCACCCTGTTTCATGCTCTAGATTGGGAGATCAAAGTCTTCCAAGTTGGACTACTGTCGAAAGCTGCTGGTTGCTGCAAGTTGCTGCATAGTCGAAGTTACTGGGAAGAGGTCAATCTTCTGGAGGCTGACTTGGTGTGGAGGAAATGTCTGGTCTTGGGATAGGGTGTTGGGTCCCCATAATACTAGTGATTACCCCATTACTATTGTAGTTATACCCCTTATTAATATTGTTGTGCCCCTATTGCCCCCATATTGTTATTACTGTGCCCCATAGAATCCCTCTATTGTTATTTTTGTGGCTTTATATTATTATTGTTAGGTCGGCTGGATTATATTGTGACTCCTTAGACTCCTATATATAGAAAGGAGGTTTTGTCATTTGAATCATCCAAGAATTGTTCATTTATGTAATGTAAAGGAGGTTTCCCCCTCGAAGAGGCTGAATTCTAAGGGGTTGATCTATCTTTTCTATCTTTTCTTGAGCTGGTTTCATAACATTTGGTATCAGAGCTTTGGATTCTAGGGTTTCGCTGCTCCAAACAGGTCATCGTGGCATTTTCGCTATAACTTTTTTCTACGATGTTTCAGAAGTTGCAAAAAAAACCCATTTGAGAAGAAATCGCGCTGAACCTCGAGTCTGAATTTCAGAGATTTTCGCGCTATATTTGCGGAGATATGATCTGAGGAAGTTGGTCTTTTTGCAGACTCCTGAATTACATTCCAAACAGGTGACCTGGGGAAAATCGTCATAACTTTCTTTCTGAGCATCAGATTGAAATTTCGCAAGAAGGTACAGAAAGAGGACGGACTGTGGTTTTCTTATATATATTTTTCAGAGTCAAAGGTCGAAACAATGACACGTGGCACTTCATACAAGTTCGCTCTACTGAACTAGTCTACAATCAGCTTACTGCGGGAGATTGTGCATAACTATTTCTTGGAGAATCCAATTTGGATCAGACTAGTGGCATTGGAAAGAGGACATAGAAGGCTACTATAAATCACAATTTCAGAACTGGATGATTCAAAATTACAGAGATACATCAGATTCAATATCAGGCTTCTACAAAGTGAAAAAAGGTGTGTAGTTTTTTTTTAAATTTTTGCGTAAGCTTGGTTTGAAGGAATTCAAAGAGCATAGTAAAGCATTATTATCGGTAATTGATGCCCCGAGGAAAGAAAATTCAAACACCTAGTAAGCAACCTGAAAGATCTAGCATGACTTATGAAGAAGAGGAAGAAATGAAACATGATATAGCAAAATTACGAGACCAAGTGCAACAAGTGTCACTTGCACAAAAAGGAACAAAATCTAAGATGGATGGTTTAAAGAAAGATGTAGAAGCTAAGATGGATGGTTTAAAGAAAGGCGTAGAAGCTAAGATGGACGATTTGAAGATAGATTTGAAGACAGACATGGAAGAATTAAAGAAGTTGCTACAAGAAAGGGTCACTAATGGTGAAAGGGTAGTAAAGGAAACTCATGATGAGAACAAAAGAAATGTTAATCATGATTCCATAGACTCTAATGTTGGATCGAAGACCCACCACATTCCAAAAATCGATATGAGGAAGTTTGATGGCAAGGATCCCGCAACATGGATATTACAGATGAAGCAATTCTTCGATCTCAATAATGTGCAAAACACACAAAAGGTACGTATGGCAACTTTATATTTGGAACCAAATCAGTTTGTATGGTATCAATGGCTTTTCTCTCGTAAACAATTTATCACTTGGGCAATTTTTACGGAAGAATTGATAGCACATTATGAGGATACAAAAAGCAACACTTTTTTTAGCCAATTGATAAGTCTCAAACAAAAGGGTTCAATAATGGAGCACATTGAGGAGTTCCAAAAATTGAACATAAGGGTAAAAGATATTCCAGAGGAGCATAGGATTGATGTGTTCATAGGGTCTTTAAAGGATAATATCCAACATGATGTTCGCCTTTGGGAACCTGATTCATTAGAGAAGGCATTCAGGTTAGCAAGAAAAATGGAAAGCAAAATTATGGCAACCAGGAAGCATACCACTCACAACTATAAAGACGGAAGTGTTGTTGCCCCTAGTCTTCCACAACCTATAAGGTTGACACCACAACAATTGGAAGAAAAAAGAGCAAAAGGGCTTTGTTACAGTTGTGATAGCAAATACACTAAAGGTCATAAGTGTGCTGAGAAGAAATTATTCTACATAGATTGTGAAGAGGAAGAAGAAAAGGAGCAAGAAAGGTCAAAAGAAGAGGATATACTCCAGGAACAAAGCCTAGATGAAGAACAAATAAATCCGACCATATCTTGTAATGCATTGGCGGGAATTACCACTCCTCAAACCATCAAGATAGAAGGACAAATCAAGAAGAAAAAGGTAATAGTGTTGATTGATTCAGGAAGCACCCACAATTTTATTCATTGTAAGGTAGCAAAAGAATTGAATTGCTTCCTATATCCAGCACCAGAGTGTCAAGTGATGATTGCAAATGGAGGAACAATAAATTGCTCTAGAAAGTGCCATAATATCAAGCTATCCATGGGAGAATATGTATTGACTAGCCCAATGCTTTCCATTCCAATGGGAGGTGCTGATGTTGTACTAGGAGTCCAATGGCTACAATCCTTGGGTACAATAGCTTTTAATTTTCAAGAACTTTTCATCAAATTTTCTACGGAAGGAAAGGAAGTTGAATTAAGGGGTATTGCAGGGAAACCAGGAAAGATAATCAGCTCTAATGGTATGACAAAGCTTCTAAAAAAGGAGCAAAGAGGTGTAATTGCACAATTATGTTCGCTAGATGTTTCCACATCGGAATCATCTATTTCTCCAGATCTCCAAAAAGTCATGGACAATCATTCCAAGGTATTTGAGACTCCCAAAGGTCTCCCACCTATGCGTGATCATGATCATGCTATTCATCTGATTCTAGGAAGTGTTCCTCCAAACATCAGGCCGTACAGATATCCCTATGTCCAAAAGAGTGAAATTGAACGTATGGTTGCAGAAATGCTAGAGGCTGGTATAATTCAACCAAGTCAAAGTTCTTTCTCTGCTCCAGTAGTATTGGTGCACAAGAAGGATGGATCATGGCGCATGTGTCCGGATTATAGGGAGCTCAACAAGCTCACTATTAAAGATAAGTTCCCCATTCCTGTCATTGATGAATTACTGGATGAATTGCATGGATCAATTTACTTCACCAAGTTGGATCTTCGTTCAGGATATCATCAAATCAGAATGAAGATTGAAGACATTCCGAAAACAGCATTTAGAACTCATGAGGGTCATTATGAATTTTTGGTCATGCCTTTTGGCCTTACCAATGCACCTTCAACATTTCAAGGTTTGATGAATTCAATTTTCAAACCATTCCTTAGAAAATTTGTGTTAGTATTTTTTGATGATATACTAATCTACAACAAGTCTTGGAAGGATCATGTTGAACATGTTGACAGGGTGCTACAACTATTGGAGGAGAAACAATTATATGCAAAAAGATCCAAATGTTTCTTTGGAGTCCAGGAGGTGGAATATTTGGGTCATATTGTATCTCATGAAGGAGTTAAGGTAGACCCTAGCAAAATTAAAGCCATTAAGGAATGGAAAATCCCCACATCCATAAAGCATCTGCGAGGATTTCTCAGGTTGACAGGGTATTATCGCAAGTTTGTTAAGAATTATGGGAGAATAGCAGCACCTCTAACAACATTATTGAAGAAAGATGCATTTTCATGGACTCCGGAAGCAACAAAGGCCTTTGAACATCTTAAAGAGGCAATGTGCCAAGCACCGGTCTTAGCTACACCGGACTTCACAAAAACCTTTATTGTGGAATGTGATGCTTCAGGAAATGGAATTGGTGTTGTTCTAATGCAAGATGAAAGACCCATTGCTTTTGAAAGTCGTCCAATCAAGGGAAAGTTTTTAAGCAAAGCTATTTATGAGAAGGAAATGTTGGCAATACTCCATGCACTTAAGAAATGGCGACCCTACCTAATGGGAAGACACTTCAAGGTAAAAACGGATCATGATAGCCTTAAATACTTTTTAGAACAAAGATTATCCTCTGAAGAGCAACAAAAGTGGGTCACAAAGATGTTGGGTTATGACTTTGAAATCATCTACAAAAAAGGGAAGCAAAATGTGGTGGCAGATGCACTCTCAAGAAAGGATGAGGATGTGGAAGCATTGTTGTGCGCCATTTCTATTATCCAACCAGATTGGATAAATGAAGCAAGGGAGGAATGGAAGAATGACGAAGAAGTGTGGGCACTTATTCGAAAGTTACAACAAGATTCCAGTACGTCTGATACATTTAGCTGGCAAAATGATTCATTATGGTACAAAGATCGCTTATACCTCTGTAAGAATTCCCAGCTAAAACAAAAGATTCTTATGGAATTGCACACTTCTCCCTTAGGAGGGCACTCAGGATTTTTAAAAACTTACCACAGGGTTAAGAAGGAATTTTTTTGGATGGCCTTAAATCAGATATTCAAAAGTTTGTGGCGGAATGTTTGGTTTGCCAACAAAATAAAGTTGAAACAATTAAGACACTGGGTCTATTACAACCTTTATCCATTCCAAGCCAACGTTGGGAGGAGGTTTCAATGGATTTTATCACAGGTTTACCCAAGTCTGAGGGAAAGAGTGTCATCATGGTGGTAGTTGACAGACTTACCAAGTATGCACACTTTTGTGCATTATCACATCCATTTAAAGCCAGTACAGTTTCTACTGCATTTATGGAAACAATTCAAAAGCTACATGGAAACCCAAAGATTATTGTAAGTGACAGAGATCCCATTTTCACTGGAAATTTTTGGACAGAATTATTTTCTTGTCTTGGTACTCAGTTAGCTCATAGCTCATCTTATCATCCTCAATCTGATGGGCAAACTGAGATAGTAAACAAATGTTTGGAAGGATATCTTCGTTGCTTTGTATCTGATAAACAGACACAATGGGTCAAATGGTTGCCTCTGGCTGAATGGTGGTATAACACTTCCTTCCATACAGCAACAAAAATGACCCCATTTATGGCACTTTATGGGTATCAACCACCATCCATCACATCATATTTAAGAGAAAATTCTAAGGTTCAGGCAGTGGAACATCACATTGAACATCAACAACAAGTCCTCCAACTCTTAAAGGATAACCTCGTGTTGGCACATAATAGAATGAAACAACAGGCAGATCAACATCGCAGTGAAAGAAGTTTTGATGTAGGCGATTGGGTATTCCTACGGCTACAACCATATAAGCAAATGTCCCTCAAGCAAGCTAAGAATGATAATAAATTATCACCAAAGTATTATGGTCCGTACAAGGTGTTGCAAAAGATTGGTACTATGGCATACAAATTGGAGCTTCCTGCAGCTTCTCGATTGCACCCAGTTTTCCATGTTTCATGTTTAAAGAAGGTTATAGGCGACAAGCTCCCAGTTCAAACAATATTGCCAGAACTTGACGAGGAAGGAAAAATTATATTGGAACCGGAAGCAGTCACAGAAACAAGAACTCGACACCTACGAAATCGATCAATTTCAGAGTATCTTATCAAGTGGAAGAACTTATCCGCTGAAGATTCCACATGGGAGGATGAGAATTTTATGCAGAAGTATCCAGAACTACTCAAGCGTTGAGGACAACACTTTTTTGAAGGAGAGGGGCATGTTGGGTCCCCATAATACTAGTGATTACCCCATTACTATTGTAGTTATACCCCTTATTAATATTGTTGTGCCCCTATTGCCCCCATATTGTTATTACTGTGCCCCATAGAATCCCTCTATTGTTATTTTTGTGGCTTTATATTATTATTGTTAGGTCGGCTGATTATATTGTGACTCCTTAGACTCCTATATATAGAAAGGAGGTTTTTTCATTTGAATCATCCAAGAATTGTTCATTTATGTAATGTAAAGGAGGTTGCCCCCTCGAAGAGGCTGAATTCTAAGGCGTTGATCTATCTTTTCTATCTTTTCTTGAGTTGGTTTCATAACATAGGGTGAAGAGTCTCAAAGAATATTATTTAAAAGAAGAATTACTTTGACTGGGTTTTCCCCCTGGAGGGGGTTTTTCCCTGGCATGTGCCTACATCTTTTGTTCATTGTGTTATGGGCTGCTACTTTTGGTAATTGCTTGATGAACTAAAGAAAGAAGATATAAAGAATCGTAATAATAAGAAACATCACAAGTAATTATCAAGATCAAGAAAATCTTTACTGCCTTTATGATTTTCCAACACAAAGAGTCAAGTGCGATGCATGGGGGTTCTAACACAGGGAAGGGAAAAGGAAACATGCCCCTTAGAAGTCTGTATTAGTATCTTGAAAGGAACACATGAGCGAAATGACATCACAAGATAAAATGTGGAATGGTCCACAAATTAAAGTGACGGGTTAATCCAACAACACGCATTCAACATGATTCCTACAATTGCATACAAAGTAGGTCATAAGCAAATGCGTAAGTTAAAGAACATACATTGCTAAAGTAACCAGAATAGTCGAACTACCATAACAACATATGCATGAAAGTTTGTCGACTTTGATATTATTATTTTAAGTGAAATTTCCATCCATACATACACCATTGACGACCACTAACCCCAATAGTGGAACATTTTATACAAGAACACCTTCTCTTTCAAAGAAGTATAGTCACTCTACATTGTGGAGAAGCCAAGGCTCGTCACAATACTCCCAAGCCTTTTCTAAGCCTAAGCCTAGCTAAAATATTGGCTCCCAAAATTCTTTTCTATGAGTTATGAGGTTCTATTTATAACAAAGGGGTGGGGTGACTCTTAACATTCCCCTTTGTGACTCTTTGACTTCCCTCATGACTCTTCAACTTATTTACAAATAACTCATTACATAGCATGATGACCTTTCACATTCCACTAATGACACTTGGAATTTCACCTACAAAATATTTACAAATAATATTACATTTTCCACATGTACCCAAGTGAGACAAAATAGGCAAGAGACAACCTAACAAGACAAAACACTATAAATCCAAAGTTTAGGGAAAGACTAACTCAACAACCTCCACTGGATGCTTCTCGGTCACATATTGATGCCAAGCTTGGTACTACATGATGGTGTCTCCATCTGCCTGATAGTGTCTTCCTGAAAGCGGACTCTTGCCTCCATGGCATCCAGGTATATGGTCTCGGAACCTGTATCCAACTCATTCTGAAGCATGAGCAGCATGGTGTTGACCTTGACAGGACCATCGATGTACTTCGACATGTCGTTTGTGTTCAGCTCCAAGTCTTCCCTGGTGGCCCCTCGTCTTTGCCGCTCCATGTACTCATCAATCTCTAGCCGGACTTAGTTCTTGTTTTTAGCATCGACGAGGGAACCTGCTTCTGTTCACTCTCTTAATTAGCTGTTGGATGTTCTAGCTCATTAACTTGTATTGCCATTGTTCTGTCATTGTGCCTTTCCTTTGTTCTTCTTCATGCTTCTTTCTTTCTCAGCTCTTGTCCTTCCTTTGGTTCTTGTTCTACTTACTGCGATCTCAGTTATGCTACTTGCAAGTTATACTTTTCTCTCTTCCTCTGCCATGATGTCTGTGTCCTCTCCTTCCTTTTGCTTTTTCTCCCAAATTTGCTTGCATGAATATTGAATCCACTTTCACTCTGCGAATTTGTTCTCCCTTTATTATGTCAACAACTTCCTCTTTCCCTGATCTTACTCTGGATTGTTGCCTTCTGCCACTGCTGCTGGACTTGCTGCCATGTTAGTGTTTACTCCTTTTCTATGAATAGTTGAGTATCCTTATATATTGGTGAGTAAATTAATGCTTTCTCAATTGCTTCCCCAGTTCTACTTTCAGTGGTCTCTCTTGAAGCATCTCTCTTTGGTACAATGGTAAAATTACTGTTGGAGAGAAGTGCTTCACAAGTGTGGTACTTGTGGGACAGAAAGGACACTCAAGGCAAGAAAACATTATCTTATACAAATATAACTTCACAACATGATCAAGCAACAATTAGGGCATCTAATGAGAAGGATTGCACAATTTTCACTGACAGGGGTGACTGATTGACTGTGGGAACAACACACTATGTAGTCCCAACAGTCAGTGTGGAAGCTTAATGAATAGAACTGTGCAATGCATAGTTCAGTCTAGGCCAGGGATTAGGAGAGACTGTGCATTGCATAGTATCAGTGGCCAAGTTGGGAGACTAGCTCCTAGAACTACGCAGTGTGCAGTTGGAGCTAGGCTAAGACAAGCTCTGCGCAATTCCAGAAGCCAAGGCAGAGGCCTTAAGCTCCAAATTGCGTAGTGCATGCTATGCATAGTGACATCCAGGCAAGGGAAACCTGGATCTTCCCAAGGGACTGTGAAAAACAAGCAGATCTGAAAGATGGTGTGAGGCTGAGTGTAGATCCGACTAAGTGTAGATGCATGCATGTGAAACAAGTGCAACAATTGATTAAACTGAAGGAAAATGAAGCATGTGAAGAGAGTCACCACAACGACGACCGTTGGTGAAAAAATGGGAAAACTCATGTGACACTTGGGAAAGGAAATCTATAACTTGAAACAACACTTCTACAATCTAAAACAAGTTAAAATGCCAACAATTGTTCAAAGAAACAAGTGAAATGACACTCACACAAGATAAACAACAAAAAACGACAAAAAAAGAAGCAAAAAATGATAAAAGAAAAACTCACCCGGAAAAGCGACAATAATGCTCTGAAGGTTCCTTGATTTCCTCGGGAATGCTAGATCTTGATGATTGAATGTACAAATGAGCTCTAGAGGCATCCATTACATAAAATTGAGCAAATTGGAATTTATGACGCACATACCTGAGATCAAGGACAAAAGCGACACTTGGCGGAAAATTCTAAAGATAACAATGCGCCACCTTTGGGAATCTACTAATAGATCCCTATTTCTTAGGGATGATTTTTTCCCTTTAGTTTTCTTTCTTTTCTGGAGGGGAAAACCTGCCATGCATTGCTCGAAAATATTGCACAGTTTTGGGAAGGACTGGGCAACTCTCTAGCTCATGCACTGCGTAGTTTCTGACCACAATTGGTTATGCACAATTTTTGGGTTGACTGGATTTGGGATGTCTCTAATGCTCTGTGCAATTTCCCAGCTCAAAGTTGGTTGTCATCTGATGTTGCACAATTCTTGAGTTGAAGGGTCATTGTCAGCTTAGACTACCCAATTCCTCGGAGCAAGGCTAATTGCCCTTAAGGATTGTGCAGTTCTCTAAGGCAAGCCCAAAATTGTATGAAAACCAAGTCAAGATATCGGCTTGTGGGTTAGACAGTAAACCAAGAAAACACAAACCACGATGCAAAGGACGAGGCTCAATCAAAGCACAAGTACTTGGATCAGTGCAAGATGAGTTGTTTTGATTTAGAAGGGAGGCTCCAAAACGAAGCATAGGCAAAATTTTGGAGGGTGGTTGTAGCCGCCACAACAGATGGTTTTTCCCATGGTTTTTTGTAGATCCATTCAAGGGAACCACAATTATGTTCTAATCCAAGGTTAACAAATTGAGGATTTATGAATGCTTTGACATGTACTTGTAACATTGAAAGGAATATAATGAAAACTCAATCTAGTTTTCCCAGTTTTGGGTTCAAAGAGAAAAATGTCAATGTATATTTTATGTCCTTGCCATTGTATATTTTTTTTATTTTTAAGAATTCATTTGCTAGTAATTTTTGTAGAGGGTTAAAACCTCAACCTGGCAACAACTTTCATGTTGGAAGTCATTCAATCTTTTCTCTTGCACCCTAGAGACTATGAGCGGGAATCAAATTGGTTGAGAAACGATGTGGAAAGAGCATTGGAGGTCCAAGCTAGGGGTCTTGGGCATTCCTTCATTGAATCACTAAGGAGCCAGATGTCGAGGAGGGGAAATCCCACCTGCAGTATCGCGAAAGAGCGAAACTAGTAGAAAATGGTGGAGAAAACTTATGGAGTGGTTGCCATGTTAATTCTCTATGGTTTCAAGACTTGTATCATGTGTGATTGCATGGAGGGATTTGGCCACTCCATCCACCCTCTTTAATGCCTTGAGAGATAGTAGGGTGGCGGGCCTTCTCCCCGCACCCTCCACTGGCTCATTTTCCAACACCCTCGTCAAGGTAAAGATTTCCTTTTCGTTATAATAATAATAATAAAAAAATTCACTAAATGGCTCTCCACAATGTAGTGTGAGGGGAGACGTTGTCACGTAAAGTTACATTTAAAAATAATGAAATAATACTTACATTGAAAGTTATAAAATAATTAATAACAAAAAGAATCAATAATCGTAATAAACAAAATATTTCAATTTCCATATCAATTTTACATCAAACTTTCTATATAGAGATAAATTAATTAAAACTAAAAAATCAAATAAAATAAATTTAATATTTAGTATCAGGTAGAGATGTAATTCCTTCACTACTTATATGAAGTTGAGAGACAACATGTAAAAATAATATTATTGATACTACATATGTGTAATTCATTATAAGTTTAGTTGACATGTAACATTTAAAGAAAAAAAATTATTAATAACAATTTTTTTTACAATAAGTTATAAATAATATAATTTTATATCAACTTTATATAGAGAAAAATAAAATAATTATTATTATTATTATTATTCTCATTTTCCATTGTGATGGAGATTCATAATTTATTCCATCCTTAACATGAATTTTATATTATTGTTTAAATGAGAGAGTGTGCATTCTTATTGCATCAATAAGTTCTTTCTAATTAAAGATATGATAGAGCTTTGAAATTTCTTCAATATTTAATATGGAGTTAAAATTTAAAAGTATTAATAAAAAATTAATTCAAGAATATATAGAGAGAGATATGTAACATTTTAAAAATTACGGTCTTGAGAGTTAGCTTAGTTGGTCCAGTCTTTGTCTTCAGACTCAGTTCTTGAGCCATATTTCATGTGTGCGGTACTAATATTCTATGGACTTAGTGGTCGTAAAAAAAAAAAAAAAAAAAAACCATTTAAAAAATTAGTAATAACAAAAGTAATTTTATATATTATACAAAATAAGTGAAAATTAAGAATTTATTATAGTTAAAACATTTTGTTAGTGTATTTTTCAAAACCATCATAGATCTAACTTAATTCCAGAAATACCAAGAAAAAGAGGAACCAAACCTCTCATTATGGTTTTAAAATTTTAATTTAATTACCAATATGGATGGTAGAGTTTAAAGTCTAAAGAATATCTATAAAATATTTTTAGTGGTAGTGAGGATAGAGAGTTGACACTTATCAAAGTAGTAACGTCTTTTTTGTTTTTCAATTTAATTAAAAATTCTATAAATTATATATATAATCACTAAGGAGCCAAGGAACACAATTGTTGGGAGACAGAATCGAAAACCCTAGCTGGAAGATGGATACTGTGTCATTGAAGATCAACCATGAAGTTTTGGGCTGTCCCTTGAATGGAATGGCGGTTTCAGGCTCGAGCTTTCCCAACTATTCTCCCACACGATTCAATTCAGGCCAGCAGAGTTCGGTGCGATCAAGCTCTCTGGGGTTTCTGAAACAGAGAATAGCGTTGCCGCCATTCGGCATTCTAGAGATGGGGTTTCTATGGAAGAGCATTTCTTACTCAGATCAGAGGTATGCTCCCCCATCCACCGCGCGGATCAGCTAGATGACAATCAGGAATACCTAGACGTCCATAGATCCGCAACCCACAGGCGTAAAGACCAGGGAGATGTTGTCCAGCAAGAGGGGGTTACGCGAGCTTGGATATGGGCCGTGCGGACTGATGAGGCTCAGGGCTCCTTCGGTCTGGCGAGGGCTTATATAACCAAAAGGTCAGCAAGGATGGGCACTACGGCGGATCTAGTCCAACCCGTCATGCGATTAGAGGTTTGGACACTCTTGAAAACAGTCGGTTGCTTGGACATGGCAGTTGTATCCTTGGAAAGCGTCCTCAGCAAGACCGTTCTAGAGAAATCATGCTGCGGACAGACTCAACAGCTCGGTGAGGCTCTTGGGCTCATAGAGAAAAATCCCAATCCAACAGATCGAGGCATAAAAGAGGGGTTTCCACCCAATAGGGAGACAGAGCTACAAAAACTATTCATCAGAGCGAAAAAGGGCAGATATTACAGCATACAATTTAGAAAGGAGACGAGCTTTCATGATTTAAAGAAGGAAATCCAGGCAAAACTCTTCGACCCAAGTCCTCAAATCTCTGAGGAAGCCGTATGGCCCGAGGGCAGCCTGAATGTTGAATCTAGACCTATACAAGGCAGTATCTATGCGGCTGCAGACAAGGAAGGGATAAGGAACACACACAAAGTGGTCACTCCACAGCAGCTGCAAGGTAATTATCATAAACTGGAGCGCTCAGATCCTACAGCTACAGCGGCCCAAATAGCAGATGGATCCTGGCAAAAAACAACATCACCCACCAAGGACTCCGGACAGGAACTGATACAAATATTTATCAGAACCCTGTCAGGAAAAACGATATGCAAGCGAACCTGGACGGGGAAGCTGATAGAAGATATAAAGTATGAAATACAAGCACACACAGGCATATCAGCAAACATGCAAAGTTTGATATATGCAGGCCAAATCTTACAGGACCAATGTACAGTGCAGGACTATGGAATTGTACCAGACTCAACCATCATCCTAAACACGAGGCTGAGAGGTGGAAGCTTTGGATCTAGCTCAAAGGGTACAGGTTCTTTCAAGGATGTCGTCAAAGGGAAGGGGGAAGCCACCAACAAGCCAACACCAACACAAGATCTACCTGGACCCTATATTGTGGAGCAAAGATCGCAGACTCTAGTACTGACAATCGCTCTGCCTGAGGTAAACAATTTTTATATTGATTTCTCTACAAAGGTTGTCATATGTAGATTTAATGGCTTTTGGCCCAAATAAAATGCATTACAACAATGGATCTACTCCACATGGACAACAAATTGTGATATCCATTTATGCTCCAAAGGTCTTTTATTGTCAGCGTCGACACGGTCAAGGAAAAATAATATGTCCTCCATGAGGAGTCATGGTTCTGGGGCAATGCAGGACTCTTCATGACCCCCTGGTTCTCGGGTTTTGACCCCACTACTATGGTGGTTTCCAAAATTCCGGTATGGGTCAGGCTACACAACCTCCCGCTACACTTCTGGCTACCCAAAGTTTTCGAAGCAATGGGGAATGCGATAGGAAAATACCTCAAGCAAGACGTGGAAAGAATTACAAGAGGCATACATACTTTTTCCAGAATTTGTGTTGAGGTAGATCTTAGTCAAGGGCTACCTGATAGCATAATTCTGATCCATAACAACTCACAGTGGAAACAACCACTAGATTATGAGAACATGGCCTTCAGGTGTCGTGGCTGTCAACAAATAGGTCACCTTCTTAGTAACTGCCCACAAGCCAAAAAAGAAACCAGAAGAAACAAGAAACAAGCACAAAAACCAAGAGGCTGGCAACGCACAGTGAACCAACATGAAGTAGCAGAGGATGAGGAGGCAACTATCCCTCCACCAGATCCTGATGATGTTCCTATTGAGGAAGAAGCCACGACAACCATCCCCATAGCAAACAATCAAACACACAAGTCGCCTGGAATTGAGAAATTTGCAGCACAGGAACTGATGGACTCTTTGCCGGAGAAAATACCAAATACAGTGGACACCAGTGGAGCCAAAAGACAACATTCTCCAGATCACTCTGATTCAGACAAGGACAATCCTCGCCCTGTGGAGGACACTTCTCTCGTACTTTTTTCATCCTCACAGACTCAAGGGGAGTGGCGAAAGGTTGAGAAGAAAAAAGGGAGAAAAACATAATTTGTACATTATTTATTCCCTTTCTTTCTTTCTGTTTTTTTTTTCTTTTTTGACAACAATCTTTTGATCTGCTATCTGCATATCGCTCAACATCTACAAAATGTAATTTTGTTTTAATTAATAAAATTACGATTTCTCCTTACGGGAAAAAAAAATCACTAAGGAGCCAAACCCATATGGGGGGAAATCCCACCTGCAACATGGTGAAAGAGCAGAATTGGTAGAAAATGGTGGAGGAGACTTGTGGAGCGTTGCCATGTTAATTCTTTATGGTTTCAAGACTTGTAGCATGTGTGACTGCATGGAGGGAGTTGGCCATGCCATCCACCCTCTTTAATGCCTTGTGAGTCGGTAGGGTGGAGAGCCTTCTCCCCACCCCCTTCACTGGCTCATTTTCCAACACTTCCATCAACTGAAAAAATTCCTTTCTTTTATAATAATAAAAGAAATGCTTTCTTCCAAAAAAGGAAATAATACTTACATTGACAAGTTAAAAAATAATTTATAACAAAAAAATCATTAGTCATCATAAACAAAATACTTCAATTTCCATCTTAATTTTACATCAAATTTTCTATTTAGAGATAAAGTAATTAAAACTAAAAAATAAAATAAAATAAATTTATTTTTTAGTACGAGGGAGATATGTAATTCCTTCACTACTTAATACGAAATTCACAAATAACATGTAAAAATAATATTATTGGTACTACATATGTGTCATTCATCATAGGTTTAGTTGACATTTAGCATTTAAAACAAAGAATATTAATAACAATTTTTTTTTGCTATAAGTTATAAATTATTATCACTGTTTATATAAGAGAAAAATAAAATAATAATAATAATTATTATTATTATTTCACTTTCCACTGTGAAGGAGATGCCTAATTTATTCCATTCTTAATATGGATTTTATATTAATATTTAAAGGAGAGAGTGTGTATTTTTATTGCATTAATAAGTTCTTTCCAATTCAAGGTATGATAGAGATTTGAAATTTCTTCAATATTTAAATGGAATTAACGTTTAAAATCTATTAATAAAAAAATTAATTCAAGAATATATAGACAAAGAGATATGTAACATTTTAAAAATTATAGTCGTGAGAATTAGCTTAGTTTAGCTTGAGCCACCAGGAAGCGATCCTTGTAAGTACATCTTTCAAGTACATTTAACTTAGATTTGTCTAGTACTAATATTCTATGGACTTAGTGGCCTTAAAAAAAACAACCATTTAAAAAATTATTAATAACAAAAATAATTCTATACATTACACAAAATAAGCGAAAATTAAAAATTTCTTATAGTTAAAACATTTTATTAGTCTGTTGTTCCAAACCATCATAGAACCATCTTAACTCCAAAAATACCAAGAAAAAAAGGAATCAAACCTCTCTGGATAGTTTAAAATGTTAATTTAATTACCAATATGGATGGTAGAGTTTGTTTAATCTCTAAAGAATATCCATAAAATATTTTTAGTGGAAGTGGAGATAAAGAGTTGAGATTTATCAAAGTAATGTCTTTTTTTTTCAATTTAATTAAAAATGCTATAAAATTATATATAAAATCACTAAGGACCAAAGGTTGACTGGGAAATCCCACATGCAACATGGTGAAAGAGCAGAATTGGTAGAAAATGGTGGAGTGGACTTGTGGAGCCATTTCCATGTTAATTCCCTATGGTTTCAAGACTTGTAGCATGTGTGACTGCATTGAGGGAGTTGGCCAAACCATCCACCCTCTTTATTGCCTTGAGAGACAGTTGGGTGGCGGGCCTTCTCGCCACCCCCTCCACTAGCTCATTTTCCAACACCTCCATCAATATAAATATTTCCTTTCTTTTATAATAATAAAAAATGTTTTCTTCTCTCAATTAGCATGATTGGAGACATTGTAAAGTACAGTTAGATTTAAAAATAATAAAATAATATCTATATTGACAAGTTAAAAAATAATTAATAACAAAAGAATCATTAGTCATCATAAACTAAATACTTCAATTTCCATCTTAATTTTACATCAAACTTTCTATATAGAGATAAAATAATTAAAACCAAAAAATAAAACAAAATATATTTACTTTTTAATATGAAGGAGATATGTCATTCTTTCACTACTTAATATGAATTTGACAAATAACATGTAAAAATAATATTATTGATATTGCATATGTGTAATTCATTATATGTTTAGTTGACATGTAACATTTAAAAAATAATAATAATAATAACAAAAAAAATATATTATAATTTATAAATAACATAATTTTATATAAACTTTATATAGAGGAAAAAAAAATATTATTATTTTCACTTTCTATGGTGAAGAAGATTCGTAATTTATTTCACTCTTAATATGGATTTCATATTAATATTTAAAAGAGAGTGTGCATATTCCATTAATAAATTTTTTCTAATTGAAGGCATGATAGTGAAATTTGGTCAATACTTACTAGCGAAAGGCGGACTGCAGGGAAACGCGCAAAACTAGGTTTTGTAGCAGGGTATCAGTGTTGGGCACCATGGAAGGGGCCTCCTAGAGTCATGCAGCCTCAAATAGCTTCAAGAAGCCAATGGAAGCAGAAACCAGGAGTATAGACATAGAAAAAAAGGAAAACAATAGATCACAGGGGCAGGCAGAAAATCAAGAGGAAGTCAGAAGAGAGAAGTGAATAGGAGGAGGCAATCAGAAAGTTGACCACAAGAATCTGACAAGACTATGTAAACCTAGGTAAACCATCACACCCCCAATGGTGTTAAGTGATCCAATGCTACAGGCGCATAGGGATCACATGGCGGCTTATGCAGTAATATGCAAATTTATGGGGATATGGCCAACAGAGAAGGCTTTGAATGCATGGATAGAGAACCATTGGAAACCTAGGGGAGAAATAAATCTGCACCTTGGATCCAAGGGTTTCTTCACAGTAGTGTTCACAAAATTAGAGGATAAAGACAGAGTGTTCGAAGGAGGACCATACTTCTATGCTGCTGCAGGCCTCTATATGCGGCCATGGCTGATGAATTTTGTCCCGGAACGAGAGACATTCACATTAGTGCCGATATGGATAAGACTTTACTCCCTACCTTTAGATTATTGGCTGCCATAATCCTTAAAAGCCATAGGCAATAAACCAGGGCATTTTTTAAAAATATCAGATGCCACACTATGCGGAAAATACACCTCCTTTACCCGAATATGCGTAGAAATGGACCATTCCGGAGCTCTACCGAATGAAATCATTCTAGAAGTATATGATGAAGAATGGGTGCAGGCAGTGGACTACGAGCATGTCCCTTTTAGATGTCGCAAATGCCATGAACACGGGCACCTCTTCAGAGACTACCCTTTAAACAAAATGGAGAGCAGTATTAAAGCCACCTCAGGGAAAGATACTGAAGGTTTTACAAAAGTGGGAGGTAGAGGGAAAGGAGGGAGAAAGAACCAGAAGAAAATCAATAAGGAAAAGCAGCCTAGTCATAATAGATTCAAGATATTAGAAGAAGAAGATGGGAACAATGGAGCGAACCAGGTACTGGAGGACAGTCCTGCAGAGAAGGAAAAGGATGACAACATGGAGGATAGACCTGAAAACAACCAACAAAAGGAGGATCTTCCAAGCACTATGGAACTTGACAGGGACCATGAGATGACCCCAAGCGAAGTGGGAACGGAGGATCATGAGTTGCAGGAAATTCTTGAAAGGGAGCATCTTGATCTAGAAAAGTTCCTGGAGCAAGGAACTGCCAAAGGGGTGGATTCGCTACCTCAAGAGGAGTTTAACAGAGTACAACAACTCCTCTAGAGATCTCAGGCAAAGGGTTCTGGGGTCAAAAGAAACCATGATAGTCAGGACAACAGAGGGGTAAAAATGATGGAGGCAACATTGGGACAATCTCCCAAGAACCCAGATAGGAATAGAGGAAAAAAAGACAGAATGAGTTCCTAATAGAGTGTGGAAACCTCACGATCAACTCAGGTAAGATGAATTACCTTACTAGTTACTCATTTATTAATCTCTCTTAATGAAGCTTACAACATGGAATATTAGGGGTCTAGGAAGTAAAAGGAAACAAAGAAATCTCAACAATAGAATGAAAGAAGAAAAACCAGATATGGTGTTTATCTAGGAAACAACACAGCAGGAGGAATTCTCACACTTTGGAACCCCCAGAAACTTGGAATCTTAGATGTTGAAGCATCCAAGAACTACCTATCAGTGGTTATCCAACCTTTGGGTGATAAGGAAGTTTATTTGATCACAAATGTCTATGGTCCACAAAAACTTGAAGACAAACTCAGGCTTCTGACCTCACTAGAGGAGCTAAGAGAAAGATATTTGGTTATCCCCTGGATTTTGGGAGGGGACTTTAATATGATCAGATCTCTCTCAAAAAAAAAGGTGGGACCAGATCACTAGGCAGAGATTCCATAGCATTTCAGAACTTCATAAACAACATGAGGCTAGTGGATACAGAGACAAGAAATGGTACCTTCACCTGGAATAATAAGAGGGGAGGGGCTTCTCAAGTTGCCTCTAAACTAGATAGATTCATTATCTCTGAGGACCTCATTCTCACAGGCCTTGACTTGTCGGCTATAATCCTTCCTTTTGGAGGCTCAGATCACTCGCCTATTCAACTTGAAGCTTCCTTTATAGGCACTCTGAGAAATAGACCTTTCAGGTTTGAAAACATTTGGCTTACCCATCCTGACTTCATTAGCAATATTGAAAAATGGTGGATAGAAGATATGCACGTTCAGGGAACTAAAATGTTCCTTCTGCATCAGAGATTGAAACACATCAAACTTAGGCTTAAAGATTGGAATAAGAATGAGTTTGACAATATCTTTGAAGCCAAAAAAGTAGTTGAATGGAAACTACAGGGAATTAACCAGGTCCTCATCACAGATGGCTTCACTGAGGAAAGTAAAATACAAGCTGACTCTCTTCAACAGGAATGGGAAGGCTTATGCAAGCAAGAGGAGATCTTCTGGAGACAGAAATTGAGGGTACAATGGATAAAAGAAGGAGAAATAAATACAAGGTTTTTTCACAAGTTTACTATGGATCATAGGTCTCATAACAGGATTTCAAAACTCAAAGATACTCAAGGAAAACAGCTCAACACCCACAAAGAAATAGAATCTGCTCTGGTTCAACATTTCCAAAGCATAGCAGAGGAGCCTCTCATAGACATATCACAATTCATCAATGACTTCACAAAGCACATTCCTAAGCTTGTGACAAGAGAAGACAATTATAATCTTAACAAGCCAATGACTGAAGAGGAGGTCAGTGAAGTCATCAAAGAGATGCAAAATGGGAAAGCTCCTGGTCCGGATGGTTTCAATGTCGACTTCTTCAAAGCATGTTGGGAAATAGTCAAGCAAGATATCCTCGATGTGGTGGAGGACTCAAGGAAAAAAAAATGTTTTGAAGGCGCTCAATACCTCTTTCATATCTTTGATTCCAAAGCAGGAAAATGCTATGACACCAAATAGATTTAGACCCATAGCATTATGCAATGTGGTGTACAATTTTTTTTCCAAAATAATTTCAAACATGCTTAAGCCCCTTCTTACAACTCTTGTGTCTGAGGAGCAAACTAGATATGTGGAAGGAAGGCAAATTCTAAATAACATCATTCAAGCTCACGAGGTGGTTCACTCACTCAAGAGCAATAAGCAGGCAGGTATGATCATACAACTTGACCTAGAGAAGGCTTATGATAAGCTAAGCTGGGCATACATCAGGGAAGTACTAATAGCATATGGCTTTGACCATAACTGGATAAGATGGGTAATGGCCCTTGTTACCACCTCAAGTTTTTCAATCCTGCTAAATGGCTCACCATCCAAAACCTTTAAGCCTTCGAGAGGACTTAGACAAGGAGATCTGCTCTCACCCTTCCTCTTTATTCTCATGATGGAAGGTTTAGGCAATGCGATCAAATCTGCCAAAGCAGAAGGCAAAATCCAGGGTCTTAAACTCACCCTGAATGGGGATGCCTTGACTCATCAACAATTTGTGGACGACACCATGCTGCAGGGTACACCCACGGTCAAGGAAGCTCTAGCCTTCAAGCAAATCCTGAACGACTTTGCTATGGCTGCGGGTACAGAGGTAAGCCTTACCAAATCAAATATTTTCTTTTTTAATATTGACATTGCTATTCAGAGAAACCTCACCAGAATTCTAGGTTTTCAAAGAGATCAGCTACCCTCCAAATATTTGGGAATACCTCTAACAGACAAACCTCTAAGCAAGGCAGTTTGGGAGCCAATTACTAATAAACTCCAGGACAAAATCTGGAAATGGACAAACAGGTCTTTGAATTTAGCAGGATGGCTAGTGCTTACAAAATTTGTCCTACAAACTGTCCCCATCTTCATGTTTTCAGCCCTTCCAGCTCCTAAAGGAGTTGTGCAACACATCAGAAATATCCAAAGAGATTTTCTTTGGGGCAAAGGGGAAGAGAAAAAGAAATGGGCTTTGGTAGCTTGGGAAAAGATTTGTAAACCTAAGACACATGGAGGTTTGGGACTTGATGACCCTGAAACCCTAAGCAAAGTTTTGGGGGAAAAACTATGGTGGAGATGGCTAAAGGAATCGGTTACCCCTTGGGCCAAGGTATGGAAACAGAAATATGCAAATAATTGGCAAGAAAGGGAGCACATTCAAATGTCTGGGCTCATCAAAGGCTCCCACATTTGGAACAAAGCTTGGGAGAATAGAGCCATTGTTCAAAAACACAGTTTCTGGGAAATCAGAGATGGAAACCTAGCTTGGTTTTGGGAGGACAATTGGCAACAGGAACCTAACCTGTTAAGAGAAGAATTTGCCAATCTCAAGAATGATACTGACGACAAAGGTTTACTCAGGGTAAATGACTTCTGGGATCAGGATAGAAGCGATGGAAAATGGAGAATATGGAAGAACCTGGTATACAGTGATGACTCCCCTTTGAAGGCCCAGGCAGAAGCTCTTGCAATTATCTTGGAACAGAGAAAGATTCTAGCATCAACATCTTCAGACCATCTGAGATGGGGAAAAAACAATGAAGGCAACTTTAACCTCAAAGAAGCCAAGCGAATAGCCCTAGGGCTTGACTTTCCAAACCCTGATAAGGTATGGAAGGACCTATGGCAGAACCAAAACTGGATGAAAATCAAATTGTTCATGTGGTTGGTGCAACATAAAAAGATTCTGACTTGGGAAAATCTTCAGAAAAGAGGTGTAGTCGGTCCATCTAGATGCCAGTTATGTGAATACAAGAAGAAACAATGGAACACCTACTCAACCTTTGCCCATTCACCTCCACCTTGTGGAATTGGGTGGCTTCATTTTTTAGACAAACGGACAGGGACATTTGCAGCATCACCAACACTATGAGGAATTGGAGGAGAAACTTCTCCGAAAATGAAATAATCAACAAAGCTTGGGCTATGGTTCCAGGCTTTCTAATCTGGGATGTCTAGAAAGAACGCAACAATAGGATCTTCAAGAACAGAATTGGTTCATCCCAGAGCATCATGGCTCAGATCATAAGATAGCTCAAAGAGACTGTAGGAACCCTTCAAAGAAACCCCTTGAGAACCTACCTCAAGACCAAGATGCATAGATACTTCTTCATTTGGGCCTACAGGGGCTTTTCCCCCAGGGCATAAACAAGACTGTAAGTCATATAACAGCTGATAAGGACTTCTAGCAACCTCCCCCACATGGTTTTATGAAATGCAATATAGATGGAGCCTCTAAAGGAAACCCTGGTATGGTTGGTTATGGCGGAGTAATAAGAGATGAAAAGGGTTTCATAAAAGCCATCTTTCATAGTCATTTGGGGAAGGCCACTAATAATATGGCAGAGCTCATGGCCCTTGAGCAATGCCTATAAATCTTGATGGACTCAAATTTACATAATACCATCATTGAAGCTGATTCTGAATTGATAATTAATTCAGTCAAGAAAATATGAAATGGCTCAGCACCAGAAAAAGTGTCGAAACACTGGCAGTTACTGCAGGTCTATCAATGTATTCAATCCCACATGCGAACCATGAGACCCCTTAGTTTTGTTCATGTGCGCCGAACAACCAACAGGTTAGTAGATATTTTGGCAAACGAAGGAGTACTCTGTTCCAAAAGCAATAAAAGATATGACTGGATGGGGACTCCCCAAGGACGATTGCGGGAAGATTGTCACAAATAGGCAACCTTAGACAGGGAGTACTTTCAGAGCATGAGAAATAAGCAGAGTGAAGATTAATGGAAACAGAAGATTTTTGCTCAACACGGGGAAGTAGCATATGGTAAAGTGTGAGCAGGATGACAGGTACCCGACTAAAATTTGCCTTTGGTTTTCGAGCGGGAAATTGCACCTTGAACTCTATAATCCTATGGTTTTCGGGCGGGAAACTACATACAGGTTAAGTCTATGTATGGACCCGAAATACATTGAATGTGGCCTATTAATTCTTTGGGCCGTTTGCTTAGTTAATGTGTGGGCATGTTGACGAGATCGCAGTCATCCTATGGATTTCGGGCGGTAATTTGCAAGACCGTTAATTTTCCAAATGGACCTAAAATTCATTTAGGCGGTGACTTATTTATGCTTCGGGTCTGTAAGGGCAGTTATGTTACGGGCTAGTTGCACAGACCTTTTGGGATCTCTTGCATCCGGTGGATTTCGGGTGGTTAAACTGCTCGTGGGTTATCTCTTCATTCGGACCTGAAATAGATTAGAGAGATGACACATTTTTCTTTTCGGGTCCGTTTGAATGGATAAAGGGTAAGCATGGTGGCAACCCGATATCGCCTCTCGACCGTTGGATCTTTGAAGGCTGATCGCATGGTCTTCGGGATATCATGTTCTACGAAGGCTATGAGTTACTTGGCATAGTTTTGTGGGCCTTCGGCATGGTGGTCCCCGTCAACAAAGGTTTTTTTGTGGCTCGGCAGTGAGGATAGAAGGTTTCTATTTCACCGGTTGTCCTGAATGACGCCTTAAGGGCAGGTTGTCACTTAGTTTCTCTGCATGCTTGGATAAGCGGTTGCGTGGGCCACAACTCCTTTGTAGCTAGTGCTGCCTTATGTATATTATGTACCTTTTTACAGATTAATAGAAGGACCTACTCTCACTTGATCAAAAAAATAAAAAATAAAAAAATTGGTCAATACTTAATATGGAGTTAACATTTAAAAGATATTAATAACAAAATTAATTCAAAAAGATATATAGATAGATATGTAACATTTTAAAATTTATAGTTTCCAGAGTTGGTTGAGTCCCCATTGTCACACTTAGTGGTTGAGCTGGCACGAAGTGATCCTTTCAGGTATATCTTTCAAGTACATTTACTAATATTCCGTGGATGTAGTGGTCATGTGTCTTGGAGGACATTAAAAAAAAAAAAGAAAAAAAAGAAAAAAAAAAAGAAGAAAAAACCACCATTTATAAAAATATTAATAACCAAGAAATTTCTATATATTATACAAAATAAGTGAAAAATAAAAATTTCTTATAGTTAAAACATTTTATTAGTGTATTGTTAAAAACCATGATAGATCCATTTTAACTCCAAAAATACCAAGAGAAAAGAGAAATCAAACCTCATAATTTTAAAATTTTAATTTAATATAATAACAATGCCGAAATAAGTAACAAGAACCATGCAATTATAAGTACCACCTACAATCACATCAAGTTGTTGCCTTGAAAACCTCCTTGCCCGACATAATAGCCTTCAAACCATACCATATAAATGAACCAGAATTACCTATGAAAACTCACTAAACGGATTTCAACTAATACCCTTTATAAACAAGTGCTTTAATAAAACATTCAATCACATAAAAACCCTCGGGCTCACTCACACGGTTTAAAGTAATGCCCATTACAAACTAGTGCTTTAATAAAACGCTCAATCACCGAAAAAAACACCCTTGCCCTGGCCCGTAGGCTAATTAGATTATTTAATTTATATATTGTTTCAAACATAATAAAAAATAATAGATCATTTAATTTAATTTATATATAGTTTTTTAAATATAACATATAATTTATTTGAAAAAAAAAATATTATTTTTTTGAATATGGAAAAATCCAAAAAAAAATTGATATCTAATTTAAATGTAATCTTAATTTAATTTATATATAGTTTTTTAAATATAACATAGAATTTATTTGAAAAAAACTATATTATTTTTATGAATATGGAAAAAACCAAAAAAAATTTGATATCTAATTTAAATGTAATCTTAGAAATAAATTATGATTATTATAGTTTTTTTTTATAATAAAAAATGAGTAAAAATAAAATCACAATTGCAACCATGACTTCTGAATTAATCATGGATCTTTGATCTTTTCATCGATGTACGTATTTCATAATAAATGCCTTGTGATTAGGTTCCTCTTTGGCCCTTTTTCTTTCCCTAGTCGGAGCTGTCCGCGCAGAGCGCGATAGAATAGGGATGAAGAAGCCATTCTAGGGTTCTGGGGTTCTGCCAGGGCCAGGAGTCCTTGCTGCGTCTAGCAACCCTACCATGCGCTACAGTAACCAAGGAATGTTGTTACAACTTTTGTTCCGTCAGTGTATGTCTGTCCAACATTAAATTCTAATTCTCAGAGAACCCATGGAACCCCCGGGTCCTAGTTCAGTTTCACGGCGGTTAAACCCCGTGTACAAGATATCTGGAAATTCGAATGAAGCAAACCAGAAGGAACAGAAAATTGGAATGATTCGCCAAAGAAGAGAGGAAACAGAATTTGCGTGGGATTAAATGCGCCGCCTGGCACATGACACGCGCCTGCAGGGTTTTACCGCCATCGATAATATCGCGTGTGACGGCATTTAATTCGTGTATCGACCTTGAATAGTGTTTTCGTGCGCTGAGCCGCCTGCATTGCACAATTAATTAATTTACCATAATGACTGCGGGTGCCTGCAAGCCTTGCAGGCGGCTGCCATTTACTCTCTGTTTTGTACGTCCCGCAAGGATGAAAATGATGCCCTCATTATCCCACACCGCACTTCCCTCCTTCGTATAAACGACATGACAGGACAATTATACTTTGAATTTTCATCCGATCGGTATTCTTTTTGTCATCTTAAATTTGAATTTGACATCCGAAGAGATTTCGTAAGAGGCAGGGGTGTTGCAGAGGCAGCGTTCTTGTGGTTATCATTATTATTCCGTTTTCTGTGCTGTAAATTCAGCAATGGTCAGGACCTGGAAATATGCGATAGGCTGCTTCGCATACCTTCTTCTCATCAGCTTCGGCATCCTTTTCTTCTTAGTATGTTCAGGTTGGTTCTGATTCAATTCTTGCACTGTCTATGTTGTGGTTAATAGGCTAATCATGAAGGTCTGTGTACAATGTTTGTACAAGGACAGATCCATATTATGTTCAGATCTGTGATGTTATGTTGCTAAAGGAATTGTAAACCTCGACGTGTGTTAAACCCTTACAGAGAAACCTCTTAAATTTTCTTACAGCCGTTTCTCAGTCTTCTAGGGTTTTTGGAATGGCCAAATTTTAGGTAGATTTGTCATGAAGGCGTTAATTCTTGCTAGAAATTCTTACAATGGTTATTGTGGAAAGGCTGGCACACTGTAAACAATTATAGGATTATTAATAGAAAGAGGGAACTAGAGTTTGTGTGGTGAGCTTTTTGTATTAAGTTTTGTTAAATTTGCATTGCTGACTATTCTTTCTTCAGGTTCTAAGAATATGACTAAAATTCAAGGATATCATGCCATGCCCGAGGGAATACTTGGCTTCCGAGGAAATACTGAGGCATCGAGGTATAGAAGTCGCAGATTACTTGGTATGTTCAGCAAGGGTTTGTTGTGCTATCTTCTGACATCTGAATACGTATTTGATATTAGGGTACAGGGTGGTTTCTATGCACATGGATCCTAGTTATTTCATCTTCATCTTCATTCTGAGTTTTATGTGATATTAGGTTACATGGTGTTTTACATACAGTCATAGATCCTAGGTATATCATCTTCATTTCACTTTGGGATTTATTCATTTAAGATTTATGTGATATCAGGTTACATGATGGTTTACATGCACACATAGATCCTAGGTATATCTTCATTTAACTCAGGATTTATGTGATATTAGGTTACATGGTGGTTTACATACACACATAGATCCTAGGTATATCATCTTCATTTCACTCGGGATTTCTTCATTTAAGTCCGGATTTATATGATATTAGGTTACATTGTGGTTTACATACACACGTACATCCTAGGTATATCATCTTCATTTAACTCAGGATTTATGTGATATTATGTTACATGGTGGTTTACATACACATATAGATCGTAGGTATATCATCTTCATTTAACTCGGGATTTATTATATTAGTAGTTTAAAGCGTATTTAAAATGTCTAGCAATTGATAATGAATAAATGACAGTGCAGCATTACTTGAGGATTTTAATTATTCTTAGAGCTTAATAGAGTTTTTTAATCCATCTTTGGGGTTTTACAGATAGTATCCTAGCACTTCATAGATGTGGGTTTCCAATAATAATCAGACATCCTTGATACCCTACCCCTGCTGATCTAGAGAGCCGCACTTCTTTGAGCAGGTCACCTATGATAAAAATAGGAAGATAATCACAATAGAATTCACGAGTTTGGAGAGCAGACTTTAACCTCTGTAAATTTCTTGCGTCTCCAAACCAGATTCCCTCTTCCATTATCCTAATTGAGATCCATTACCAGTATACCACCCTCAATTATGCTGATTATTTAATCTAAAACGGTACCATAAGAAATTTGAACCTTGATAATCTCTAAATGTGAACTCAAAATATTAACCAAACTGTTTTTTTAAATGGATTAAAGATTATTAACTTTATTCAGGCAAATCAATCTATCATGACCTCAGTACTCTCTTCATAATCCCTTCATTAAAGTGCACCAGATCCAAAAAAATGGCTCTCTGGGGCTCTGAGATCGTCTAATTAGCATTATTTATGTACTTGAATATTGTTTTCACTGAAACCTGGTATATGATCAATATCTACACGGTATTTGTACTCTAATTCAAGGATCAATACAAATCCCAAACCTTGGAGTTGAATTTCTGTTGATACAAATATCCAGAATTTGGTTGGTCAGCTCTAGTTATTCTTTTCATTTACAAACGATCACGTCATTTGATGTAATTGCTCACTTAGGGTTTTGCCTGTGAATTTGTTTTCTGCAGATTCGTGTACGAGGAGGGACATTAGTATTTCTCAGAGCCGGGATTCTACTCCTGGCATTCCCGAATACATGGTTCAGATTGTCAATACTTGCATTTCTGGGTGCGCGCCATACGACGTTCATTTGCATTGTGGCTGGTTTGCTTCTGCTAAAATGGTGAATCCTAAAATTTTCAAGCGGATTGCCTATGATAACTGCCTCGTCAATGAGGGGAAGCCTCTGAAGCCAAGTCAAATGCTCAGTTTCACATATTCAAATACTTTTATGTACCCCCTAACTTTCAAGTCAGCAAAGTTTTGTTAGATAAACACCCTGAGAATTATTCGAGTCCAGTGCCTCGTTGATGGAAATATATTATAATTTGTACAAAGGCAGTACATATGGTATTTATCTTTAGAAATGAATGGCATCATAGGACTGGGCAGAAAATTTCATGGTCCATTTAAGGTGTAACCATATATCAATAATGTGATATGCAAATTTCATGGTCCATTTAAGGTGTAACCGTATATCAATAATGTGATATGCAAATTTCATGGTACAATTTTTACTTGAACTTTCATATCCCACCTCATGAGCAGTTCAGTTTGCAAGAATAAGGTTTTGTAGTTTGCAGGTCTCCATGAGTGAATTGATGTCTTTATTACCGTGAAAGAGCTCAAAAGGCACTTAGAAAATTAAAGGTCTTAATTCAAATTTCCTGAACTTTTTAGGATAGAAATATTTTGTTTCCTTAAACCTAGATGTTAGTTTTATTTTCAGCCATTCAGATTTGATCTTCAGTAAACATTTATCATCATCGTCAATATTTCAGCTATAATGAATACAATATACGCATTGATCCTGGAAATCCCCACTTCAACGCATTTCTTCCACACAAAGTGCAGTCAGGAACCAATCTCTTGACTATTGAATATGGACTCCACAAAAAAAGTAATAATCATACAGGAAATCGCATACTAACGCCTTTATGGAAAGACAATTTGGGCACAAAATTAACAGTCATGAGCACGTGAATTGTCGAGCATATATCTGGTACTTTGAAGGCTTTCCGGAACACAATTCTAAACCAATATTAAACTGGCCTACGGTTATGAACTATGCCTCCTTATCTATTATAAGGACTTAAGGATCAATTCTACGCATATCACGGACTCGCATCTGCTTCTTAAAGTGCTGTAATTACTATATCGTAACCCAAACGCCAACGGGGATGATACCGCAACGTTCTGCAACCTTTCAAAGCACGCTAGATCGTGTGTCCTGCAACGTCGTCTACTTCTGTTACCTTTTATATATATCTATATATATATATATGGAAATGATAAAAAATTATATTACTAAAAAGAACTTACCTTATATATATATATATGGAAATGATAAAAAATTATATTACTAAAAAGAACTTGGGTTATTAAAACCAGTTATACACATATTCAGAAAGAATTTATAAAAAAAAAAAATTTAATCCAAAAATATTAGTATAGTTTTAAATGAATGTACTATTTTTATTTGAAGATGTTTTATTTATCATATATATTTTAAACGTTTTTTATTTTTATAATTAATTTTATTAGCACTTTTATTCCAACGATATTTAAGGTGTTTCGTTATGATGAAGTATGGCCCTTGTTATTTTTATTTATAATTAATTTATAAAGTGTATTTCTGGTTTATAATTAAGTATTTTATTTAAATTATATTATCTTTATGCCCAAGGGTTTAGAACAAGGTTGTGGGGGCGAACAATCCTTTGTCGAACCCGCTCCTGAAGGGCGTTCCGGGTGGCCGTGCATCTGCGCTCTCAAAATTTCCATGAAGTAAATTTTGGGAGTGTGTTTTTAAAAAAAATCGTTGTGTCAATTAAGGAGGGAGTTATTGAAGATTGGAAATAAGAATTTGGCCTTAGTGTAGATATGTAGTTCAACAATTAAGGAGAGAGTTATTGAAGATTAGAAATAAGAATTTGGTTTTAGTGTAGATATGTAGTTCATGGTAATGTTAAATTTTTAAAGTAATAGTGACATTTTTTGTTATTTTTTATTTTTAGCATTTTACTTGAATGTTTAACATTACTATGAAACGACTTTGGATGTTTGAGAATAGTTCTGCCCTCAGTTAATTTCATATGGAGAAAGGAGAATTTTAGATTTCACCCAAAATTCAGGAGACTTATCATTTTTTAAGATTGTCGGATTGCAATGTTGCCATTGAATTTTGTCATGTATTACGGTATGGAACTTGTAGTTAATCAAGAGCACTAAGCACTCTGTGGGGGAGACTCTCAATAATCAAGATCACCTAGGGTACTAGGGCATGGAACTTGTATTTATTTCGGAGCACCAAAAGCCCTCTATGTGGGAGAGACTCCCAATAATCAAGAGCACCTAGGGTACTAGGGTATGGAACTTGTATTTAATCAAGTGCACCAAGGTTGTTCCATTATGTAGAAGGAGAGTGAGATTCCCAATAAAGCAGGAGACAAGAATTTAGAATTTTTTATGGTAAGAGGATTAAGCAATAGATAATAGATTTACTTGTCTTTTCTAGTTAGTACTTTTTTTAACTATTGACTTGTTCATATTTATTATGGTATTTTTTGTAAACAATATATGACAATTTAAGTTTGAAGTTGGCGTTTATAACTGGTTGATAATGAATTTATGAATATGATTTGTTAAGGTTCAAAGTTGAAATATTTCATTTCACGTGAGATGTTCTTTGTTATCATTTGGTTACTTGGTAATGGTTAAAAGTATAAGTTACAACTTTTATGATCAATGATGACAAATGTCATATATCCAATTTTGAAAGCTTGAAACTTTAAGATTGATGAATCATGAGACTTGATATGTTGTATGTTACTATTTGTGGATGTGGTTGATGAAGATTATAACTTCTAGATGATTGATGTTATAATATGTTTTTAATATCTAATTCATCATTCTACATGTTTTTTTTGACATATATGCATCAAAATATATAAAAATATATATTATATAAAAGTTTGCTTCCAAATCTTTAGCTTTTGAAACTGTCGCTGCTCGCTGCTTTCATTCTCACTCCCAAGTAACCTTGGTTTAGAATAGATGGTGATAGGGTGTATTGTTAAGGCACTTCGGGATGTGAAAGTTATCGGGTCTAAACTCTGTAAAAATCCAATGATGCTAAGAGCTAGTGTGGCTCACACTAAGTGCAATCAGGGAATAGATTTTAACACTTTAGATTCTCTAAAATCATCTCAAAATAGATTCCCTTAAATCATCTCAAAATTCACACAATTAAGCAAAAATAATTATATTATCTCTATATGTATTGAAAATATATATATTTTTTGTGAATAACTTTTTTAAATGTAATATTAATATGAGAATATAATGTTAAAAGAAAATGAGCATATGTTAAGAGAGTATTTTAAAGTTATAATAATAATAGGGAATATAAACATGCATATATTTTTAAAAGAGGTGTTACACTCTTAAAGTTAATACTCGTAAATTTTAGAGATATTATATTCTTAAATTTAATATTTGTATTATTATATCTTTTAAACGATTTAATTATGATTGATGGTTATTTTATAGGTTATGATTTAATTATGATTGATGGTTATTTTATAGGTTATGATTTGGGTGCTTATTATTAAAAGATGATGAAAATAATGTTTATAAAGGATAATTATGGGAAATCTTTCAAAAATGATGTAAACAAATACACATATGAATAATGGTTATAGGTTTTATATTAATAAAAAGGTTGGATTATGGGTTAGAACTTTTGGCAATAGTGTTTTGAGATTTAATCATCAAAGTATTTATCTGTTTATACCAATGTTGGATTATGGGTTAGAACTTTGGCAATAGCGTTTTGAGATTTAATCATCAAAGTATTTATCTGTCTATACCATCATAAATCCATTCTTGGCACCGTATAGGACACCATCATAAATCCATTCTTGGCACTGTAATTCTTATACGAAAAATTTATCACTAGACAAAAGGAACCTAGGATGAAACAATGTTTGTAGGGAAACATAAGACCGTAAGATAATGAGAGAACCAACAAAAAAAACTACAATATCCGTCATCAACTTCAACCATGGCTGGGAGGATTAGCTCCTTGGTAGTGATGAATTTTTTTTCTTCTCTTGAGCGAAACTATAGCCAATGCCACCTTGACCAATTTTAGTATTTTTAGTGACAATTTTCCATTAACGTAACTGTGAAAATTAATGGAGAATGTACTATTGGAGAAAGTTTGTTCATCAGTTCTGTGCGTCTTAGTTTAGGAATTAGTTTCTACATTCTAGGTGGTTGTTTTCACTGTTTTACTTGCATGTAAACTATATATATTCTTCATGATTAATGATGAAGTGTAGAGCGTTATGCCAGAGACGGTCTCCACAATTTCTTGAATATATGGTTGTTTATTCCATTTTTAACAGTAGCCTAGTCATTGAGAAAGGACATCTCCTTGTAGATCCCATTCAACGAAAATTCCATATTGTTAAGGTGTTGAAGCAATTTCAACGAGAATTCCATATTGTTAAGGTATTGAAGCAATTTTGCTTCCATAAGGAGTTCAAAAGATTGTCGTTGCTTCTTTGCCATATTATCTTTGTCATTGCCTAGCCTCCAACAAGGCCTTAGCTAAGTCCACAATTTTGTCAAATACAAAAGTGTCCTTATTAGGCTTTGAGGGCTTTGAAGAATCTTCATGGTGGGAGCTATCCACTCGGAGCAAGACACAAAGAACAAGTTGAGCCAATGAAACAGTGCCCCGTAGATTCCCAAGAGGGCACGAATTATTAATAAATAGACTACACAAAGATGTTGGCACACTTCAAATTGAGATAGATGTTATATATGAAACATATTAAAAATAATAATAACAAAATACTTTATATTGGTCATAATTAAAATACTTCAATTTGCACTTTAATTATACATAACTTTATATAAAAATATAAAATAACTAAAAATAACATACAAATACTATATATCTATATACCTTAATTATAAAAATATAAAATAACTAAAAATAAAATACAAATACTATATATCTATACACTTTAATATTTTATAAGTTTGTGCATGCATTAAAAAAACCTCTCTCCACTAAAAAAATCCAAATATAAAAGTAAATTGTAAAAAATATCACAACCGTTGTTACAAAATTTTGCAAAAACATTATAGAAGAATATTGATTCATCTTAAGATACTAAAACCATATTTACCCAGCAAAGAATGAAATCTTCTTCCTATTTAATCTCTCTATTACATCACTTACCTATTATTGAATATGTGACAGTTTCTATTTTATGATAAAAGCAAGATTTAAATTGAAATTTACACCATTGTGAGAGAATTGCTTTTAGAAAAATAATAAAATCAATTCAATAATAATAAAGAAATTTAGAAAAATGATTGTTTAAAATATTTAGTCCAATTATTTTATAAATACAATTTTATATGCGATTCTTTTGTAATATGAATATTATTCCGATGAAAGTTGGAGCAGGTTAGTCTTTCTGCATATAATTAAGTTCTTAGCATTGTGGAAAAATTTATAATTAATTTTATTTAAGAAAATCTGTAAATCAGTGGTTTTTGGTGACTCAATAATCGTCATTCGACAATTTATCAAATAAGAAAATGACGTGCCATGAGCATATTCTCATTTTTCAACAATTTGAGTCTCTAGAATTATTTTTTTTAATGGGGTGGCTAGTTCCTTGAACTAGAATTTATATATCTGCATAGACGTTTAAATTCGATGGCTAACATATTGGTAAAAAATAATTCCTCCCTCGAGCAAAATAGAATAAAAAAAAATATTCATGGTTTAATAAATTATGATCCTATTCCTTAATCATACGTAGTTTCCCAAATTTTTTGAACGACACCTAGATGTTGGTGGGTGTCAGACCCATTTGTCTTTTATATACCTATTTTTTTTTGGAAATGACAAGCCGAATAGAGGTGCTATATATGGAACATGCAAATACTAGGTATATCTATATACCTTTGTGTTTAATAAAGTTACGGGCATGGTTACACTTGTAATAATGCATCTCTTGTCCATAGGTGCACTAATATGCACTTTAATACATGAATGTTGGATATAATATATTTGTATTAAGAAACAAAAAAGTCTTAATAAATACCTAATATGAAATTTATAAAACAAAACTTTTTTAAAAAGATTTTTGTTAAATTGAATATATATATATATATATATATAAAACAATAACAATAACAGAAAACCAATACCAAACATTTGCATGCAACCTTGCTTAAAAGATAAAATAAAAGCCATACTTGTAATTTCTTTTGGAAATGAAATTATTAGGTGATTGGAGACCTTAATTTCTGTACCCTCATCTTAAGAGTTCTCTTCATGAGAGTTTAGTACTAATGATATCATTAATGGTATAATTGAAACTTAAAAATTATTTTTAAAAACAAAATTATTAAATTTTGATATATGTAGATGTTTTATTAAAAATATTAATATTAAATAAATAATTCTATATAATATTGTAATAATAAAAAATATCAAAAAAAATAATTGCGCAGAGAAGTGTTTTACAATAAATATGTTATTTAATATTACATTTAAAAATAGTAAAATAATATTTAAATTAACAAATATCAATAACAAATATTTAATATGGAGATATGTTGTCATGTAACATTTTATTTAAAAATAATAAAATAATATTTTAAATTAACACATAAGAAATAGTAAATTAAAACTTCAATTTGCACCTTAATTTTACATAATTTTATATAAAATATAAAGTAACTAAAAATAAAAATAAAAAATTATCTTTTAGTATGATTAATATGGAAATGAGTAAAGAAAAATTAATTTACATTTTTAGTACCAAAAAAAATGTAATTTCTTCATTACTTAGAGATAACAAAAAATAGTATTATTGATATTACATTATGTGTAATTCATTTTATGCTCAATTTACATTTGATATTTAAAACAAAAATATATTAATATAAAAAATATCCTATTGTCTACTATAAGTAAAATATTTCAATGTCTATATTAAATATCTTAATTTTATATCTACTTTATATGCAGAAAAATAAAGTATTTTAAATTTAAAAGTTTTATATTTTTACTTTCCATAACTAGGGAGTTGTGTACTTTATTTCATTTTTAATATGGAGTTGATATATAAGATTTTAAAAATATTTATAACTAAAATATTTCAATAGGCTTTCCATAACTAGGGAGTTGTGTACTTCATTTCATTTTTAATATGGAGTTGATATATAAGATTTTAAAAATATCTATAAATAAAATATTTCAATACAATAGAGAGAGAAAGATTTAGAGAATTCGTATTCTATTAATAGTTGCTTTCTAATTCAATGTATGAGAGAGATTTATAATTCTTTCAATGCTTAATATAGATTTGATATGTAACATTTTAGAAAATATTAATAATAAAAATAATTAAATGTGTGCGTCCACTAAAAAATAAATACTAGGGAGCATGTTTTAACATTATAATGTGGAGAAGATGAATTATAAATAAAATGTTTCAATTTCAATTACATATATATTACATAGTAAAATATTTCAATAAGATAGAGAGAAAGATTGAGAGAATTCTTATTCTATTAATCTTTGATTTCTAATTCAATGAATGAGGGAGATTTGTAATTCTTTCAATGCTTAATATAGATTTAATATGTAATATTTTAGAAAATATTAATAATAAAAATAAATATGAGTGAACATGTTTTAAAATTTTAATATCGAGAAGATAAATTATAAATAAAATGTTTCAATGTCCACTATATCAGTGATGATCCATCTAAACCCTAGATCTATTAAGCACCAAGAGATCAAACCTCTTGAAATGCAAACTTCTTGATCTCTCTTGGTTTTTGGTAGATTTAAAATTAGAATAGATCTAAACTCGTATAAAAATCACTAATGTAACACACAATTTTATTTCAAATTAATTATAGAAAAAAATATATAATAATATTAAAATTATTAATACTTCAAAATAATTAAAAAATAGATATATAATTATAAAAATAAATAGATATTAATAAGTTAATATATGATATATATTTATATAATTTAAATATTTTAAAATAAAATAAAATTACAATAAAAATATTATAATTTTTAAATTATATGGAAATTTAATTTAATTTTAAAAATTAAATTAAATATTTGTTATTAATGTTATCATTAATTTGATAGCTTCTATATTAATAAAAAAAAAATAGGCCAATTTTTCTAAATTTAAAAGTATTAGTATAAGTTAATAAATGTATTAAAAATACTCACATAAGTTAATAATTTTATTAAAAATAATATTCATAAATTAAAAAGCATTTTATTAGATTTTTTGGGGATTTAAAATATAAATCATACAATATATATTAACAATAGAATATTTAAATTTAAATTTATAACAAAATAAATATATTTAAAATCCGATGATTAAATTGAATTAAAAAAATAAGTGAATATATATTATTATTAATAAGTTAATAATAAAAGTTGTTGATATATGATTGATATAAATTAAATATATTTATTGGTCTTTCTAGTCATTTTAATATATATATATATAATTAGGTTGGAAATCTGGTGGAGAACAAATGAAGAAAATTATCGATGCTTATATGGTTGGGAATCCAGTAGAAATCAGAGTACAGATAAGGAGTTGAGAGAGAGAATTAAACAACAGTATCAAGCAATGGGAAATCCCAATGGAAGAATGAGAAAATATGGTGCAGGACCCGGAAACACACGGGGAAGACAATCCCTATTCCGACAGACTATCCAACAGTATTGGGTAATGAAAAATGTGGTGGCACGGGCAATGACACAACATCGGGAGCAAATAGCAGACGAAAGAGCAGAGGAACAGGAGAAGAACAAGGAAAAGGACCCAGTCAGGGCGGAACTACTCAGGGAGATAGCGACAATTCAAATACAAACCTACCGAAACAATCTGGCCCTGGGTAGAATTGAACAGACTCTCAAAGACCTGAAGTGGAGGATCGAGTAGAGGAGCGAGATGCTAGGATCAAGCGCCAAGGTGCCAGCCCCAGTAATATCCTCGGATGAGGATTGAAACAGAGAACCAGTGGGATAGAATTTTTTTTTTCTTTTTTGATCAGTGATATGTTTCAGTTTAAATTACGTTCCAGGAACAACAATATAGATAGTCAAAACTGTGATGTTAGATGGATAGCAATAAACCTCTTTAAGTTTTGGACAGGGTATAATGCTGACAGGTGGTTATCTGGTTTCCTTCGGGCAGGTAAGCCACCTGCAGTAAATGGATGATAAAAGTTTTTTGAAAAAGGAATACAAGTAGAGATGGTTGGAATCCGGGTAAAAAAATTTCAAAAAATCTTATAGAGGCAGTTTTTGAATCATGTTTTTGATGGTGGAAATAGATTCAGTACCATCAAAAACATCTAGGTTACCTAAAATTTTAAAGTTTAACAACTATAACTTGGATTTACAAAAATCCTTACCAGATATTCTCTAAATATGATTGGAATTTCCATAACTTTCCGAATAACTCCTCCTCCTCATTAGACTACGCGAAATATATATATATATATGTATATATATATATTTTTGCAAAAAACACTCTTAATTATGACATTATTATATTATGATTTTCTTTTGTTCTTCTTGCATGGTGATATTTAAAAAAAAAAAAAAAATTTTATTTATTTTAACTTTAGGTTGTAAGTCTCCATAATGGAGATTATAACATTAGAGGTCAATCATCTACATTTCTTATATGAAAAATATGTGGTATCTTGAGGATTTAATGGGTATTGGGCTAGGGTTTTAGAAAATTGTGGGTTTTTTATAATTCTATTTTTATATTGTATATGACAATTATTGAAATGACAATATGAATTTGTCTCCAATATATCAATGCATTTTTGGAATTTAACAATGTTAGAGGATATTGGGAAGTCTGTGGGCATTTGCATCAAATCATATTTTGAGAGAGCATTTTTGGAATCTAACAATGTTAGAGGATATTGGGAAGTCTGTGGGCATTTGCATCAAATCATATTTTGAGAGAGCTTTGGTAAGGTTATGTACATACATTTACATTTTTATTATAATAGATTTTATTAATGGTTTAAGACACTATGTTAATTCACATTTTTATTAAGATTTAGGGTTTTAGACATCATGTTCATTCACATTTTTATTAAGATAAATCTTATTAATGGTTTTTAGAGGGTATGTTTATTAAATGGATTTTTAAAAATATATTTATGTAGTACTCGTATTTACTAAGATGGACTTTACTGAGGGTCTTTTAAACAATTTACTTATTAAATAGATATTTTTTAATTAAGATAGACTTTACTCGGGGTTTTTGAAACAATTTGCCTATTAAATGGATTTTTTTAAATATACTTAGGTATTAAATTATAAAATGGAATATTTTTTTTAGGTTGAATATGTCACTTTGAGGACAACTACTAGCTTCTTATCCCTATGCTCATGCTTATCCACTATGATGAAGAGACAAAAACAAAATAAAAAGTTAAAAATAATGATGATAAAAGTGAGTATCAATGATTACAAATAGTTGTCTTTAAGGGACAATTTGATTGACGGTCATCATGTTATGAAGTCTTTGTAAAGTTTGAGGTTTTATGTTCAATTCTCCCTTGTGTATGGGGTGTTTATGAGTTCACCTAGAGGTTATTACGCCGAGGTCATAGGGGAAATGTGTAGGTGTAATGTAAGTAAGTATGTATGTCAATATGATATGTCAATGTGAGAAGTAACTAAAAGTAAATATGATATTTATGTGAATATGAGATATTTTCAAGGATTTTATTTTTGGATTAAAAATTTGCTACACAAATAGCTAAAAATCATGCATGAATATTGGAACCATATCCATAAATTGTGGCATAAAATATGTAATGCAGTTATCCACATGGTATTATATTATGCAAAAGCTACAAAAAACCTTAAAGTTATGGTCCAATCAAATGTTTGAAAAATAGTTTTTAATAATATTAAAAAAATAAATATTTAGTTTTCAAAATTAAATTGCATTGGTCCATGCTAAACTAATAATGGTCTATCAATAAATCAATTGATAGAGTCCCATTGACTGGGACTAATAATTATTTTGTAACCATATTTAAAGTTAAGTAATAAGCATGTAGAAACTTATAATAAACTTACAATGTAACCATTGATATTCACCCCGTTTTATCATGGATATTATTAACTTGTAAATAGGCTTTGTTACAATACCATGTGCCAATACCATGGCTTAACAATACCACATACCCAAAAGCCATAACTAATTTCACAATCAAATTATTTTATAGAAATTTTAATTTAATTCAATATATAATAATTTTTTAATTAAATCTAAAAGAAAAAAGCTATACTTTTGAGATATATTTAAACCCTCTACCCTCACTACTATTAAAAATATTTGGTGGATATTCCATAGAGATTAGATTAAGGTTTTAATAAAATGAAATATAAGAATACTTTTATATGTAGAGATGTGAAATTTATATAATACCCGCCTAAATCCATCTTAACTCTAGATCTACCAATCCCAATGGGATCAAATCTCTTGAGATAATTTAGAGTGAATTAGTAAATATAAAATTAATAATTATAATTATAATTAATAATTAAACCAACCTAGATCCATGTTAACTCTAGATTTACCAAGTGCCGAGAGGTATCAAAACCACCCTAGATCCATCTTAACTTTGGATCTGCCAAGCGCTAAGAGGGATAAAATCACTTTTCACTCAAAAATGGGTTTGCATATTGAAATTTGATCCCTCTTGGTGTTTGGTAGATCCGGAGTTAAAATGTATCTAGGCTGGTAGTGATAGTGATATCAAGTAAGTATGAGCGCAACCAAGTTGTTGATTCCTCTAGACATGTAAAAAAAGGGATTGCAAATAGCTACATAGAAATCCCTTCCTTCTTCAAAATTTAACATAGAAGACATGGATACCAAAATTTCCATTCCAAAAGATTTAGTTTCTCTTAAAGATTCTTTAGATGGAACAAAGAGAATTGAAAGCATTAATTCATTTGATTCAAGTGAAAAAGTAGCATTCGGAAAATTTTGAGTTCAACGATGGGCTTCAAAACAAAATATATGTTATCAACATTAGCTTTAAAAAAACCAACTTCAAAATAAAACATATTTGATCAACATCAACATTAAAAAAACCAATAGGATTCATGATGATGATGTCAACCATAAGACTACATAGTTTTGGAGGGAAAGAAATAAAACTAATTTTGTTTTAATCATACTATAGGATTCATGATGATGATGTCAACCATCAAACTACGTAGTTTTGGAGGGAAAAAACGAAAACTATTTTTGTTTTAATCATACCTTTTATTCATATCTTTATAGGCTTACTCAAATTTTATTTGTAGGCATTTTTTTGATATAGAATTAAAGTTTAATCCAAAAAAACATCCAATTTGCATACATTTGATAAACACGTAGTGAGATACACTAGAAATACACGGGAGGGGGAAATGAATTGTTTCACCTTTCTTAATATAATTTAATTGTATTTCACTATGATTCTATCAAAAGTATGTAGAGTGGGCTCTCGTTGAAAGTGAAATTGTGGGTCTATCAAAATGATGTAGAGTGGGTACTTGTTAAACTCAGATTTTAGTTTTGTATTCAAGGAGTATATCAAATCTAAGTAAATCTATAAAGAGATAAGTCCAATAATACAATTAAAATAACATTAAAGGAAATTTCAACCTAAAAGTGGCCTCCTAAGGAAAAATAATAAAATAATAGTCATGAATTTTGGAGGGAAAAGAAGAAAACTACTTTTTTTAATTGTATTTTTAGTTTATCTCCTTATCGGTTTACTCAAATTTTAAGTGTAGAAATTTGTTGGATGTGGAATTAAATTCCACATCCAACGAGCACCCATCATGTATACATTAAAAAAAGTGTGTTAAACACGTTTTTTTATTATATCTACATTTTGTTTATCAATGTGGGTCTTCTCAAAAGTATACATGATGTGTACTCATTGAATGTGGAATTTAATTCTGCATCCAACGAGTGTTTACACTTAAAATTTGAGTAACTCTGTTGGGTGGTTGAAACCGACTGCAAGATTTGTAGCAACAACAAAAGGAATTGGAAAATGTAGCAGTATGTTGGTAAAGTATTGAGGAGCAAAGCCATTGTGGGACACTAGTACCCAATAGTGTCCATTGATTTCCATGAGCATGCTATGACCAGTGTGACAGTTTTAAGGCAGGGATATGCCTTGGGTTTTGTATCTTCCGATGTGAGAAATCCTTGCCAAGGGATGAACTGCCTAGGATGGGGGTGCCAGCGGAACTTGAAAGGTGTGTGACTGCACAGAAGGGGGTGACCGGATTTCTCGAGGAACTGTGTTATAGAGAAGGGAAAGTCATGGATATATTTGTTTTTCTCATTAGCATTTCTAGATGGAATTATATGCATATTGGGAGTGCGCCCTGGAACAATGAGTCAGTAATTGTTCACCGAGAGGACAAGTGGCGCCAGATTATAACGTTGGATATTGGATGCATCTTTGACATTGGCAATGGATTCTGGACTTTCTGGGAAGGAGGTGAATCCTGGTATTACTTTGAGGGAGGAGGCGTGAGCCGATAGATTCCCTCATTGCAAATGTAGGCATCGTATCCTTTTATTTGTTGGTTGAGAAAATGTGCATATGTGTATATGTGTGTATTATTGTAAATATTGTATCAAGATGGATTTTTAAAGCTCCATAGACAGTATGATTATTTGTTCGGTGACTCAAATGTGTATGTGTGTATATGTGGTTATTATTGTAAATACCGTAATGAGTTATATTATAAAGCTCATGTAAACTGTATGTTTGTCATGTTTTAGGAAATGGTCATTGTAAATACTGCAACAAGCTATGTTATAAAGCTCCATGGGCAGTATGTTTTGTTTTCAGTAGTCTTTTTGGTTATAGGTGTCATTGAACACTGAGGACGGTGTTTCCCCAAGGGGGAAGGTTCTATAACAACCCTAGTTAAAAATCGATGTAAAATATATAAGACCATGGTCATGGGACACTTATTCCAAGTTGGATGGTGGGAAAAACATCCTAGTGGGTGTTCATTCGGTTTATTATGGCTAAGGAAATTGGTAAAGGCAATGGAAAAGGCTTTAGAAATGCATGAGGCATTTATTAGCATTTTATTTATGAAAATAATGGAAATTTGGAGAAAGGGAACGTGAAAGATCACAGGTTGCATGTGAGGAGGAAATTGAGGGAAAATAATGGAAAATGAAGAAAATAGAGGCCTTATTAATAAAAAGGCTTCTGAGGATCAATGGGTAGGCTTGGTCAATGTAAGCTTGATCAGTTTAGTTTTGGAGCTCTCTCTATTCTCTCTCTCTCATACTCTTGGGCACTTAGAGTTTTCTTGGAGCACACTTTGAGAGTGTGGCAAACATGGAGCTTTGGAGCAAGAAGGCAAAGGAAGAGAAGGAAATCACAAGAGTATATCGATATCAACAGCTAAAGTGGGTTTTTCTTGCAGGTATCGAGTTTCATATATGTTTTCCTCACTAGTTTTAGCATGCATGACACATGCATGTGGTTTATTGGTCATGATCTGTCACTAACATGGAGGATTTCCTAGATTGACAGTGGATTTTCTTAGCCTTTCCATTTCCTGGATAATCATGGTGTTGTGAGTTCATTTGCTTTGTTTTCTGGTTGGTTCTCATGTTTCCTTAGCTTGGGTTGAGTTACTAGTCCTGGAAGCCTTGGTTGGAAAAACGCTCCAGATTGGGTTGAATTACTAGTCCTGGAAGCCTTGGTTGGCCAAAGTCTTTGGAAGCTCTTGGTGGGTTGAGTTACTAATCCTGGAAGCCTTGGTTGGAAAAACACTCTGGAAGCCCAACGACAGTTGTTGGTTAAGTTACTAGTCCTGGAAGCTGGGTTGGAACAAACCTCTGGAGCCTGGAAGGCTTGGGTAGAGACCAATATGATGATGGTTTTGTGATGTTTGAACGTGAGGTGGAATCACTGTTTGATGGGTTGAGGTGGTTTGGCCTCTAGAAGCCATCGATGGTTTTGATTGATGTGTTTTATGAGATCCCACATTCATGCTTGGAATATGGCACAAGGGTGGATAACTGAAGAGATATTTGGCTCAGGCAATCTAGGGTCGGGTAGAACGTGGTAATCCCATACCGGGTTGGATTTTGCATCATTAATATTAGGTTATTTCTCCTTGTTATCTCATGAGTATTATACTGGTTTATATGTTATTTACATGGATGTTGTTTCCTTGGTATTTCTGTTGTTATTATGTTGGTTATGAATATGTATTATGGCAATGGCTATGTATGGATCTCATCATGTTTTACTTGTAATTGAATGAACAATGTATCTATTGCCTAATGGATTAAATTACAGCTAAAGTGATAAGGAAACAATGCCTCATAGTGAATCTTAAATAAGAATGAAGCCCCTATACTTAGATCTGTCATTTACACTTGTAGATTGCATTGATGCCAAGTGTTTGACAGAATGTCAGTCCCATTTGGGGATGATCAAGCTTAGTCATGGAGTTATTTTTTGGTTTATTATTCTTGTCATCATGTGTTTAATGGATTCTAGAAGCTACAACAAGTTCTAGGTAGTGGCGGAAATTATAGGATTGAAAAGTGCCTTAATTTCCTCGGACTATGGCATAGGCCTACTGAAAATAGTCCCTGGAAGCTTGTGGGAGCGTCCAGATCTCCCTGGATGCAGGCATGCCCACAACATGGGAGCATCTAGAGGTCAAGAGTTCTGAAACCTCAGTGGGACCCAAGGGATGGTTAGCAGAAAGGTTGGAATGGTTCTTAGGGGTCCTATTGTTGATGTTGATGGTCTGTATGTTGTGTTTCCATTGGTTCCACTTCCTTAACATGAATTAGGAGGTTGAATTATATCATAATAGCCTCTTGTCACATGTTTACCCTGGTTGGACGGTTACTTGGGTAGATGTGGGAGGAGGGTGTTATACCAAATATATATTATCCTTTTAGTACTATAGTTGAAAACAACCTCCAACTAATCTTCAAATATCAACTTGGTTGCAACCATCCTCAAAAATCAAATACTATCCAAAGAAACTTTTACTGCTGGAAATTTATTTGCTTTAAACTTGTGTGAAAAATATGATCACCCACTCCTCTCATAGATTTTATTACTTTGATGCCATGTTAATTTCCTGAATACTAGATCTTATTTATATCCCAAGCAGTTTTTTTATGACCTAGAAATTTGTTTAACCTAGTAAATTAGTTTATGAATTTGTTGAATAAGAATGCACTAGTATTTTAACAATAAAATTTGACAACATAAGCATAAGTAGAAATTCAATCTCACAACAAAAAAATAAACTCCCTATTTATCCTTCACTTTTATTTGTTAGAATAAATAAGGCACACTTACAAGGAAAATGACCCACACAGAAATACACTTTTTTTACAACAAATAGAACCTGGAAAACTCTGCTCACTGAAAATTCGATATACACTTTTTATTGCCTTCTTCTCACTCATTGGGCCCTCTAGATGTAAACCTCCACTTACATGTGTGGCCTTGGCATTCCTTATCTCTAAGATATGTGGAATATGTGCTAATCCTCTTGCACATACAACCTCCCTTGCACACTCCTTGGTTCATCTGACATCCCTAGAGATAATCTCAGTCATACTAGCATCCCTCTACAAACTTTTGGTGCTCAAACACTCGTACAACGTCAACTTCCATTAATTTCCCTTCTCTAAAATTTGCAGTTTTAAGCCTTTCCTTCTCTTCATCCTTGAGTCTCTCACTCCTCACTTGATAAAATATCTCTCTCAAATATGAAAATAAATTGCAATTGTGTTGCATTTTTCTCTTTTCCTTAGGATGTCGTTATAATATTTCATTGAGATAGATCTAGACCCTAATATCCAAAGTGATATATGGATAGTATTAAATCCTAACCCACTTGAGATCAACAATTGCTATTATATCTCAATCACTAAAGTGAATAATCCACTTTTCCTTATAAAACCTTAGCCCAATATCCAACATTAACCAATCAACCAAACAATGTGTTTTTCCCAAGTTAGACTTACAAAAAATATCATAATAAATATTCAATCAACATGAGAAACCTCCTTGGAAGGTATTGGAATACACTTGCATGCTTGATACTTAGCCTATGTACAAGTACTTGTTTGTTCTATCATCATCAATAGTTACTAATTATCAAATCCCTTATAGCTTAAGTCATTAAGGATGGGGGTATACAACAATATTTGATTTTGATTAAAGATGGAAAGCTTTGAAAAGAAGTTTGAAATTATGGACAAGAAAATCAAATCATTTTGGACACATATGTTTTCGGAGTAAGATTTTAGGCCTTAGCTAATAAAGGAAAATTGTATAGGACAGAAAGAGGATTATATGTCAGTTAGATTCAAAAGAAAATCCTTCAAACCTACTTTATATGATAGAAAACATATGGGAAAATATTCAAATGAATCCAATAGTATGCAAGAAGTCAAGTTAGACAATCTTCACATGAACCTCATAGTTCTAAAGCCAATATAAAGTTAAGATAGTATTGATTCCAAATAAATATATTCTTTAATACCAAATAGGTTAGTAATAAATACGATACCCATTTCTAAAGCATTTAAAGTAAATACCTCACTAATAATCCTCACAATAATCCAACAAAAAGACTAGAAAAACAACAAGTATTTGAACTAATACATTACTTGGAATTATATTCAAAGATAATCACTAAAACAATGTTGAGAATAAATTTTTGACATTCATCTTCATAATTGAAAAAATTATCCATAACATAAAGACTCAGACGAAAAGTTCATGATTTATTGAGAAAAACTAAGAGAGATACATTTTTTGCAAAAAAGGGAGTGAATCCTTTGGTACACTCCGAGATCTTTAATGATTCATACAATGGCCCCTTGGGTACTAGAGAATCTCGACCTCTAGGTTGCAAAATTCCAATCCTTGTAAAGTGTTTAGTTTTTCCTCGTTATCTTCTCTTGCAAGTTGATTTTAAGCCTTCTTCAATATAATTGATTTCCAAAACCAAAAATAAATATGAGATGTCTTGAGAGACTTCGACACCATAGGTATGAAGTGTCCCACTTATTCTAAAAACTAGGGAAATTTTGTTGGCATTTAATTCTCCATGGATTGTTTCTTTAAAAATAATTTGCCAGTTGTAAAAGGTACCACTTGACTTAACAAACACTAATTAAGTTTCTTTGAACTTGGGACTAATTTGATGCTTTGGATCTAGCCTTATAAATTGTTTTCGCTATGGAGTGATTTTCCCCCTTACAATATCATTCATGAACAAACTAATTTCTTCACTGAAATTCCAAGATAAATCCATAAGAAATCAAGGTTGATGAGGTTGAAATTTCACATTGGGGACATGGATCCATCAATGTGTTAGACATTGGATAAACCAACGATCCCTGTGTGTTTCGTGACTAATCCAAAATGGATCCTAAACACCCTCTAAGTCTTCAAACATCCAAAACTATCACATAAGAAGAACCTTTAAAAATGGCGGATTATACTATTGGGAGTGAAAACACAAGGAAACAATGGAAATAAAGCCTATCGGAGGTCAAAACAACTTTGCAGAGGAGCCTTCGGATCTGGTCGATCAACAGTCCAGATTCGATCGGCATATCACAATTGGCGGTGACAAGCAGAGGCTATCATAGGTGACCATATGACAGTTGCGATCGCGATCAGTGCGGGTCAACGAGGATTGTCAACCAAGCGTGCAGATCGACGACCCAGGTTAACTTGCAATATCGCAATCAGCAAACACAAGGAGCGCTTACCAAATGGCCCGGGGTCTATGCGATATGCGATTGTGATCAATCGCATCACAATATCGTGTTGGAGCAGTACAACGGAGCGGGGCCAATATACATATGACTTGCGATCGCTGGATCCGATGGAGTTATAGATGATATTTTATGTATTTTGAGATCTACAAAATGACATTTTCCTTTGTATTTCACATTTTCATTAAATAAACGAAATGCAAAGGAAATGCCCCCAATGCGACGAAGCAGACCTGATAGAACTTATAGATGAAAATATATAGCATTTCAAGTTCACCATAAAGCCATTTTGCGATATTTTCAGTGTTTTAATGTATTTTTCAAATACAAAGGGAAACCATGGAACGAGCATTTGCGACATGCGATAATGATTTAAAGGTGGACCCGATGGAATATAGGGCGGAATTCATAATATTTGAAGTCCGATAAACAATTATTTGGCAGATTTTTCTTGTGTTTTACAGTGTTTCTCTGCGTAAACATAGAACATTATTTATGGGATTTTCAAAGGCTCGATGGTCCCTTTCGTTGCAGAACAGGTGGCCACCTTCCCTGAAGACGTTATGCCATGATTACTAATTCTCAAAAGGGGATTCGAGCGGATAGAGGTCGGGAGCCAGAGAGCCTGAGAAGGGGAAAGGAACAGACAGCGTTGATTGGATTTAAAGCCACAGTCTGACAGAGACAGAGAGGAGGAAGGAAAACCTCCTACAAAAACTTTGCAATTTCCTTTTAGATACATGAAGCCTAAATATTAAAAAAAATAAAAATAAAAAATTAGGAACATGATCATGAGGCCCATGGTAAAATATAATCAATCCATCTTTACTTATGTCCCCAATTGAGAAGGACTGAAAAAATTGCATGAATAATTTAGTAAGCATATTTCTAAGTATGTCCCTTGTTTCAATTGTAGTTGCAAATCCTCCTATCTCCATTACATTATACGGGAACTCCACAAGCCTCATCCAAAACCATTTCTCCCAAAACAAGAGAAAACAAATAACAAAAGAGAGTTTATCTACAATTTTTTTTTTCCCTAACAATCAAACCAAACTATAAAAATACCATGAAAGTGGCTAAATTGTCATACAAGGTCCTCCAAAGTATCCCAAATACTCTTCTTATATATTACTTGATGTTGTGCTATGTGCCATAATGATAACGCTTTGAACCAGGGTTCCTAACACCAATGACACCTTATTAGTGTTCTTAGCATGACAAACCAAGTTGATCATTGTCCAACTAACTAGAAAAATGTTATCTTTTACATAAAGATCTAAGTTGATCCATTGTTGCAAAACTAACATAAACTCCGTGTATGTCTCCTCGGCCTTTGTTCCTGCATACGTCATTGCATTTTTTACATATTATGAAGCATTTTCCATCATATCAATCCATTCCACCAACCCCCCAAGGTTTCATCATTGGCTTCACTAGCAATTCGAGATGTACATGACAATAAGCAAGCCCATGATTTGGATTCTTTCCTTCAAATTTCTGGTTCCAAATACCAATTGTATTAGTGTTCCATGCCAAGGACCATTCCAAAATCTCATTTGAATTGAGAACTAGAAGATTATGTCCACCATTCTGATTTTATTAATTTTAACCCACTAAGATAGTGAACATGACAAAGTATTGTAACATCTTTTTCCAATTGTTCTAAGATGTAGTTGTTGGCCATGAAATCATATCCCTTTCCCTATAATAAACTCTATTTCCCCAAAAAAACTTCAAAAACCACGTTTTGAGTATTAGTACACCCTTCTTGTTATGCAATAAATCACATGTACACTAGTTTCCCACTAACAAAGCTTGTATATATGTGGGTTTTATAAAAGAGCCCTACCTGTGCCTTCAAAATGGGGAAACAGATTATTGTGTGCATTTTAGTAATTATTTTAGTGGGTTTTACGGGTTAGATAGGAAGCCATTTTCTATAGCCCATACCTCAATCAAACCCAACAAATTATTGGGACTATAAATTGAAGCCTTGGGTTAAGGATTGAGATGTGCCTAACTGTGCAACATAAAACTGGTGAATTTTATCCCTCATCTTAATTTTGTTACCTTATCTTTTGAGCTCTCCCCTTTGCAGGAAACCCTTGTTTCATGGTTTTAATTCTATCTCAACTTCATGTTGAATCCCCTTTATCTCACACATTGCTTTAGATCAGAAGATTGTAGAAGGAGACCTTTAGTAGCCTAAGAAGGAGGAATCTGAATGGCAGTTCAATTCGGTGCCCATGAAAAGAGTCAAGCGATATTCATCCATTGTATTGCTACTATTTAAATCAATAATAAACTTTCTTGTCTCAAGTTTAGTGTTTTTATGATATGCTTTATATTTATGCATTGGAATTTGGATTTCACTAACCTTTTACATTTAAGTTTAATTTAATATTATTGTTGTTTACTTTTGTTTGTTTTGTTCAACGCAAATGTGAGCATGAGGAGCAAGAGATGGAGATCGGATGATGGGATTTACTCCACCTATAAAATATGTTAGTGTGTCTTTTCACCTTTATATGATAGTTTGTCATAATTGCTTGATTATTTGGGATGTGTCTTTGAGTTCTTTTATTTGATGTATTAAGGCTTTTAACCCTGTCATTAGGGAAGAATACTGTAACACAAAGTGTTGGATTTGATATCCTCAATGAGAATGATGATAAATAAATTTAAGAAAGGATATGATGTAATACATAGGACTGGTTGGACCAAGAGAATTTGGAAACATGATTAGTTTTAGGCAACATGGATACATACAAGGATGCATACAAATAAGCCATTATTTATAATAATTATTTTCTATTATAATAAGCACAAAAAAATATCGTATCAATTCATAGTCCAAAGTACTAGACACAATAACATTTTTCTATATGATGTGACAACCCCTGGGTAATACCCCCTCATTATAAACCTTGTAATTATATAATATTAATGAAAAATGGGCATGAGTAGTGGGACACATATTCCAAATTTTAAGAAATGAGAACGCTTGTGATTTAAGGAAAACTTGATTGTTCACTTATCACTATGGAAGGCTGGCAGAGGTTCCATTAAATGAGACTGGTTATAAAGATTAATTAGGTAGGAAGGAGGACAGAGAGTCCATACTTTCTTGGATGAGTTGCAAGGAAGAACATGACAAAAATTAAAGAAGAGGATGAGTCGCACTAGCATGTATGATAAGCCAAGTCAACAAACATGAATGTGACTAGGAAGTTGACATAAGAAATCCCCATGACCAACCGAAAAGAAGCTACGATAGTTGGGAAAGTAGGGGGGAGAAGGAGTCAAAACAGTTACGAATAATATTGGAGGACCATCATGGTAGAGGGAAGTGTAAAAACATTTATTCGCGAAGGTGTGTGGAAAAGGAGAACCACAAGAAGAGTGCAACATACAAGATCAGAGAAGCAAAAGGTAATTCGATTGAGCATTAGAAGGTTGGAAGAACATCTCTTAGGTGAGGGAAGTAGTCTCTAGATTCCATGAATAGCTGGAGGACAAAGATGGATGGTCTTTGAATTCCCTTGATAGATAGGTTGGATATTTTGGAAGCTTCCTTTCTTATTTCATCATTCTTGTAGTGTGTTATGGATTCCCAGGCTTGCGTGGAACCACTACATATGCTTGTGTTGTTGAGGGTATAACTGTCAACCTTTGGATTCTCTTATGTTGTTGAGAGTGGAGAGTTCAACCTCTAGATTCCATTGTGTTATTGAAAATGGTGGTGTTGACCTTTAAATTAGTTTGTGTCACTAAAGGTGGAGGTGTCAACCTATGGATTCCCTTGTGTTGCTGAGGAAGGAGGTGTCGACCTCTAGATTCCCTTATGTTGTTGAGGGTGGAGGTGTTGACCTTTGAATTCCCTTGTTTGGCTAGTAGGTGTGGACTAGGAGGTCTCTCGATTCCCTATTTCAACCTATGAAAAGAGTAGATGGTGAGTGGAGGTGGGTTACCTCTGGATTCCATGTTCCGGCTGATAAAGTATTGAATAATGGTTGGTTGCACTAAATAGTTGGTGGGTGGAGTTGTTGGGCCTTTGGAATCATTGTTTCATCTAACATCATTAGTACAATTTCTTGAAAAAATCATCTCAAACTCTAGAATATGGCTTGAGGGTGATTGGTTGCAAGAAAGACTACAGTGCAGGCTAATCTAAGATTGAGTGGAGAGTTGAAGTCCCACTCCAAAATTCCAACCACTTGAACATAGTAAAATAAGTTACTTTCTTGTGTAGTTATCATATTGAGAAGATGAATAATGTTTTCATGATGGTTCATACATTTATTAGCACTATTAAAATGGGAATATGTTGTTCATGTTTGTTTATGATGAGATGTTGTATGCATATGTTTAACTCTTATGATTATGAAGGGCATAAAGGCCATGTGTCTTAAGCTAATACTTTCATGACATGCAGAGTTGATCGTATGATCCCTTGCAACTACAAAATGTGGTTGAATACGTTGTTATAGCTTGTGAGTTCCATCATTTGGATACTATTAATCTAGTCAATGCTAGATGAAGCAAGCATGGCTTCACCCTGAGTCGACTAGAGGGGACTCAATATTCAACAATCAGTTAAGGCTTAAGTCAAGTCGATGAGTTGAGACTTGTGTATGGTGGAAAGGTGTCAAATTTCCACAGTGTGAGGTCCTAGCGGGAGGACCCATATTTTTGGGTACCCAATGTTATAAAATAATTAATGGAGTAATGAAACACATAAAAAATTGCAGAAACAAAAAACAAAAATGCATAAAACAAGAGAGACACAGATATACGTGGTTCACCCAATTTGGGCTACGTCCATGGACAAACATCTGATCCTTCCTTTTATATCATCCAGCAAAACGAAGAGATACAACCTACAATGGATCTATTGTAATTTCCTCTTCTCTCCCACACAGTCTCATCTCTCTTTCTCTTTTAGAATCATAATACCCAGCTGCAAAATAATTCCCTCATATAAATCAAGGGTTTCTTTCTAGGGAAAAAAACGCTAAATTAACATAGCTTCTACTATCATATCATCTGCCTAATGAACGACCAGGTTGAATACAAAATTACAATATTTTACAAGGCAAATTTTCATCTATTTTTAGCTTCGGGGGCCCTCTAGCCCCCGTACCCCCTAGTTAGCGGAGATATTCCCCCACCGCACCTCCCCACATGGTGGGGTGTATATTCTTCCTAGGGTGTACACTCGGTTGAAAGAAGACCTATGAATCAGGAAGATAATCAGGCTCCACACCCAACAACCAATTCATCTGAGGGTCACTGACAAATGAGGTAATGACTTTATCGTTGTCATGCACATGAAGTTGCATGCATCAAGCAAAAGTCCCTAAGAGCTTGGGATACATTCCTTATTTTTGACCTAGACAAAGAAATTGATCGGATGTCAACATTAAGTTCATCATCCTAGGGTAGGGCACTATCTAGTCAAGGTAAATCAATTGGTTGGGATTTGACTAGTTTGTTTAGCTGAAGTGAGTTGACTAGTCACGTGGGGTCCACTGCTCGATATTGGCTTCCAAGGCCAAGATGTGTCGAAAGGAATTTTGATGTGGATAAGTTATGCATATTAGGGCCACGCAAAATCTCAGTAAGAAGTTGGGAAATTTTATAATTTAAGGAATGTTAGTAATACATGTTGAGAGACACTTATGGGACCCACCGGGTCGGGGGTCAAGATCGTTGACCAAACTGGGCAGGTCAGGAGCCAAAGTGAGTTGGACCTATCGACTAGTCGAAAAGAGTCTGCTAGTTTTGGTCATGTCAATTGGGCTTAGAAGCAAGTTGCGTAAATAACTTAGTCGGGCTCGTTAACCAATCACCCAACTCAAGATCAAAGCTTCATCCAATGTTACGCCTAAAGGAGACACGTAGAGGATACCACTGATGTGGAAAGAGTATTAGGCCTAACATGGAATGGTTATATTGGTCAACCTTTAAGTTGGGTCAAGCCAAATTTATATCGTTAGGAAGGTCTCGAAGGGACCGGTGTTATGGTAAGGTTCGGTTATAGTCGAATAAGTTGAAGGAATGAAAAATTTTATGACCCCATTCCCATGGTTGAACTATGGAGATCAAGTTAGGAAAAAGTAAAACCTTCCACTCAGGTGGTGTAGGCTAGCTAGTGGAACAAACCCTTAGAGAGTGGTATCAAAGCTATAGTTTCAAATATTGGACCTTTGGGAATAAAATCATAGTTTTATTACAGAGTTGACATAGAAAAGGTTAAACGCTAGACCTTGGGAGACAAAAAGAGGCTTTAGAGCAATGCCATAGGTGTTAAAAACCTAAGGATTGTGTGGATTTCCTATAGGTCTTTTTGAAGTGGTTATATTGTAATTTATGTATGTAGCATGGTACTGATGATTTGACATGCTTTCATTGACATTGCAGTACAAAATTGAATTGTGTTTTTTTAGCTGACACCTACCAATAGACTCTCAATACATACCATGATAATGATTGAGTTATGCATGTGATATTTTTTTATTCTAATTGTTATGTGTGTGAATGGAAGCACAAAGGGAGATACTAAAGGCTAGAAAAGATGAGGACTGGGATGGTGCAATATGTTATGAATATAATATATATAAAATAATATTAATATTAATATTAATAGTGATTAATTAAATAGTGATTACTATAGAAGAGCCATGTCTCTAACAATGTGACCATTCATGAAGGGGCACCTACCTAGGTATATAAGCAGACCCTCATTTTTAAACATATAATCTCATATCAATTCTCTTATATATATATATATATATATATATGTCCTCAATGGATGATTTTACATTCCAATTATTTTAGATTACTTAACTAGTATACGAAATTTGTTTGTAAAATTGGTATCAGAGTTGTTTGACCCGTTGGTCGCTCAACCACTACATAGAGCCAGTATGATCTGACCTCATCAAATTTTTTGTCATTACAATTGAAGCATTTCACTACACAACATTTGGAGTTTCTTCATTTCGTTATATTCCTCATTCAGGCTTTGGCCATAAACAAAAATAATAATAATAAATTTTATATATCTATATATATAAAATTCATATATATATATATATATATATATATATATATATATATATATATATATATATATATGTAGTCATAGCTTCCTTTTTACTATCATCGTTGATGACCAGTGGTTGTTGCATCCATCTTTTCACGTCGTCTGACTGTAGCTCACGCCTACCACCATGCCTAAGCTAGTCGTCGGTTCCCTTGACCCTGATGTGTTAGGTCTGGCCACACTTCCTAATTTAAATAATAAAAAAATTGTAACAACTAGTGGTCAATTTTTCATGTAAATAAAATAAGAACAAGGTGATGGGGCACATATTCCAAGTTAAATGGTGGGTAAACATTATAGTGGGAATCACTTATGGTTAATTAATGGCTATGGAAATTGGCAAAGGAGAAGAGGAAATAATTGGAATTTAGTTATGAAAATAAAGGAAAATAGGAGAAAAGGAAGGCACAAATTTGCATGCAATGGAAATTAGAGGAAAAATGAAGGAAAATGAAGAAAATAGAGGCATCGATAATAAAAAGGCATCAGAGAATTACTTGATAGCTTTTGTTAGTTCAGTTTTGGATTCTCTCCTTTCACACTCTCATTCACTCATATTCTTGCACACTAAGAGCATTCTTGGAGCATGCCTGGAGCACTCTAGCATTCACTTATATTAGAGAAAGAAAGCAGGGGAAAGCAAGGGAGCGCAAGGGAAAAGTTTGATCTATAGCTACGGTGGGGATACTTTTTAGGTAACGAGTTGCATATGTGATTTCCTTGCTGATTTTTGGATGCATGTGGTTCTTTGGTTATGTGTTGTCATTGGCATGGAGATTTTCCTAGATCAACAGTGGTTTTATCCTTGCCTTTCCATTTCCTAGATAACCATGGTGTTGCGGGTTTCCCACTTTATTTTTTGATTGGTTCTCAAGTTCCCTATAGTTGTGGGTTGGAACAAATGCTCTGGAGCCCTAAGAAAACTTGGGTTGAGTTGCTAGTTCCTAGAGACTACAAGTTGGAACAGATGCTTTGGAGCCTTGTGGGTTGAATTATTAGTCCCTAGAGCCGCGGGTTGGAACAAATTCTCTGGAGCCTTGATTTGGTTGTGGGTTGATTTATTAGTTCCTGGAGCCATGAACAACTTGGGTAAAGACAAATCTAGTTGATGTTAGTGATTTTTGGACCATATAGATGAGATCATTGTCATTGAGGGTTGAGGTGGTTTGGCCTTTGGAAGCCCTAGTCGATTTTATTTTTGTTTAATCCTTAGGATCCCACATTCATGCTTTGATTATGGTGAGGGGATGATTAGCCAAAATATATATTTGTTTCAGCCTAATCTATGGTTGGGTGGTACATGGAAGTCCCTGAATTGGTTTGCATTTTCATATGTTAATAAGAGCTATTTTCCTATTGTGATCTATGAGCACTTGTATTGTTTATCATGTTGGAATTATGGCTGATTTGTTATGGTCTCTATGTTGGTTATATACTAGGTTATATGATGTGCTCTAGATATGGATCTTGTTCATGATTTGTTAAGTTACTAGATGGTTGATGAATGCATGGACTAACAAGTGTTGTTGAAATTAGTTAGAGAGGGCTTGGATCCTTCTTGGTGATTCTAAGATGAATTTCATAATTTTATGATCAGATATGCATTCATGACCTGTAGCTTTCATGTTTACCATATGTTTGAAGAAATGTCTATTGTGTATTAGGCATGTCCTGGTCAAGGTCTTATTAAAGTTTTGTATGGTTAGCCTTGTTGTCATGTTATTTATGATTTTGGAAAGTTACATGAAGTTTTGGGCAGTGGTATGGAGGCTTACCTAAAAATTGGCATAGATCTCGCAGCTGCATGCACTAAACTGAGGAAAATGGGTCATAATTGCATGCAAGTAAGCTTGTCACATGTGGTTATAACCTCCTAAGCGCATGCATGCATTTTTCTGGGTGCAGTTGGAGGGTGAGGTATGCCAATTTGTTGTCATTTTTTCAGCCCCACTTCCAAAACTAGAACTTGGAGATCAGGTCATATCATAGTGACACTCATCTCATGTTTGTCATGGAGAGTTTGTAAAAGTGGGTAAATGTGGGAGGAGGCCTTTACAGGGTGGTATAAGATCTTCTAGGTTCAAACACTTGGACTGGATGGGAAAATGTATATTTTTATGCATGCATGTTAGTCTTCAATGTGTTTGTTGTGCATGTATTGTGATGGTTATGGTTATGCATGCATAGCAGGTCATACATGTATTGTGAAGGCTATTCTTGCAGTCTTGTGCCATCATGCAAGATGTTGAGATGTTGATATGGTGGCATCATTATGTATATATATTGTGCTAATCTAGATTGATTTGTGCAGATGTGATAGCCTCCCATGAACTTCATTAAGGTATGGTTTTGATTATGTCTATATTTGTTTTATCTAACATGACATGTTTGCATGAGATAGAAGAGCAAAGATGAAGAGCATAATGTTGGACTATAGTTCATGACTATATATATATATATATATATATATATATATATATATATATATATATATATATATATATGCAATCATAGCTTCCTTTTTACTATCATCTCCGCTGACCAGTGGTTGTTGCATCCATATGTTCACGTCATTTGACTATAGCTCATGCCTACCACCATGCCTGAGCTAGCTGTCGGTTCCCTTGACCCTAATGTGTTAGGTCTGGCCACACTTCTTGATTTAAATAATAATGAAAATTGTATCAGCCAGTGGTTAATTTTTCATGTAAATAAAATAAGAACAAGGTGATTGGACACATATTCCAAGTTAAATGGTGGGTAAGCATTATAGTGGGAATCACTTGTGGTTAATTAATGGCTATGGAAATTGGCAAAGGAAAAGAGGAAATAATTTGAATTTAATTATGAAAATAAAGGAAAATAGGAGAAAAGGAAGGCACAAATTTGCATCCAATGGAAATTAGAGGAAAAATGAAGGAAAATGAAGAAAATCGAGGCATCAATAATGAAAAGGCATCAGAGTATTACTTTCTATCTTTTGTTAGTTCAGTTTTGGATTCTTCCCTTTCACACTCTCATTCTCTCATACTCTTGCACACTAAGAGAATTCTTGGAGCATGCCTGGAGCACTCTAACATTCACTTAGATTAGAGAAAGAAAGCAGGGGAAAGCAAGGGAGTGCAAGGGGAAATTTTGATCAATAGCTACAACGGGGATACTTTTTAGGTAACAAGTTGCATGTGTGATTTCCTTGCTGATTTTTGGATGCATGTGGTTCTTTGGTTATGTGTTGTCATTGGCATGGAGAATTTCCGGATCAATAGTGGTTTTAGCCTTGCCTTTCCATTTCCTGGATAGCCATGGTGTTATGGGTTTCCCACTTTATTTTCTGGTTGGTTCTCAGGTTCCCTATAGTTGTGGGTTGGAACAAACGCTCTAGAGCCCTAAAAAAACTTGGGTTGATTTACTAGTTCCTAGAGCCTACAAGTTGGAACAAACTCTCTGGAGCCTTGTGGATTGAATTATTAGTCCCTAGAGCCACGGATTGGAACAAATTCTCTAGAGCCCTGATTTAGTTGTGGGTTGAGTTATTAGTTCTTGGAGCCTCGAACAACTTGGGTAGAGACAAATCTAGTTGATGTTAGTGATTTTTGGACCATATAGGTGAGAGCATTGTCATTGAGGGTTGAGGTGGTTTGGCCTTTGGAAGCCCTATTCTTTTTTATTTTTGTTTAATCCTTAAGATCCCACATTCATGCATTGAATATGGTGAGGGGATGATTGGTTGAAAGAGATATTTGGTTCAGCCTAATCTATGGTTGGGTGGTACGTGAAAGTCCCTGACTTGGTTTGCATTTTCATATGTTAATAAGAGCTATTTTCCTATTGTGATCTATGAGCACTTGTACTGGTTATCATGTTGGAATTATGGCTAATTTGTTATGGTCTCTATGTTGGTTATATACCTGGTTATATGATGTTCTCTAGCTATGGATCTTGTTCATGATATGTTAAGTTACTAGATGGTTGATGAATGCATGGACTAACAAGTGTTGTTGAAACTAGTTAGAGAGGGCTTGGATCCTTCTTGGTGATTCTAAGATGAATTTTAGAAGTTTATGATCAGATATGCATTCATGACCTGTAGCTTTCATGTTTACCATATGTTTGAAGAAATGCCTATTGTGTACTAGGCCTATCCTGGTCAAGGTCTTGTTGTCATGCTATTTGATTTTGGAAAGTTACATGAATTTTTGGGTAGTGGTATGGAGTCTTACCTGAAAAGTGGCATAGATCTTGTGACTGCATGCACTAAAATTAGGAAGCTGGGTCATAATTGCAAGAAAACAAGCTTGTCACGTGCAGTTATAACCTCCTAAGCGCATGCATGAAGTTTTGTGGGTGCAGTTGGAGGGTGAGGTATGTCAATTTGTTGTTGGTTTGTTAGACCCACTTCCAAAACTAGAACTTGGAGATTGGGTCATATCATAGTGACACTCATCTCATGTTTACCCTGGAGAGCTTGTAAAAGTGGGTAAATGTGGAAGGATGTCTTTACACTTTGTAAATGTGGGTAAATGGTATAAGAGCTTACAGGTTCAAACACTTGGACTAGATGGGAAAATGTATATTTTTATGCATGCATGTTAGTTTTCAATGTGTTTGTTGTGCATGTATTGTGATGGTTATGGTTATGCATGCATAAAAGGTCATACATGTATTGTGAAGGCTATTCTTGCAGTATTGTGTCATCATACAATATGTTGAGATGCTGATATGGTGGCATAAGTATGTATATATATTATGCTAATCTAGATTGATTTGTGCAGATGTGATAGCCTCCCATGAACGTCATTAAGGTATCATTTTGATTATGTCTATATTTTTTTTATCTAACATGACATGTTTGCAGGATAGAAGAGCATAGACGAAGAGAAAAATGTTGGACTACAGTTCACATGACTCCCCTTACAGGCCTGATGTGAATTAAATGGAACAAGATAGGTCAGTTGAGAAGCAAGGATAAGAGTACTCTCCTGATATAGCAGGTACATTGAGAAATTTGAAAAAAAAATCATAAGTTGTAAGGCAGATAATAGCAGGTTGATTGAGGCACAGGAAAGGCTTGTCAGAGCTAAGGAAAACCAAGCAGAGGTACGCAATCATCCTTCAGAGCCTTATAGACTTTCATAAGAAGGGATATCTAAGGATCAGCCATGGACAGAAGGAAAGGACTAATGGGGCATATGGTAGCAAGTCTCGATCAGGTTATAGGTTGGACAGGGATGACGTGGCCAGAGGTGACAAATCTTTGGATACACCTGACAAACGAGCTGCCACTTATTGATTTCATTCTAGTTCCTGTTTTGAGATACATCATCATCCTTATAAGAAAAGTGAGAAGCAATATTTTCTATAGGAGTTCAGAAATCCAAGTCTCCTACTTTTGATGGGGATGTGAAGAAAATAGAAGATGCAGAAGCATGGCTACTTGGGATGAAGAAGTTATTTGGATTGCATGATTATTCAAACAATATGAAATCCAGGAGAGTTATATTTAGTCTCAAAGGAAGAGAAGATATCTGGGAGGAAGATGTGGAGCGTGTTAGAGCCATCAAGATATAGGAGTTGAGTCAACATGAGTTTAAAAGAATGTTTAGGAAGAAATACTTGTCTGAGAGATATTATGACGGAAAGGACAAGGAATTATATGAGTTGAAGATGGGTTATATGATATATGAATAGTACATGACTAAGTTTCTTGAGTTGTTGAGGTATGTTCCCTACCTCAAGGATGAGAAGAAAAAGGTCCAAAGGCTCATCAGTGTATTTCCTTTAGCATTTAAAGATCGAATTGAGTATGATGAGCCTTGGTCATTGGAGGAAGTCATTGGGAATCTTAAGCATTGTTATGAGCAGTCTATGAGTAAGTTTGAGCCTAAGCGATATTGGAAAGGTAATGAGAAGAGTAAAGGAAAGTGGGCTAAGTAGCGAGGAAGACCTCAAGGTGTAGGTGATAAGGAGAATGTATTAGTTTATAAGAAGTTCAATATAGTTGATAGAGGACACGGATCTCATCCTGAGGAGTAGAACAAAGGAAATGGCTTGAAGCCTTTGCAATTTTGGACTTGTGATGGAGATCATTGCAGGAGAGATTGTCCATCGCACCTGGGTGGCATTCCTTAAATCTATAGTTATCAGGAGGCACATGTAGTTAGGGATATTGTTTAGAGTATTCCTCTTATTTATGCAACAATGGATAACAAGTAGGTTGATCATCAAACATTCATTATTGAGATGGAAGGCAAGCTTTGTGATCATGTTGTTTCTATTTGGATTGATCCTAGATATGATTATAGTTATATCAATCCTAACCTAGTGGACAGGTGTTGCTTGAGTAAAGAAGTGCATGCAAAATATTGGTCAGTGAATTTGGAAATAGGGGCCAAGAGAAGAGCTCATCATTCGGTGAGATCTTGTGCATTTGAGTTGAATGGCATGCCTACATGAGCACATCTAAATGTGTTTCCTTTTGGTTCATATAGTATGATTTTGGGAATGGATTGGTTGTTCATTCACAGGACTAAAGTGGACTACTATGATAAGGATATTGAGTGCATGGATGATGATGGGGAAATGAGATTCTTGTAGGGAAAGAAGAATTCAACATCAATGAGAACAATTACAACTATGCAAGCAAAGCGCAATTGCCAGAAAGAATGTGTATTGTTTGCAATTCATATTTATAGTGACAAAGGAAAGGATGTTGAGTATGATGAAGTCCTAAATAGGTATTATGTTTTGCAGCTGTTTCAGGATGTGTTTCCTACAGATATTCCAAAGTTGCCTTCTCATAGAGAGGTGGAATTTTCTATTGAGTTGATGTCAAGAGTAGCACCAAAATCTAAGACACCGTATATGATGAGCACTATAGAGTTGGTGGGATTGAAGTTGCAACTTAAGGAAATGCTTAATACATTATACATAAGGCCAAGTGTATCGCCTTGAGGTGCACCAGTATTGTTTGTGAGGAAGAAGAATGGTACTCACATATTATGCATTGATTACAGGTCGTTGAACAAGGTGAGTATCAAGTACAGGTATCCATTATTACAGATTGATGACTTGTTTGATCAGTTGAAGGGGGCAAAAATATTCTCAAAGATTGATTTGAGATCAGGATATCATCATGTGTGCATCAAAGAAAAAGACATATACAAGACTACTTTCCCTACCAGGTATGGGCATTATGAGTTTTTGGTGGTTCCTTTTGTTCTTACTAATGCTCCAACCATTTTCATGCATTTGATGAATTGTGTGTTGCATCCTTATCTGGACAAGTTTGTGATAGTGTTTATTGATGATATATTGATATACTCCAAGAATGAGGAGAGCATACAGAGCACCTCGCAGTGGTATTGAGGTTGTCGAGAGAGCATTAGTTGTATGCCAAGCTTAGCAAGTGTAGTTTCTTTCAGTCTCAGATTCATTACTTGAGACATGTTGTTTCCAAGGAAGGGATAGCAATGAACCTAGAAAAGATTAAAGTTATCATGGGTTGGACAACTCCTAGGAATGTGGATGAGGTCAGATCATTCATGGGGTTAGCAAGTTATTACAGGCGGTTCATCAGGAAATTCTCAAGGATTGACTATCCCATTACATCTTTTTAGAGGAAAGGGAATAAGTTTCAATGGACTGAGGAGTGTGTAGCTAGTTTTGAGCAGTTGAAGCATTTTCTTACAAATTCTCCAGTTTTGAAGAGTGTAGATCTTGATAAGGAGTTTGTGGTATGTATAGATGCTTGCAAGGAAGGACTTGGGGGAGTCCTAATGTATGAAGGACAGGTGGTATGTTATGAGTCAAGGAAGTTGAATGAGAATGAGCGGAAGTATGTGACTTGTGATCTTGAGTTGGCAGCTATCATTCATGCATTGAAGATGTGGATACATTATCTTCTTGGAACGAGGTTTGTCCTGATGAGTGATCATAGTGGGATAAGGTATTTATTTGACCAACCAATCTAAATGTCATGCAAGCATAATGGTTGGATACCTTCAATGAGTTTGACTTCAAGATCAGGTACATTAAGGGAAAGGAGAATAGGGTTGTAGATGCTCTGAGTAGGAGAGTGTAGGTGAATCATTTTTCAATTGTGAGTTCATATGGGACAAATTTACAGTAGTGGATCTTGCATGTAGGGCAGCATGATGACAAGTACCAACAGTTGAAGCAAATATTGCAGCATCAGGGTGAAGGTAATAGGGATGAGGAGTATCACCTCATGGAAGATGGCTTGGTCATATTCAGGAACATGATTTATATGTCATATAGTAGTGAACTCAAGAACCTTATTGTGATGGAGTTTCATGTCAAGCCATATTCAGCCCCCCGGGATACCAAAAGAATTTGATAGTGGTAAAGAAGTTCTATCATTGGCCGAATTTGAAGAAAGAGGTGGTTGAGTTTATTGTAATATCCTTGGACTGTCAGTAGGTGAAAGAATAGTGTAAGCATCCAGTTGTTTTGTTGCAGCATATTCTGATTCCAGAATGGAAATGAGAGTTCATTTCCATGGAATTCATTACAGGTTTTCTGAGGACATCGAAGCAGCATTATTCCATCATGGTTGTGGTTGATCGGTTGAGTAAGGTATATGAGCTAGTGAGGTAGCTCAGATCTTCATCAGAGAGATAGTGATATTGCATGGTGTTCCCAATAAGATCATTTCAGACAAAGATGCCAAGTTCACTTCCATGTTTTGGAAGGAATTGTTTGTAGGTTTGGGGACAGAGTTAGCCTTCAGTACAACTTATCATCCGCAGACATATAGATAGACAGAGAGGGTCAACAGGATTCTTGAGGACATATTGAGGATGCATGTCATGCATAAGCAAAGGAAGTGGGAGGAGTGTCTTCCATTTGTGGAGTTTGTATATAATAATGGGTATCAGAAATCCTTGAGGATGAGTCCATTTAAGGTTATTTATGGGTGGAGTTGTAATATTCCTATCAATTGGAGTGATCCAGTGAATAGGGTTTTGATTGTACCGGACATGTTGACTGAGATGGAATAGGAGATGCAAGTTATTAATTAATTTAAAGGAAAAACATGATAGGCAGAAGAGTTATGCATATCAACATAGAGCATTCAAGGATTTTTAGGTTGGGAAACATGTGTACTTGCACATCAAGCCCAAGAGTATCTCCTTCAGGATTCGATCATGTGCCAAGTTGGCACCTCGATATTATGTACCTTTTGAAATCCTTGGGAGGATTGGATCAGCGACCTACTGACTTTCACTGTCTCCAACATTGAAATTCCATGATGTTTTCCATGCTTCATTACTTAAAAGATATGTCCAGGATGTTGATCATGTGATTGATTGGTATGTATTGCAAGTGGAACTAGAGGGAGAGGTCCATCCATAGCCACAATGGATTTTACAACGGAAATAGCTCATGCTTTAGAACTAAGCAATAGAGAAATTTAAAGTGCAGTGAAAGCACTTTGGCCCCAACTAAGCTACATGGGAGATGGATGATCAGATGCGGGATTTGTACCCTTCCTTATTTGTTGGTTTATATATGCATATGTGTATTGTAAATACTACAATGAGTTGTGTTATAAAGCTCCAATAAGCAATATGTTGAAAATATTGCATAGAGTTGTGTTATGAATCTCTCATAAGAATTATGGTGTTCATGATTTCAGTAGTTTGGTATGATGTAAATGTCGCATTGAGTTGTGTTATAAATATCCATGGGCAACATGTTTTATTGGTTATAAGCATCATTGAACACCAAGGAAAATGTTCCTAAGGGGGGTCGTTTGTAACAGCCCTGGTCGATTTTTCATGTAAATAAAATAAGATTAAGGTCATGGGATAGGTATTCCAAATTGAATGGTTGGTAAACATTATATTGGCCTTGAATTGTGGTTAATTAGTGGCTATGGAAATTGGAAAAGGCAATGGCAAAGGAAAAGAGGCAATAATTGGCATTTAGTTATGAAAATAAAGGAAAATAGGAGAAACTGAAGGTGAAGAGAAACAAATTTGCATGCAAGAGAAATTAGAGGTAAAATTAAGGAAAATTAAGAAAATAGAGGCATCAATAATAAATAGGTATTAGAGAATCAGTTTCTAGCTTTTGTCAGTTCAAATTTGGGTTCTCTCCTATCACACTGTCATTCTCTCACACTCTTGCACACTTAGAGAATTCTTGATGCATGCTTAGAGCACTCTAGCATTCACTTGGATTGGAGAAAGAAATCAGGGGAAAGCAAGGGAGTGCAAGGGAAAAGTTAGATCAACAACTACAGTAGGGATACTTTGCAGGTAACAAGTTGCATGTGTGATTTCCTCGTTGATTTTTGGATGCATGGTTTATGCATGTGGTTCCTTAGTTATTTCTTGTCATTGGCATGGATATTTTCCTGGATTGACAGTCAGCCTTGCCTTTCCATTTCCTAGATATCCATGGTGTTTTGGGTTTCCCACTTATTTTTCTGATTAGTTTGCAAGTTCCCAAGGGTTGTGGGTTGGAACAAACGCTCTAGACCCGTGAGAGAACTTGTGTTGAGTTAATAGTTTCTGTAGCTTGAGAGTTGGTACAAACACTCTGGAGCCTTGTGGGTTGAGTTATTAGTCCCTGGAGCTACGGGTTGGAACAAATTCTTTGGAGCCCTGATTTAGTGGTGGTTTGAGTTACTAGTTTCTAGAGCCTTGAACAACTTGGGTATATATCGATCTAGTTGACGTTAGATATTTTTGGACCATATAGGTGAGATCATTGTTGTTGAGGGTGGAGGTGGTTTGGTCTCTGGAAGCCTTGGTTGGTTTTTTTTGGTTTAACTCTTATGATCCCACATTCATGCTTGGAATATGGCATGATGATGATTGGCAGAAAGAGAGATTTGGTTCGGCCCAATCTATGGTCGAGTGGTACGTGGAAGTCCATAACTTGGTTGGTACTTTCATATGTTAATAAGAGTTATTTTCCTATTGTGGTCTATGATCACTTGTATTGGTTATCATGTTGACATTATGGTTGATTTGTTATGGTATCTATGTTGGTTATATACCTAGTTATATGGTATGCCTTAGCTATGGCTCTTGTTCATGATTTGTTAAGTTACTGAATGGTTGATGAATGCATGGACTAACAATTGTTGTTGTAACTAGTTAGAGAGGGCTTGGATCCTTCTTGGTGATTCTCGGATGAATTTCATAATTTTATGATTAGATATGTATTCATGAAATGTAGCTTTCATGTTTACCATATGTTTGACAAAATGTTTGTTGTATAGTAGACATGTCCTGGTCAAGATCATGTTCAAGTTTTGTATGGTTAGCCTTGTTATCATGCTATTTATGATTCTGGAAAGTTACAGGTAGTTTGGGGAATTGGTCTAGAGGCTTTCCTGAAAAGTAGTATAGATATCTTGACCGCATGCATTGAACTGAGGAAATTGGGTCATAACCACATCCATGAAATCTTGTGAGTTTGTTTATAGCCTCCCAACCTCATGCATGCAATATTGTGGGTGCGGTTGGAGGGTAACTTATGTGAAAAATAATTCCAACTCAGGGATTGGGCACCTGGGGTGGTTTGCAAGCTCCTGAGTGGTATGTAGTTCCTAAGGTATGTCAGTTTGTTATCGGTTTGTCAGCCCCACTTCCATAATTGGAACTTGGAGGTCAGATCATATCATAGTGACACCCATCTTATGTTTTCCCTGGATAGCTTGTAAAAGTGAGTAAATGTGAGAGGAGGCATTTTCAAAAACAATTAATACTATTTTTCATTTGTGGAAGTTACGTCATCAATTTATACTAGCTGAGACACCCTATTATCAATCTGTATGACCACACCAATTGAAATTTGTACAGGTCAGTCGTAGAACTACTTTCTCTGTAGTCAATAAAAAAAAAGTAAATTTTTGTAAGTCGTCCTTCCATCCGAGAAGACAAGGGTTAAAAATAATCAAAATATTTGAATTATTAAATTGTGAAAGGTTACTTGAAGAATTGTGACAGATCATGGCCCTTTAAATCGGGCACCCACTTAAAAGATTGTGACATTTTAAATCATGTTGTCTAAACATTGAAGTGTTGAGAATACAAATGTTTTGGCTTATTCTAAATTTATAAAAGTATAAAAAGTAAACTAAAATGAAATAAAATTCAATTAAAAGAAGAAGAAAAAAATCCATGTGACAGATTAAAAGGATAAAGTGCCTAATATATACTTTGAGGTTATATAAGTAAAAAAATATATAATTTGACATTCTTTTATAAAGAGATAATTTTTTTTTTAAATATATATATATATATATATATATATATATATATATATATATATATATATAACAGTTAATCGAAAGAATTTTAAAAGGTGAAAGAAGGAAGAGTCAAGAAAAAAAACAGTTTAAAGGTACTTTTAAGGTATAGAAACAAGGTATTTAGGTTCACATAAAGTACTAGTAAAGGCCAGATATTATACTTTAATTAAAGGGATATCACATTTTCCTTTATATATATAAACTCCTTAATCAAAATATCATTTTTATCAACGAAAGAAAAATGGAGTCTAAACAGAAATGATAGAAGATTCTGAGAAGCTTCATATAACTATGTTTCAGTGCTATTTAAATTTAAAGGGATTCTTGCCAAAAAATATGTTACTATTTCTATCTCACTCGTTGAAGATAAGAATTATATAAACCCTAAGCTCTCTAACCAATATGATATTCCCATGTCAAATATAATCGAAAAATTAGACCTCTAGAAAACAAAATAATATGACATAATTGATTTTTAAGTAACAATGGGGACTACACATTTATATCACAATTCTTTGTTCAAACCCTATGGGGTGACTGAGGTGACATAATTTGGGTTCACCCTAGATGGAATCACTAGGGTCTGAATCTACATATATATGTAAGTTAGGACTTAAGACCATAAGGTCTTATGAAAAATTCTAGGTTAATATAATTACTTAGGAATGGAGTTATATCATGAATGCATTGGCTTATTAGTAGTTAAGAGCTTAAAATATCCCAGCACAAAACAAAATGTGTTGAGAGGTGTTTTTCTTTGAACATCTTGATGTCTTTGGTGGCATAGAAATTTTATGATTCAAATTAGATTGAGAAATAAAGGAGAAGTTCAAGAGAAAAAATAAACTAGGTTATCATTAACACATTATGATGATATACCATGGTGTTTTTCTATAGTCACTTTCTAATAATTGCGCTAAATAACCACTATAACCCATGGAATAATAACTTACATGGCAATGATAAATCTTAGTATATACTACATATTACATGACATCTATAGTGTGTGGGTCTAGGTATGGTGATGGAAAAAGATGATAATTTTTTGAAATACAAGTGCTACAAGCTAGAGAGAATAGAAGTATCCATGCAACTAATGCATTATATAATGAATGACATTAACTTACATATTAAAGAATGAGTGTTTCTTTATGACATTTACCGATGTTGTCGATATTGTGTGGAACGGGATAAGAAATTGGCACATGTCATCCTAAATGATAACACCCACTAAAAATAAAAATATTAAAACTAGAGAATGTTATAAGTAGCATTCCACCTAAACAATATGAAAAGTGCATGTACTCCAATAGGATGCACTAAATAGTGGAAGAAAAGTTGGACAAGATGTTGCAAGTGTATAGAGTAAAGTTTCAAGATCCTAAATGGTTACCACCTAAGATGGATGTAAAGTACAAGAAACAATTGTTTCTTGACTCCATATTACCAAATATTAGGTTGTGTAAACAGTTTGTTCTTGAAGAAAACAAAGTGAATAAATAGTTGTAGTAGCTACTACATTAGGGAGTAATTTGACCAAGAACCTCACTTTGTGGGTCACCTATCATCATAGTACCCAATAATTATGGGATTTGGTGAATGTGTATCAAATATAGAGCTTTGAACAAGATCACACTAAAAAATTAGTACCCTCTACTACTGAGAATTTTTAAGTTGTTAGATCAGTTGCAACATGTAGTGTACTTCACCAAGTTATATCTCAAATTGGGAAACCACCTAGGTACAAAATAAAGAAAAAAACACCTAGAGGACTACGTTCAAAACAAGAAAGGGTTTTATGTATCAATGGTCATATATTTTGGTTAATGTAATGCACTAGCTACAATTATGCAATTAATGAGTGATGTATTGTATCCTTATTTAGATTTATTTGTAATATCTACGTAAGAAGGTCACCTTTCATAAATGATCCAGGTGTTAAAGACTCTGACAAAGAATTAACTACTAGTTAAACTTAAGAAATGTGAGTTTTCTCAACATTTGTTGGTGTATTTAGGGTACATCATTGTTAGAGGGGAACTGAAGATAGATCCCACAAAGATGGAAGCCATTTTCAAGTGGAAAATTCCTACTAATATCACTAAATTTAAGAGATTTGTTATGGAAGTACAATGCCTACATAAGCACATAGCATCATTTTCAATCATAGTTATGCCTATGTCATAATATCCAGTAGTAGCATTTTCTAGTGGAGAAAGAATCAATAGACTGGCAGATAGGCCTCTAAGAGGAGGATAAAAAGGAAAAATTCTAGGAACTCAAGTAAAATTAAAAGGAAAATTTGAAGAAGAAGGATAAAAAAGAAAAGCCCCAAAAACAAGTGAAACTATTAAAACTGCACCTTTTACACCTAATCCTACAGAATAAGAGTTAATCAACGGATAAGTAGAAACACTATGAGAAATACCAATGGAAGAAAATCTAGTAACCATAATATTCTATTGATCCAATCCTAACTATGGGATCTGAAATTATTTAGGAAGATAACATGGCAAATGAGGAGATTAAAAAAATGTGAAAGATGAGATAACTTCCAAGTTCCCAATCTTATATCTAGAAGCAATAGTTCAATTGACAAACATTCCACTAAAAGATTTATCAATTTTTCATGGAATAGTAATCAAAGATCTAGATACCTTTCTCTGAGTTTGATGTAGTTTGTCATAGTTATGATCATTCTTTTTCTTAAAACAATAACGCAGTAGATTATATTTGAAAAAAAAAATTGAAGCACAAATGAGATACACCCATAAGTTCCTAAGGGAAAATATTTCAAATCATTTTAGTACTACACTACTATTGTTAGACTCACTAAGCCTTCATCTTAATATTAAGTTCCAAAAAATGTCATACAAATGAAATCTATAAAAAACTCCATCTATAAGAAATGCCATTAGCACATTAACATTCAGCTGGAATCAAAATATAACAAGGACTAACTATTATTCATCAATAATGATCAAATTCATCAATAGGTACCCATTTAGATTAGGTAGTTCAATGAGAGCAAATTGGGCCAAGTTTGCAAAAGATATTTTCTACTCATTTCATTGAGTGTCTCCCTATTACATCGCTTAGATCTATTGCAAATAAATTTTTTAAACAAATCCATCATTATCTTTTTAAGGTAGCATTTCTTCTTACGGGGTTCCTTTGACCCTCAAAGTTCAAGGAAAGAGTGATCAGGATTGACTTTTCAACATGTCTACTACCCTATTCAAGTCTCTTAAAACATGTTTAACTTTAATGTAAGGAATATGAACAAGTGATCTCAAAATTCTTATGTAAATATGGAAAAGCATGGATTCCAAAGGAAACGTTCCTAAAGCAAGATGATGAATTTATTTATTAGAGTCACTTATTATACTTAGAGATCTAATTGGTAAATATTGAGTTTAGACAGTGCCTCGGAAGATAGCATACATTTCATATTGGTTAGTAGAGGCTATTCCTACACTCCATGGGTGTAATGTCCCTAAATGTTGAATTACCTAGCGAGGTGGTTAGGAGGGTTTTCCATAGGTTGTGTCATCCTGGGCATAGGACGAAGATTACTCCATTAGCGTACCCGGATGGTTTTAGAGGAGTTCTATGGGTCCGACTAGGATGACTTACAATATTTCATCATCAGGATCAATTCTGCATGGTTTTCTCTTGGTTTCGTTGTATTCTAGTGACTTCCGTAAAATGGCATTATTAACAGCCATATTTTAATTCATTATTCTTAAGGTGTTGTTTTGGGTTGATTACTTGGGTGGCTAGTGTGACCACAAAGGTGCATTGGTGAGTTTGGAGAAAAAGCTCTTAGAGATAGTTTGAAGGAGAAGCTTAGGGTTTTGGAACCCTAGTCGCCATAGTAGACTTCGATGTTGAAACTAGACACCCTAGTTTGGATTTGAGAGTGAAATCACTCAGATTTCACCATCGAAATTCAAAGGAGAAAAAGATTGAGAGGAGATTTGATCTTGAAGAGGTGTTAGCAGTTGAATCTTTGATTTATTATTCTTCATCTAAGATCTTTTAGGTGGAAGACAAAATCATGGGGCCAAAGGCTCAAGCTCAAACAACTACCAAAGCCAAATCTGAAGAACAACTCAATTGGGAAGCAACCCCACTGTGAAATCGAGGTTTATATATATATATATATATATATATATATATATATATATATATATAATCTCAGTTGCTGAGGAGCTCGAACTGAAAGGAGAACCATTTTCCCACTCTTAACTATTGAATGATTTTATTATTCCCAGGGTCGATTTTCCTGATTGGATAAAGTGGACACAAACATCAATTCATTCCTAGCCAAGTTTACAACTGAGAAAGGGACGAAATACTAGTGACACAAGCCAAAATCTTTTGTTTTGTTTTGAAAGGCCTGAATCTCATTTCCTTCATGATACGAATTTTTAAGGCCAAGATTGTTAGTTGTTCGTGTGGTTTGGGAGAAACAACTTCAGTGCAGAGGTATTTGTTGCCTTTAAGGGTAATGAAAATTCTATTATGGACTATCAAGGACTGATTCATAGTGTTGGGTTGAACATTATCAATTTGTATAGTTTACTTACCTCTGACCCATTAACTGAACGTGGAGATCTCACCTTGGAATCTAGGATATTTCCTCATCATATGGCAACATGTGACTTCACCAAGGGCTGGAATGTTATTCAAATAAACTGATAATGAAGTTTGTGCACTTTGCTAATTGATGTCATTAAATAACAGGTGATACCCTTATGTTTGTTCACTGTGCACTCGATTTTTTTTTAATGTGAGAAGATTGTTTGTGGGTTATATTGTTATTTATCAACTGAGTTTTAATTTCAAAGTTGTCACATGAAGTATAGATATGTTTTGGGAACTTTTTGGTACATATAAAGCACTGAATGTAATGAACAACGAACAAAAAATTACAATGAACACCTACAGTAGAGTGTAGACTAATTGTTTGAAGAAAAACCTCACTGAGAATCAAATTAAAAACTCAGAAATTTCAAAGAAAAATCATAATTTTGCCAAGGTAGAATCTTACAGTGGTATAAGAGCATTGATCTAGGCTCAGTCGTGGGTTATTTTTGAAAATCCAAGTTCGAGGGCTTTATTTTGAAGGTTACAAGACACGGTTGTTGAGTTCAAAGTAAAAATTAATGTAACAAAAAAAAATTGCTTCCAATTCAAGAAGAACTATTTGGCCAAAAAGTTGAAAATTATAACAAAACATTTGCAAAGGTGATAGAGCACATGGAAGAATGGGGGTTATCAAATGCAGTAAATAGAAAAAAGGAACAGAAAATCCAAAGATGGAAAGGTATTCAAGGACCAAGAAGCAAAGATTAAAGATGAAAACCATGACCAAACCTTCGAGAACAAATTGAGAAAAGTCACACCCATTAAAAATGAAGCTATCACAAATTCACCCCAATGGGTTGGAAGAAGAGTTTGGGATGAAAGGGAATAAGAAATTGCTACAAAATGTTTGTCATCACTTAGTGAGATTTTTGAACTAGATGATGTGTAAAAGGAAAATAATGAGGCTATGACAGTTGATGATGATTCGCAAGGGGTGTGCAAAGATGATAATACACAGGCAGTCAACAATGCAAACCCATACCTATCATTTGATGAGGTAGATGTTGATCACAAGCCTACCTATGCATATAACTTGGAAAAACAATTGAAGATGAACGTCGACAATATTAGGGAAGCCACAAGGAAATATGATGATTTACTTATATTGGTGTCATATTATTGTTGGAGAAGTGCAGTGGCACATGACAGTTTAGGAGGAGAGCCTTCACTTGTAAATTTTCAGACTCTTAAGAAGGAATTTGTAGAGATGAAATCTAACTGCCTATACCTCCTTTCATACAGAGATCACCTACTCATGCTTACTGATATATATCATGATGTGTTAGTAGGAAAAGAGGAGGAAGTTGAAAGGCTTACTTATGAGCTTGAGATTTCCTAGGAGTCCTTAAAGAGCACTCATATGGCCCTTCAAGAATCAGAGTGATAGGTTGACCAGCTTATTATGGAGTTCAATTATGTACATTCTTCTATGGAAACCATCACACAAGAGGATTTTAGGGAAACTCATAATTCGATAGAGGAGCCTCCTGTGATAATGGAGTACGAGAAACACCTAGATGAACTAGCACTTCGAGAGAGGCATGTTCCAAAGGTTTCTTATTATACACCCACAAGATGTGGATACAGATATATTTTAGATGAGGATACATGATCTAGGTTCCAGGTTCTGTTGACACGAGTGGAGTGGATATTGGAGACCCTGGTTGGCATTAGGATCTATGTGGGGTTTTTAATCATTTACCAGGTGTGAGGGATGACTATGGAATTGACAGGGTGATTGACCCAGTGACCAAGCACTCACGTTATTTCACACTTCCATCATAGTTATGTTTAGCACTAGTGGCGAGTTGGTTTGATGTAGGAGTGTGCAGACTTCGGGAGATGTCTTGGAACATTGTTCATGCATGGGGTTGCAAGGTGGTTAGCATGCCCTGACAAGATTTATTTATATGGGATGGAATTTGTATGCTGCCAGATAGAGCATTGTATGGGGATGATTTTCTTCCATTGATATATTGAAAATAGGAGCCACTGAGGATTGGCACAAAAATGACATCCCCATTAGCATTTGAGGATTCATGCCACTTAGGTCTCCTAGGACATAGGAGATATGGTTCACATCATGGTGGTTCCACTAGCAGGATGAAAGATACATTACTGAATGCGGGATACCAGATGGTACAGGTACGTCAACAACTGGCAGTGATACCTTGTGGGGTACAGCGATATGCCATGGTGTGTAGAGGTATTCATAGGAGTATAGTGATGCATGCTTTTATGCAGTGGTACATGGTGTTTCACAATAGTATATTAGAGCATTGATTTTGGGGAGATAGATTTATTGGGACATCGGTCATACCAATGGGCATGGCTTACCCAGGATCGATGAGTGGATGGATCAACTTCAGGGAGCATTACAATCCTCAAAGTTTGATCTTCGATTGGAACATCACTTGATTAGATTCAGAGAGTAGGATACTTGCAAGAATACCCATGGGTATCCATATGGGTTCCTGATCATGCCTTTTGGATTGACCCATGCATCTATCACTTTCCAGACTGACATACTATTGAAGAGGATTTTTTTGTTGTTCATTTATGATTTCATCACATATAGAAAGACACATCGGGATCACTTGAGACAGTTGGATGAGACATGGTGCATCGTGGATAGGATAATGAATTCCCAGTTGAGGCATATGGTTGGAAAGTGAGTTTATAGATACATGATTAAGGATGGCATGACCCATTGCAGAGGTAGTATTTGTCACCCCTGAGTACACACTTAGGGAGATTATCAGAAGACATTTTCATGACACACCTTCGACAAGACATTTAGAGGAATTGTATGAGCATGGTACACAGGGGATGGTAGGCCTCTTTTACAGAATGGTATTTAGTCTCCAGGTAGTAATTGGGTACATCACTAGGAGACAGGCTAGCATAGTCCACTTGTGATTAGGCAGGAGCAGGGAATTTTAGCATGCACATGATTGATTCATGATACATGGTGTCTATCTTTTGGTTGCACATAGGTATTAGTGATGAGTCATGAATGGGCACCAATAGTGAGAAGTACTTCATTGGAACAATTAGTTATGATTCGAGTTACGTATAGACAACATGGCAGTTTCCTTTTGGGATCAACATGGGACTCTGACATTACAGGCCTTAACAACTAAGCCACCATTATGGGTGAGCTGGTCTTTATAGGGGAAGACCACTCAGATCTTCCATTGGACTTTAGTTCGGCATAAATTGTTTCAATTTTTGAATTGAGGCTTCTGTGATCCATAATATTTATAAGTAGAACTTCGGCGTAAATCACATAAAGAGAGACATTTATCGACGCGTTTCGAACCAACCGGTGTGGCTCATCGTCAGGACCAGTTGAAGAAACAGATCCAGCTTTGCATGCTAAATAGTCTGAGCAGAGCCTCCAACGACTATCTTGATCAACGACTAATTTTGACTTAGGGACTGTAGTCAAAAAGTCAAAATGATAATTTAAAGGGAGTTAGTTAGATTATATAAGAAAGAAATAATTCTAGATGTTGATTACGTTATTAGTTTAATAAAAATCGTGACTTGTATGGGAATTAGTTAGAGTAAGGACCTGACTTATATATATATAATAAATATATTAAATAAATATATAAATAAAAGTTAGTTAGATTAAGGACCTGACTTTTATCTATATATATATATATATATATTAAATATATTAAATAAATAAATAAAAGTTAGTTGAAAGGTATGATTTAAAAATAAATTAAGGGGAATTAGTTATGATAAAGACCAATAGAAAGTTAATATTAAATATATAAATAAAAGTTAGTTGAAAGGTATAATTTAAAAATAAAATAAATTAAGGGGAATTAGTTATAATAAAGACCAATATATATATATATATATATATATATAAGAGGTAGGTTAGTTAGTTATAACTACTAGAAACTTAAAAAAGAAGAAATAATATTATTTTATATGGTGATTACTTATTGGTTTGTTAAAATTTATTTATTTATTTATTTTTATATAAATTTAATGGAAATTAGTTCGATAAAGGAACTTATTTTCATAAATATATTAATAAGATAATTTAAGGTGATGGTTATAGTAATTATATATTACTATTCTGTTAAAATAAGATGGAAAAATAACTAAAAAATAAAACTGAATAAAACTAATTAAGAATGTGGAAAAATAATAATAATAATAATATTTACGATCATATTTATATAATAGTTACGATCATAATCATTAAAATCTATCAGGAAGAAGTAAATAGAAAGAGCGTCTAAAAAGAAGGAGAAGGACCGGAAAAGGCCTGAAAACAAGAAGGACAAACCATAACGAAAGCAAAGAAGATGAAAAAGGAGAGGGGGGGGGAGGGAGGAAGAGAAAGACTAGGATGAAAGGGCGGGGATCCAACATCTATTGATCTTCCATCCGTCATCTCTATTGAGATTGTTTGGCCTTCTTTCAATCTCAATAGCCTCCCTGAATTTACGATGATGGAATTGAGCAACTTTGGCGACAACCTTGGCCTCCTCTATACACACCTGATGCTTGGTCTTTTCAACATGCTCCGCCAATGTTGAAGACTTGGATCTCCAATGTCTTAGGTCGGCTGCATGTTCGCTGATCCTCTGATGGATGGAGTGCCCTGTTTCCCCAATATAGGGGGTCCCACAAGAACAAGGGATCAAGTAGACACCCTTCATGTCCTTAGGGTTAATGGGATCTTTCACCGATAGGAGGGAATTGCGAATGGTGTTGAGGGGCCTAAAGGTTGAGGGAATCTCATACCTCCTCAGGATCCGAGCAATCTTGTCCATGGTTCCTTGGACATAGGGAAGATGGACACCTAGACGGCGCTCTTTAGGCTCTTTCTTAATTAACACATTTTTAGAGGCTTTTCGGAAAGCCTTATGACCTAGGCGCCTACTATATCCATTCTCCACAAAGACATCAAGGAGATGGGATCTCTCCTTATCAAAGCTCTCACTATCATAAATCCTAAGGGCACGAGTAGCGAGGGTGTTAAGAACACCCATCTTCTGAGCAGGGAAAGGATGGGAATCAGCATGAAGATACTGCTCAGTATGCGTTTTCTTTCGGAACACAGAGTGGGAGAGATAGCCATCCTTATTCTTGGATATAAGAATATCCAGGAAAGGGAGGCAACTATTGACCTCTTTTTCCATGGTGAACTTAATGGCAGAGGACTGGCTGTTGAGGTGATCAAAGAAGTGCTCTAGCTCCTCTGGGCCATGGGGCCAGATGACATTAATGTCATCTACATACCTTTTCCAAAGCTTGGGAAGGAGACAAGCCGAGGCTAAAGCTTTGGCTTCAAAATCTTCCATAATAATAATGGATGGTCTGACGTTAACAATCATAACCCCTTGATTTTTTATAATAACAAATTTGATGGTATTATTAATCATAATAATTCACATAGGTTTAATAATATTTGTAATAATAGGAGTTATAATATTATTAATAATAATATTACCCATGAGAATAATAATAATGGTATGGATAATATTTGTTCCAGGGTTAATAATGATAATTACATTAGTATTAATAACCACATTAATAATAATAATAATTCCTATAATAATAATAATAATAATAATAAGAGATTATATAATAAGAATAATAATAATAGCATTGTAGATAATTTATGTTCTGATAATAATAATAATACCAATTTTTATGATATTAATAATAACAATTTACCCCAGGATGGCAAGGAATCTCTTAACATTAACAGCCATGTTTCTGATAACCATAACAATAAGGTTTTTGGTGGGGATCCTGTTATTCTTCCCCCTTCTTCCAGGAATAATAAAGTTATTAACCTTTCTAGCTTCTCTTTCTCCCCTTCTGTTTTTAGCCTTTTAAGAAAGGGTTTAAACCTTGCCCTTGCCCCTAGAAATATCCCGGTGGATGACATTATTTGCGACGTGGAGTACGGGATTAGAGATCTTCTAGATAAGATCAAGGACACTATTAGGCAGGATTGTGTTGTCGTCCTTAGAAAGGCTAAGCCCCCTCGGAAGACCCTCAGCAATGAGGAATTCTCTGCCCTAAAATCCCTTAATCAGAACAAAGATATTGTTGTTCTGAAGGCGGACAAAGGAGGAGCTATGGTCATCCTTAACAAGGATGATTACCGTAGGAAGATGTTAGATCATCTTCACAATAGTGGCAGTTATAAAAAACTGCCCAAGGACGCTCTGAAGAAGATTTCTAGGACAGTGGCTCTCGCGAGAGAGAAATATTGACCTGAGTCTAATGGCCTTCTGCATTGCTATTCAGAAGAATAGCTATCAAATCGAATAACTCAGTGAGTTCCCTGTGCCACAAGCTCGTTGAAAGCAATCCCATTGCTCCTAGGATCTATGGGTTACTAAAGATTCACAAGGAAGGGGCTCCTCTGAGGCCTATCGTCAACACCATTGGTGGTCCGACCTATCTTCTGGCTAAGTTCCTTGCCCTCAAACTTAAGCCCCTGGTTGGCCGCATTGAGTCCTTCATGAAAGACTCTGCATCCTTCGTTAATGAGCTTAAGGATATTAAGCTTAGCCCTGAGGACATTCTCGTCAGCTTTGATGTGGTCTCCCTTTATACTTGCATCCCTATAAAGGAGGCCTTGGAAGTGATCTTTCGCCTAACAGATCCCGATACCGCTCATCTGGTGGAGATCTGTCTCACTTCCACTTTCTTCTGTTTTGAGGGTGAGTTCTTTGAACAAACTTGTGGTGTTGCCATGGGTTCCCCTCTTTCCCCTATTGTTGCGAATCTTTTTATGGAAGATTTCGAAGCCAAAGCTTTAGCCTCGACTCGTCCCCTTCCCAAGCTTTGGAAAAGGTATGTACATGACACTAATGGTATCTGGCCCCATGGCCCAGAGGAGCTAGAACACTTCTTTAATCACCTCAACAGCCAGTCCTCTACCATTAAGTTCACCATGGAAAAAGAGGTCAATAGTTGCCTCCCTTTCCTGGATATTCTTATATCCAAGAATAAGGATGGCTATCTCTCCCACTCTGTGTTCCGAAAGAAAATGCATACTGAGCAGTATCTTCATGCTGATTCCCATCATTTCCCTGCTCAGAAGATGGGTGTTCTTAACACCCTCGCTACTCGTGCCCTTAGGATTTCTGATAGTGAGAGCTTTGATAAGGAGAGATCCCATCTCCTTGATGTCTTTGTGGAGAATGGATATACTAGGCGCCTAGGTCAGAAGGCTTTCCGAAAAGCCTCTAAAAATGCATTAATTAAGAAAGAGCCTAAAGAGCGCCGTCTAGGTGTCCATCTTCCCTATGTCCAAGGAACCACAAACAAGATTGCTCGGATCCTGAGGAGGTATGAGATTCCCTCAACCTTTAGGCCCCTCAACACCATTTTCAATTCCCTCCGATCGGTGAAAGATCCCATTAACCCTAAGGACATGAAGGGTGTCTACTTGATCCCTTGTTCTTGTGGGACCCCCTATATTGAGGAAACAGGGCGCTCCATCCATCAGAGGATCAGCGAACATGCAGCCGACCTAATACATGGGAGATCCAAGTCTTCAGCATTGGAGGAGCATGTTGAAAAGACCAAGCATCAGGTGTGTATAGAGGAGGCCAAGGTTGTCGCCAAAGTTGCTCAATTCCATCATCGTAAATACAGGGAGGCTATTGAGATTGAAAGAAGGCCAAACAATCTCAATAGATATGACGGATGGAAGATCAGTAGATGTTGGATCCCCACCCTTTCATCCTAGTCTTTCTCTTCCTCCCTCCCCCCCCTCCTTTTTCATCTTCTTTGCTTTCGTTATGGTTTGTCCTTCTTGTTTTCATGCCTTTTCCGGTCCTTCTCCTTCTTTTTAGACGCTCTTTCTATTTACTTCTTCCTGATAGATTTTAATGATTATGTTCGTAACTATTATATAAATATGATCGTAAATATTATTAATTAATTATTATTATTATTATTATTATTATTCCACATTCTTAATTAGTTTTATTCAGTTTTATTTTTTAGTTATTTTTCCATCTTATTTTAACAGATTAGTAATATATAATTACTATAACCATCACCTTAAATTATCTTATTAATATATTTATGAAAATAAGTTCCTTTATCGAACTAATTTCCATTAAATTTATATAAAAATAAAATAAAATAAAAAAATAGATAAATAAATTTTAACCAACCAATAAGTAATCACCATATAAAATAATATTATTTCTTCTTTTTTAAGTTTCTAGTAATTATAACTAACTAACCTACTTCTTATATATTTTATATATATATTGGTCTTTATTATAACTAATTCCCCTTAATTTCTTTTATTTTTAAATTATACCTTTCAACTAACTTTTATTTATATATTTAATATTAACTTTATATTGGTCTTTATCATAACTAATTCCCCTTAATTTATTTTTAAATCATACCTTTCAACTAACTTTTATTTATTTATTTGATATAATTAATATATATATATATATATATATATATATATATAAAAGTCAGGTCCTTAATCTAACTAAATTTTATTTATATATTTATTTAATATATTTAATATATATATATATAAAAGTCAGGTCCTTAATCTAACTAATTCCCATACAAGTCACGATTTTTATTAAACTAATAACGTAATCAACATCTATAATTATTTCTTTCTTATATAATCTAACTAACTCCCTTTAAATTATCATTTTGACTTTTTGACTACAGTCTCTAAGTCAAAATTAGCTGTTGATCAAGATAGCCGTTGGAGGCTCTGCTCAGACTATTTAGCATGCAAAGCTGGATCTGTTTCTTCAACTTGTCCTGACGATGAGCCACACTGGTTGGTTCGAAAAGCGTCGACAAATGTCTCTCTTTATGTGATTTACGCCGAAGTTCTACTTATAAACAAATTGTTTCACTTTTCAGTGATTCATTGATGGTATCAAAGGAGGCAAGGGTTAGTTCATGTGGACGAAGATCCTTCTTAGCAGGAGTTGGATCGTACTTTCATGATTCCACTCGTGAGATGCATGGCATTGGTTTTCCGATAGAGAAACTTCTTTAGGAGTTCATCGGAATTTCGCATTTTCGAGACACTCTACTTATTCGCAATATGCATAGGGCCTCTAGTGTTTATTCCTTATTAGGGAGTGAGTGGAGCGAGAAATGCTTCACAATGATTAAGATGGTGTGGGACCTTGATATACACTTCGATCAACTTGTGAAGAAGCAACATGCAATGGCATTCCTTGAGGGCAAGCAATATTGGGGAGGGGAGACTGTAATGTCCCCAAATTTTGAATTACCTAGCAAGGTGGTTAGGAGGGTTTTTTAGAGATTGTGTCCTCCTGGTCATAGGAGTAGGATTACTCCATTGGTGGGCTCGGAGGATTTTAGAGGAGTTTTATGGGTCTGACTAAGATAGCTTACCATATTTCATCATTGGGATCAATTCTGCATGGTTTTCTCTTGGTTTTGTTGCATTCTGACAATTTCCGTAAAATGGCATTATTAGTGGGCATATTTTAGTTAATTATTCTTAAGGTGTTGTTTCATGATGATTACTTGGAGAAAAACCTTAGTGTAATAGCCCATTGGAATCAGGTTGAAAATATCTATAGGGCAGAATGATAAAAAGAAGGTTTGGATGTTCAATGTGGCCACATAGGTGAATTAAGCATTTTCGAGCACTGAAAGTGACTTTAATTAGTTTATAAAAGTCACTTTATTAAATAAAGGAAGGAAAAGTGCTTTTAAATAATTAATTGGAGGGAAAAGTTAAGTGAGTTATAAAAAAGGTGAATGAGGGGGTTTATCTTCATGCATTGGTGAGTTTGGAGAAAAATCTCTTGCAAAGAGTTTGAAGGAGAAGCTTAGGGTTTTGGAACCCTGGCCACCATAACAAATTTGATATTGAAACTAGACACCCTAGTTTGTATTTGAGAGTGAAATCACTCAGATTTCACTATCGTAATTCAAAGGAGAAAAAGATTGACTAGAGATTTGAGCTTGAAGAGGTGTTATCAGTTGAATATTGATTTATTATTCTTCATTTAACGTCTTTCAGTTGGAAGAAAAATTTGTGGGGCCAAAGACTCAAGCTCAGGCAACAACCAAAGACAAATCTGAAGAAAAACTCAATTAGGAAGCAACCCCATAGTGAAATTGAGTTTTTTTTAGTTCAGCTACTGAAGAGCTCGAATTGAAAGGAGACCCATTTTCCCACTCTTAATTGTTGAATGAGTTTATTGTGCATAGGGTCAATTTTCCTGTGTGAATAAAGAGGATGCAGTCAATACTTCATTTCTGGTCAAGTTTACAACTGAGAACGAGATGAAATACCAGTGAGACAAGCCAAAATCCTTTGCTTTGTTTTGGAAGGCTTGGAACTCATTTCCTTTCTTATACGATTTTTTTAAGGCCAAGATTGTTAGTTGTTCATGTGGTTTGGGAGCAGCAGCTTCAGCGTGTTGGGTGTGGAGCCTTATTATCTTCCTTATTCAGAGATATCGCCACATTGGACCCCATTTCATAATGTGGTGGCAACGCCGCTCGTAAAATGTATGCCGCCAGGGGGGTCTAGGTGTTATCGGGAAAACTAGTGTCTATTTAGAACTGCTAGTCCCACTAAGACGGGTAGCTATCTTAGAAACAAACAAACTAAAGGTACTTGTGTTTTCCTTTACGAGAGATAGATGAGAAAGAAGCAGAGAGTACCAACCTCGTTCTTTCGCTGGGTTCCTTGCTTGTTTCCTTTCCCCTTTGACAGAATCTCGCCACTCCTTCCTTACTTGTCCCGCTTCAAAGAGAACCTGTAGAGTCAAAGCAGCATAATACCATCAAAGCATAGAGATCTAACTGTAAACAACATAGGATCAGATATATATTGACCATACAAATGCATATAACAACACAATATTCAGAGATATACAAGAATATGGAGGAAAACACAAATAGCTTTATTAATAAGAGTAGTAGAAGAGAGAATTACAACCACTTGGTCTAACCCAGCGCCATCCTCCCAGCATGAAAGCCCTCTTCACCTCATACAAAGCAAGATCACCCAACAATGTCTTCAAAGAGAAACCAACAACACTTGCTTGCAAATTACAAAATTCTAGCCTCTGGATCTCTTGGATGAGGGATCCATCTATAGATGTTTACAATGGAGTGAGTCAGCTTCTGGGATTTTGATTAGTGTCATTTCACTGATAGTTCTTGGTTCCACATGGAGATTTTATATCTCTTACTCATCCCTGGGCGAACTCAAAGAGGCAAGTGTCAAATGAGCAGTTTCTAGAAGATTCTCTGGGTTTCCACCTAGCAAACTACTTGTGCCATTTGTCTTCTCTCACTCATCGCACCCTATAGAAGGGATTTCCAGTATGCATCACACTTTTTTCATGTGGCAGGTGAGATGCATCGCACCTTTAGCACTGGGCAGTCTGTATGGTCTTGCTTTGACCAGTTCTGAGTAGTTTTTCATGGAGAACTTCTGGGAGATGATGTAATCAGCTGACCTTGCTCCTTTAGGGTATGAAACAACACTTTTAGGGACTTAGAATCCCTTGGTTTATGGACATGTATGATTGGGGTTGCAGTGCCCAAATATGTCTATAACAGTTGCCCCCTAAAGTATGAGGTCGTAAATCCTTTTTGATGTCGGGTGAAATGCTTTATAATGAGGATCCGAGGTTTTTCGAACTGGAAGGTGACCTGTAATAAGATACAATACAATACATTATCTTCATAATATTTTTCATGATCTAGCTGAGGTGGGCATTCCCATGCTCAGCTTTGATAAATTCATTTTCATGTACATAAGATAGACAATCGTCTGTGTGCAGACTGATGATCCTGGTAGAGCCATCATCCCTTAGTTTGGATGATTATCTGTGTAGCAATGATGTACATTTGATGTCTTTATTTTCCTGAATATATCGTAGCCTGGATGGATGAAACTAGATCTGGGGTCTTCGAAACTCGTTCAATCTTCGCCGGAAGTACAAGTCAATCCATGTGAAAAGATGTTCTGATGACGAACATGGAAGGACATCGCCTGATTACCAACCAATGATGTAAGTTGTTAACAGGTGCGAGAGGAATCACCGATGATGATGATGACCCTCAAGGTACTACAGTACAATTCACGTGGTGTGAATACATGAGTCGACGTTGAACACCACGCAAAATCGTTTGGTCGAAGGCCATTAATGTAAACCTGTCGCCGGAAGTGAGAAACTTGCCATTGAGGCATGCAAGCTTCAAAGTACTATAATGGTTGTTCCTAGGTTGGCTTCTTGGATAATGAGCTGATGTCAAAAAGAAGTGACCCATAATAGGAGGGCATTGATGGATCCCACATCTATGACATGGAACGGAGCAAATGATTTTGTAGAGGTGAAAACGATCTGATGATACAAGGTTCAGGGTGGCGGTCATGAAAGAATGAAGCGTGAAGGTATTGCAGTGGATGAGACACAAGTTGGGTAGGTGAATTCTCTAAGCGACTTCTCTTGAACATATCGGCGACACTGAAATGAATTGGTATCATTAACCCAAAAAGTGGATGGTACGGTGGACCAATGGTGATGTGACTGGTGAACGGAATAACCCAACTCGACTTAATCATGGTGATGGAGTGAAAGTGTCATGTTCAAGAGCGACCTGCTACCAATAAGATTTCTTCAAGTTTTTTTCTCAAATTTCCCCAGTCATTTCTGACCAGTACCTCTTTATTTTTGTCAAGCTTGAGGAGGATAACATATGCTTGTTCTATAATTTTCCCTTCGGGAAAACCCGTCGCTATGTTTTAACGAGCCTAGCGATAGTGAAACTCGCTCTTGTCTGAATGGACAAGTTTGTCGCTATTGTTTTAACGAGTTTAACAACAAGGATAACTCGATTCTTTTCAATTTTAGAGAGTCTAAAAAGAGACGGAAAGGAGACTCCAATATTCCTTTTTCGTAATATAATCCCTTAAGTCTGAAAAAAGTATAAAACAATGCGAAAGGGATGAATTTTCGATAGTTTTAATGAGCCGAACAAGACAAATGCTCGATCTTTTTTTGTAATAATCCCTCAGGTCCAAAAAGATTAAAATCTAGAGGGATGGCACTTCCAATCACTTTAATGAGCTGGAGAGGCCAATTTCTCGGCAATCTTTTCATATTTTACGAGTCAGATGAAAAGAGCTTAAAGGAGACTCATTTTTTGAGGAACGAGTGATGTTTTCAGATAGCAGCTGGTTCCAGGTAATGTTTGGAACTTTTCAATCATGGCAGTGTAAAGAAGGTGGCTAATAGGATCACTCGTCGTAGTTGTTCCTCAAAAGGGGTAAACAATCAAATGGAGGCGTATGATCGGCTAAAAAAGAGTGGAGGTGATGGTAAGAACACGACCAAGGCTCAAGAGCTGATAATAATTTGATCTCAATGGTTATTTACCGGAGGTGGGTTCATTTTTTAATGAGCTTAAACTCTGGTGGAACATATGCTCATTGCTAGGTTTATTTTTTAACGAGCTTGAACTTCGCGTAAAACTGCTCGTGCCAGTCTTATAATAAGGATTCTCATTGATAGGTTCTTTTTAGGGAGCTTGCACCATTCGAAATTATGCTCCAACTCCTTTTATTATGTAAGCTAGGAACAACCGATCGTACGAGTTTAAAGGGTTAAGAATCTACAAACTAGGAAAATAAATGGTTGCTTTTAACTTTCATGCAAAAATGTTTGCATGCCCCTAGGTATAGCGAAGTAGAGTTTCCCAGGTTACCCCTCAATTTGCAGACAAAACATTTGTTTTATCAGGAAAGGCCTACCTTTTCCAGGTTACCCTTCAATTTGCAGACAAAACACTTGTTCTATCAAGAAAGGCCTACCTTCTAACAAAGGTATCTTATTCCGGTCTAATCCCATTTTCCTAAACGGACGGGTGTGTCAGACCAGTCATATATCCTCTGTGGAAACCTACTCTATACCTGAAATTTTCCTGTCAAAGCAGACAAGGGTGCATGCCCCCTGGGTTTCAATCACAACCACCGAATCACTCGCGTTCATCAGGTGGACGGACTGGAGATTGATGAGACATTCCTTGCGCAAAAATACCTGTTAGGGATGGCATTTGACTATTAGCTATGTGTGAACCGGGGAATGAAAGCTGGTCTACGAGCTGGACCACTCTGCCTTCATGCAGAAAACACATTACTCGAAAGAGTGAGGAAACAATAGCTCCCATGTTATAAATGTAGTCACGCCCAAGGAGTATATTGTAATCTAAAGGTCCTTGGATTACCATTACGTTCAGATAAACAGTTTTCCTTCTTAAAGTTATAGGCAAACTTGGAAGGATCCCTAACGATCAACTGGTTCCTTTATCGAAGCTTGTCATATTTCGCATCTCACAGAGGCAAAAGCGATGGTGAACCAAGCGCTTTCCAAGCAGTCGAGGAAAGGATACTCACAGAAGCCCCTTCATCTATGATCGTACCAATCATGACCATTCTGTAAGTTTGCACTATGATTCGGAATGGTACATTAGATGGTAAACGGGGTCTGCCTAGTAGGTTCCAATCAAAGGAAATGACTAGGTTTCTTGGAGGTGGGACCGAATAAACGGCCGGATACGACTCTGACGAACTTCCTTCCTGCAGTAAAGGAATGGGAAGATTTCCCCTATGTTCATCGGAGTCTGTGTTTACGAAAAGAATTTGAATGGTGTCGTCCTCATTCTCTTTGGTGACTGTATCATCTGAAGGTAAATCTTCTGAAGCCAGGATGGGGTCGACTGCCATCTCGACCTGTTCACTTTGGTCCAATGTGGACTCGGAGGGTTTATCTTCAATGATACGTGCTTCGACTGACAAAAAAGGTGGGTCAGTCGGATTTTCAACTAGCAATGGATTCAGCAAGAGTTTCTTGTATCCAGGAGGGAGTCGCTACGGTGATGCAGGACGATTATCCAAGACTCTTTTAGCTTCGTCCAGGAAGGGACAACGGTGGAGGGCATGATCACCTTCACACAGTCTGTAGGGAAATTTAGATTTTCCTTTCTGTCTGGTGACTTCGTTTTCACTAGTTGACGGTGTACTCTCAACATGATTGTCAGAGGTTGACGACACCAGATTGTGCAAGCGGGGAGACAATCCCTTAAGATCCGTGGGATGCAAGGAAAATCTCGATGATAGTGGTCCCCTTTGCAGATGACACATGAGATTTAGGTTTGGATGGTGCAGTGTGTGGATTTTCACTAGATGATGCACGGTTGCCCGTTTTCATCGTTGGCTCCTTCTTCTTCTTCTCCTTCCCTTTCTTCTTCTTCTCAGTTACTTGGTTTTTAGTTTTGCTAGCTTCACCAAGTGAAGAGGAAGAAGGAGAGGGAGAAACAAATGAAGTCGAAGGTTGGGGGGTAACTCTAGTATCATCTAGTTGTTGATTTTATTGCTCAGGAATCATGGTGCTTTGAACGACAGAGGTTGAGAAAATCCATACTGGCAGGCCAATTTTCAATCCTGGGAGGGACAATGTGGCCATATGAGGTGCACCAACATCTCCCTAAGAGGAGAAAGGACCAGGATTTCCCCCAAGGGGAAATCCTTGGTTGGTGGAGTCCATTTTCTCAACCCAAGATCAATGAGGGAATAGTGACGTTATTCCGTTTAAAATAAATTTTAGACGCTTTGACACAACCTGCTTTTTCACTTTTTAAGAGTCGAGAAAAAGCTAAAGATGACTCTAGTCGCCTTCGATTTTTAATGAGCCTGAAGTGACAAGTGCTCAGATGGACCTTTTCCTTTAAGGAGTCTGAAAAGGAATGAAAGAGACTACTCTAGAAATATAGACAAAGGGATTACCAAACCAATCGCAAAACTACAGAATACTTTTTATGGTACGACAGTCAATCTTCCCGAATGTTGTGTTCAGTGCATTGCAATCGATAGGGTGGCAGACATGGCTTCCTAAGGATAAAGGATATAGCCTATTGTGGTCTCCCAATATATACTCGACGGTACGTGGGAGCACAAGTCCGTACTGGAACTTGTCGTCTCAAAGAGGAGGAATCACCCAACCTATGATGAAAGTGATAGTTACCAGGCTTTACGACGCCGGAATAGGTCTCTAGCCTAGACTTCTAGATGTTGTGTGTTAGGTTCCAAAGCGTTTTTATGTTCATTGAATTTATTTTATAGTTGATATTTTTTAAGAAGTTTTCCTTTAAGGTTCACCGCGTGATGTAGATATACAACTCCTAAATATGCAATCTAAGATGATAAACAGTCGTTTACTCCTCTTTTTGCAATGAAAATCCTAGCTACTAAGGAAAGAGAAATTAAATCCTTTCAACATAGAGCATAGGGTACACACTAGATGCACTGTCCTAAATCAACAAGCAGTCTAAATGAAAATGCACGTGCATGTATTTGTTTTCCGCTTTCTTAATGTGTTAATGAAAAAAAGAATGCTAAATACAAATCTGAATGATCTCTTCTTTCAAAGCGACAGTACTAACGATTTTTTTTTTTAAAAAACGACAGGAAGGCAAGACAACACTTTGCGATTTTGAATTGAAAACTGCTTTCGACACTTGAAATACTATAAATTCATATCAAATACAAGAGTAATAATGTAATTGACTATCAAAAAGAGAAGGATTCTTTTCTTTGAATGAAAGCGACACTTGCGACACTTTCAGATCAAAAGACGACAGTTTGATTAAGCTACTTTTTGTAAATGAGAACTGTGAATGGCGAAAAATACATAAAAACATTCACAAGTCTTTGTACAATGGAGGCTGAATGATGCAAAGGAATGGGGTTTCAAAAATGGTCTATTGATCATAGACAGCAAAACTCCTAAATAAAACTGAAGACAATGAAGAAAAACGAAAATCTGGAGGCAGAAACACTCTTACCTGATCATCGAACCTGTAACACAGGGAAACAGGGATGCATCTCACCTACTACACACGGGAGGTGCGATGCATCTAGTCTGCCTAAAGGAGAGGGTGCGGTGGACCAGGAACGAGACTTTAACTTGGTTTTTGGTCACAGTTTGCAGTTTAGTTCAGGGATTTAGGCCGAGCTAATGATAGTCAGTAAATACAAAGTATAGGGCTGATCTAATGAGGTTACTTGATCTACCTCTAGGGCACTTAGGATGTTTGCAAGTCAGTTTTTCATTTCATAAACAAACCCGAAGATTAACTGAAGCAACGTTGAACTACTTTGCACTTGCATAGCAAATGCAGTTCGAAGGCTAGCTGGCTTGACTTCAGGCTCCGACTGTGGTCTATGAATTGTTAAAATTGGAAACTAGGGCAAAACTTCATGTAGGTCATCTTATTCATGGCTAATAATATTTTTATTAGATTCCTCTCGTCGAGAGGTGTAGGATTGATATAAACATCATCCAATTCCGATAAGTATTCATGGAGATATGAATTTATTTTGATTATGGAATTATTATCAAGCCGACCTACAACTCATGTAGGCTCAGAAGCCCAACAGTCACATCTATTCACCCACCAACGTTGTGTATAAATATAAGAGGACTTTTCCTCATTTAGACTCACTCATCTCATCACATCTCTCTCTCTCTACTGCGCAGATATGAGTCTCTTCTCTACTGCGCTGAAATGGGTCTCTCTCTCTCTCACACATGTGAAGCCGGAAGTTGTTGAATTTGAAGCTGCAACTGCAGAAGTAAAGATTGACTTGCGTGGCCTAGAAGATCTCCTCTTTGGAACTGCGTTGTAGGTTCATCTGAACCTCCTTTGAAAGCCGCAACTTTTGGTAGTGAAATGAAGTCAATCCGACAAACAGTTTGCAAGATATCGACTGCCCTAGTTTGAAGCCGGAAACTGTTGAAACTGAAGCTGCAACTGCAGAAGTAAAGATTGACTTGCGTGGCCTAGAATATCTCCTCATCTGAACTGCGCTGTAGGTTCATCTGAACCTCCTCTGGAAGCCGAAACTTTTGGTGGTGGAATGAAGTCAATCCGACTGCCGGTTTGTGAGATATGGTCTGCCCTAGTTTGATAATGAAGCCGCTAATGCTGATGCTACTGATCTAGGGTTTGCTACTGCTGATATGAATCAGATTTATTGTACTATTTCTCTCTGCTGAATTATTGAAGATAAAAGAATATTTGATCAGAGGGTTTCCCCACACATTGTGGGGTTTGTCCCTGGCTAGCCGCCACATCTTGTGTCTCTTGTCTTGGCTTGTTTTCTGTCGATCGTTTAGTGTTCTATCTGCACTTTACTTTATGTACATGTGATTGCTAATCGGTGGAATATAATAAGAAAAAGAAGTAAACTGTTATAAGCATAGAACATACCATAACTTAACATGGTATCAGAGCTGAGGTGAAGACAAAGCCCGAGCAAGAGCTAGAGCAATCATTGAAGAGAAGATTGGCAAGGCTATCCTAAAAGAACTATGGGGTCCTCAACACTCTTTCCTGCCGAAGACAAGCTCCGTGAGAAAGCTGACTATCACGGATGAAAGATGTCTATCGATCTAACCCTTGAAGATCAAGGAGTGCTGGACCATGTAAGAGGCAATATTGTTGAGCCTTCATCAAATGCATCTGCTGCTGCCTGGAACAAATGGAAAAATGGAGAAGTCAAAACAAAGAAGATCATCCGGGACTCTATCGACAAGCGCTTGGTGGCCTACATCTCTGATCTAGACACCTCCAAGGAAATCTATGATAGACTGGTGAGTTTATTTAAAGTTAATGATGCAAATCAAGTTTTGTTTCTTAGAAATAAGCTGAGGGAAATCAAGAAGGGTAAAGATGAAAGTATGCAAGCATACTTCTTAAGAATCACGAGATCAAGAATGATCTCCTATCTATTGGGGAAACTATTACTGACAGAGAAATGGCACTCACAACTCTTGAAGGATTACCATCTGAATGGTATACTCTTCTGAACTATAATGTAAATCCTGGTTTCGAGGAATTAATGGCTAGATGCATTCAAGAAGAAACAAGGGAAGAAGTGTAAGAAATGCCCATGCCTAAAGGTCCTCCTGCTGCCTTTTCTTTTCATGCAAAGAAAAGAAATAATTCTGGGACTAAATCAAAAGGAAAGGCTGGACCTAAGGCTAGAAGAAAATGACGATGTTACATTTGCGATAAAGCAAGTCACTATGCAAGGGAGTGCCCTGATAGAAAGGACTCACTCTAGGACGATGATCAAAATCCCTCTGATGGCAATCAAAGGAATGAAAAATTCAACAACAAAGGTAAGAGGAGAGCTGGGAATCAAGGAAGAGGACAAGCATTCAAGAAGGCCAGAAATTCCAGGATGTATTAAATGCACCTGACCTCAAAAAGAACCTAGTGACCATCTTGGGAACGGAAGACAAAGGCTACAAGGTAACCTTTAGCGATGGCAAGGTATGTATATGGAAAAATAATGTTAAAGATGCCTTTACTCTTGGGTTTAGTGTTGATTCATTATATCAGGTTGATGGAAGTCTGCTAGGTGTCATGTCTTATGACACATCTCTTCAGTCCGAACTTTGGCATTAGAGGTTTTCCCCCCTTCATTATAAAGCTATACTCGGTGTAAGACAAATGGTGATAGGGATGACCGAATTCTGAATAGAGAATGAAGGTGTATGTCCAGGATGTGCTGAAGGAAAGCTCAAAAGGGGACCATTCCCCTCAAGCCAAATCAAGACCTTTGATATATTACAATTGGTTCACTCAGGCATACCTGAGGTTGGCATTAAGAGGGAGACTACTACACCACATACTCCTAAGCAGAATGGTGTGGTGGGAAGGAAGAACCGCACGATGATGGAAGCTCGGAAAAGTATAAGGCTCGTTTTGTTGCTCGAGGTTTCTCCCAAAAGGAAGGTATAGACTATGATCAGATATTTGCACCTGTTGCCAGATATACGACCATCCGCTCGATCATAGCCCTTGCCGCTTCACAAGGATGGAACCTACATCAGATGGATGTCAAGACTGTGTTCTTGCATGGCTCGATCAAAGAAGAGGTCTACGTGGAGCAACCTGAAGGATTTGAGATTTATGATCGAAAATCTCATGCATATAGGTTGAAGAAAGCTCTCTATGGGCTGAAGCAAGCACCCCGAGCATGGTATGAGAGGATCGATAGCTACTTGATGAAGCTGGGATTCACTAGGAGTGAAGCCGATCCTAACCTTTACTTTATGGTTGAAGATGACAAGCCTCTCATACTGGTATTGTATGTGGATGACCTCTTTCTAACAGGTGCAGACCCTCTCATTCACAAATGTAAGAGGGAGCTGGCCTCTGAATTTGAAATGAAAGACCTAGGACTGATGCACTACTTCCTAGGACTTGAAGTATGGCAGAAGCCAAGGGAAATTTTCCTATCTCAAGGGAAATATGTGGTAAAGATATTGGAAAGATTTGGTATGATGGACTGCAAGCCTGTGACTACCTCGAGGATCTTAACTTTTAGAAGTTATATGGTAGTGATGTCGGACCAGATTTGGGAAATGCCTCTGAGTTTCATAAACTCATTCGCATTGATGTTCTTGGTGAACCTCCGTCCGAACATATTTTTTGCAGTTAGCATTGTGAGCTCATATTTGGTTGAGCCTCATAGGATTGATGCCAAGAATCTTCTCAGATGTCTTCAGGACACAATCTCTCATGGATTAAGATACACTGCCGGAGATGTGAGACTACTTGGATATACTGATGTTGATTGGGCAGGCAATGTGGTGGACCGTAAGAGCACTTCCGGGTGTTGTTTCACCTTGGGATCTGCTTCGATATCCTGGATGAGCAGGAAGCAGAAGTCGATGGCTTTGAGCACCGCCGAAGCAGGATATATTGTTGCTAGCATAACCTCGTGTGAGGTAGTCTGGTTAAGAAAGCTCTTCAGTGAGCTGTTTGGATTTACATTGGATACCACTGTGATTCTCTATAACAACCAGAGGTGGGATTCGATTATTGAGGAATCTCGTATTCGTCGATTGCTCCAGCAGATAGAAATCATCTTGGATATGGTAAGTTGATGAGCAAGGAGGCTCCATCGCATTAAGATGATGTACAGGTTGATACACCTTGTCAAAGCCCCGAGGAAAGATCTAATCTGTGATTTTCCCAAACGACTTGGAGTCGGTAAGAAACCATTGTACAAGGGTCCTGCATGTTGTATACATTGAGCTCTGGGAGCTCTGAGGGCTTGCGGTTATTACTGGAGCAACATTCGACCACAGGGTGACTCACCCTCCCCTAGTGGTGCACACTGGAACAAGATGATTCGCTCTCTTGTGGGACAAGATGATTCGCTCTCTTGTGGAACAGGATGATTCGCTCTCCTGTGTAGCAGGATTGATGTGTTCTCCTGTGAGGCCTGGATTGATGTGTTCTCCATGGCGGCCTGGATTGATGTGTTCTCCATGGCAATTGTAGCAGGATTGATGTGTTCTCCTGTGAGGACAGGATTGATTAGTTCTCCTGTCGAGGCATCCTACCCATGCAGTCTAGGACTCATGGGAAGTACCTCTCATCTGATCAATGAGCAGGGAAATGAAGTTAGGGACCATAGTAGTACCGATGGACGCATCGTTGTAACTACCGTACTCCCTACGCTAGGATGACCTCCATTGATCTGGGATCAATGATACTGGTATGGGACCAGTGGTAGGAGTTGTACCATACTATGACGCTGACTTCGGGCGGTTGAGACTGGTCTGGGATCAGTGGTACATACTTTGAGACTGACTTTGAGTCAGTGGAGGATGATATTGGTTTGGGACCATTGGAGTTGTACTCACTATTACGCTGACTTTGGGTTGGTTGAGACTGGTCTGGGACCAGTGGTACATACTCTGAGACTGACTTTGAGTCAGTATGATACATCCTCGATCATTTCTTCTTCTTCATAATTCGGACAAAAGCAGAGTAGAATAGAACAATGCAAGAGCAGAGCAGAACAGAACAAAACAGTACAAATCAGTGCAGGGCAGAACAAGAGAAAGAAGAACAGGAAAAATAGAGCAGAGCAGGGCAAGGGTCAGGCTGTACAAGGCAGTGCGTTTGATGGATGAATAGTAACGACTGATAGACAGATTGCAGATGAAGTTCTCCATGGTTGAGAGGGAGTGTTAAAATTGGAAACCAGGGCAAAACTTCATGTAGGTCATCTTATTCATGGCTAATAATATTTTTATTAGATTCCTCTGGTCGAGAGGTGTAGGATTGATATAAAGATCATCCAATTCCGATAAGTATTCATGGAGATATGAATTTATTTTGATTATGGAATTATTATCAAGCCGACCTACAACTCATGTAGGCTCAGAAGCCCAACAGTCGCATCTATTCACCCACCAACGTTGTGTATAAATATAAGAGGACTTTTCCTCATTTAGACTCACTCATCTCATCACATCTCTCTCTCTCTACTGCGCAGATATGAGTCTCTTCTCTACTGCGCTGAAATGGGTCTCTCTCTCTCACACATGTGAAGCCGGAAGCTGTTGAATTTGAAGCTGCAACTGCAGAAGTAAAGATTGACTTGCGTGGCCTAGAAGATCTCCTCTTTGGAACTGTGCTATAGGTTCATCTGAACCTCCTTTGAAAGCCGTAACTTTTGGTGGTGGAATGAAGTCAATCCGACGAACGGTTTGCAAGATATCGACTGCCCTAGTTTGAAGCCGGAAACTACTGAAACTGAAGCTGCAACTGCAGAAGTAAAGATTGACTTGCGTGGCCTAGAAGATCTCCTCATTTGAACTGCGTTGTAGGTTCATCTGAACCTCCTCTGGAAGTCGAAACTTCTGGTGGTGGAATGAAGTCAATCCGACTGTCGGTTTGTGAGATATGGTCTGCCCTAGTTTGATAATGAAGCCGCTAATGCTGATGCTACTGATCTAGGGTTTGCTACTGCTGATATGAATCAGATTTATTGTACTATTTCTCTCTGCTGAATTATTGAAGATAAAAGAAGATTTGATCAAAGGGTATCCCCACACATTGTGTGGTTTGTCCCTGGCTAGCCGCCACATCTTGTGTCTCTTGTCTTGGCTTGTTTTCTGTCGATCATTTAATGTTCTATCTGCACTTTACTTTATGTACATGTGATTGCTAATCGGTGGAATATAAAAAGAAAAAGAAGTAAACTGTTATAAGCATAGAACATATCATAACTTAACATGAATCAAACAAATAGAGACAAGCAATCAAACTAATCGGTCCCCAGCGGAGTCTCCATTTTGTTATCGGGAAAATTAGTGTCTATTCAGAACTGCTAGTCCCACTAAGACAGGTAGCTATCTTAGAAACAAACAAACTAAAGTTACTTGTGTTTTCCTTTACGAGAGATAGATGAGAAAGAAGCAGAGAGTACCAACCTCAGTCTTTCGCTGGGCTCCTTTCTTGTTTCCTTTCCCCTTTGACAGAATCTCGCCACTCCTTCCTTACTTGTCCCACTTCAAAGAGAACCTGTAGAGTCAAAGAAGCATAATACCATCAAAGCATAGAGATCTATCACTGTAAACAACATAGGATCAGATATATATTGACCATACAAATGCATATAACAACACAATATTCAGAGATATACAAGAATATGGAGGAAAACTCAAATAGCTTTATTGATCAAAGAAGTAGAAGAGAGAATTACAACCACTTGGTCTGACCCAACGCCATCCTCCCAGAATGAACTCCCTCTTCACCTCATACAAAGCAAGATCACCCAACAATGTCTTCAAAGAGAAACCAATAACACTTCCTTGCAAATTACAAAATTCCAGCCTCTGGATCTCTTGGATGAGGGATCCATATATAGATGTTTACAGTAGAGTGAGTCAGCTTCTAGGATTTTGATTAGTGTCATTTCATTGATAGTTCTTGGTTCCACATGGAGATTTTATATCTCCTACTCATCCCTGGGCGAACTCAAAGAGGCAAGTGTCAAATGAGCAGTTTCTAGAAGATTCTCTGCGTTTTCACCTAGCAAACTGCTTGTGCCATTTGTCTGCTCTCGCTCATCGCACCCTATAGAAGGGCTTTCCAGTATGCATCACACTTTTTGCATGTGGCAGGTGAGATGCATCGTACCTTTAGCACTGGGCAATCTGTATGGTCTTGCTTTGACCAGTTCTGAGTAGTTTTTCATGGAGAACTTCTGGGAGATGATGTAATCAGCTGACCTTGCTCCTTTAGGGTATGAAACAACACTTTTAGGGACTTAGAAGCCCTTGGTTTATGGACATGTATGATTGGGGTTGCAGTGCCCAAATATGTCTATAACACTAGGGGGGGCGACAACGATTATTTGGAGCCCCCCCCAGGCGGGGTATCGAGGGCAGCGCCCCTGAAGCCAAAAATAGATGTAAAATTGCCTTCTAAAATGTTGTAATTTCGTAGTCAATCTGGGCCGTTCATTAGGCGAAGATCTGATAGTAGAAGTTATGTTTAATTTAGGGTTTTTTCCCTAGAAGGAAACCCCTCGCTATATATGAGGGAATTGTATTGCGTCTATGTAGATCTGCATTCTGAGTGAGGAAGAGAGAGGAGATTGTGTGAGAGCGAAGAGGGAATTACAACAAATCTATTGTAGGTTGTATCTCTTCATTTTGCTGAATAATATAAAAGGAAGGACTGGTTGTTTGTCTGTGGAGGTAGCCTAAATTGGGTGAACCACGTATATCTGTGTCTCTCTTGTTTTATTTGTTTTCTGTGTTTATATTTCTGCAATATATTTTATGTGTTCTATTGCTCTATAATATATAATTTTCTAATAACTGGTATCAGAGCCAAAGGTCTATTTAGTTGATAAACTCACAGGAGAGAAGGGTTCCTGGTTCGAGTGGAAGCAATGGCGGAAGATGGTAGGTTTAGGGTCGAAAATTTAATGGCTAAACTACCAGTTGTGGAAGATGCAGATGGAAGATTATCTATATCAGAAGGATTTGTACCTACCATTTAGCGGAAATACAAAGAAGTCGATGAGTATGACATACACACAATGGGATTCTCGACAGAAAGGCACTTGGAACAATACGGATGTGCCTAGCGGCGTCGGTAGCATTTAATATTTCAAAGGAAATGACAATAGAGGGTTTAATGTCGGCATTGACCAAACTATATGAAAAACCCTCAGCCTCAAATAAGGTATTTCTTATGAAGTATTTATTTAATATGAATATGTTAGAAGGTGGATCTGTTGCTGATCATTTAAATGAATTTAATACAGTTACCAACCAAGTAATTTCTGTAGGAGTTACTTTCGATGATGAAGTTAGGGCTCTATTATTTCTATGCTCATTTCCAAAAAGTTGGAATGGTTTAGTTCTAGCCATTAGTAACTCTGTCTCTGGATATAGTACTTTAAATTTTGATGATGTTGTCGGTGCAATCCTTAGCGAGGAAATGTGACATAAAAGCTCTGGTGAGACATCAGGTAATGCTTTGACTATAGAGGCTAGGGGAAAAAAATGGAAAGAGGAAAGAGCCTAGGATATTGCAGTAAGTCAAGGAAAGACATATCCAAGTTCAGATCAGTGATAGTGTGATGGAAATGTGGGAAGAAAGGACACCTGAAGAAATACTGCAAGTCTCGGAAGGGAAAAGAAGGAGATGCACAGCAAGAAAACAATCATGAAGCGAATGTGACAGGTAAAGTGTTGCAAGGAAAATATTATTGATGCATGGGTGGTAGATTCAGGGGCCTCATTCCATGCCACACCTGATCGGAAACATTTTCGTGATTATGTTCAAGGAGATTTTGGACTGGTTCGATTGGGTGATGATAAACCCTGTAAAATCATTAGAATGGGTACAGTTTTCATAAAACAGCAAAATGGAAATCAATGGTTATTGGAGGTAAGGCATGTTTCGGATCTGAAGAAAAATATTATTTAAACTGGGAAGTTGGGAGGTGAAGGCTGTGTGACTACTTTTACAGATAAAACTTGGAAGGTCACTAAAGGAGCCCTAGTAGTAGAAAAAGGAGAAAATGTTGGTACATTGTATTTATGCAATGGTATTTCTAATTATGTTAATGCTTTAACCTCTACAGGAGAAGATACGACATTGTGGCTTCATAGGCTTGGGCACATGAGTGAGAAGGGGATGCAGATTCTTCACTTAAGAAATTTGTTTCCAGGTTTGAAGCATGTTGATTTAAAATTCTATGAGACTTGTGTTTATGGAAAACATAAGAGAGTCAGATTCCTTAGAGTTGGGAAAGAAAATAAGAGCGAAAAATTAGAGCTTGTGCATACAGATGTATGGGGACCATCTCAGGTATCATCTCTTGGTGGCTTTCGTTATTATTTTACTTTTATTGATAATGCAACCAGAAAAACTTGGATTTATTTTATTTGAAATAAATCTGATGTATTTGATACTTTCAAGAAATGGAAAGCTTTGGTTGAAAATGAGACAAGAAAAAGGTTGAAGTGTCTCAGATCAGACAATGGAGGTGAATATTACAACAAAGAGTTTGATAGGTATTATTCAGAGAATGGAATTCGTAGAGAGAAGACAGTTCCAGGAACACCACAAGAGAATGATGTGTCAGAAAGGATGAACAGGACAATCATGGAGCGTGCAAGGTGCATGAGATTGCATGCAAGACTACCTTTACAATTTTGGGAAGATGTTGTAGATACTGTTGTTTATCTAATAAACAGAGGGCCTTCAAGTTCCTTGGATGGTGGTATTCCAGAGAAGGCATGGACAGGTAAAAAGGTAAACTACCCATTTTTAAAGACTTTTGTTTCTGAAGCCTTTGTCCACATTAATAAAGGAAATAGAACAAAGCTTGAGGCAAAGTCAAAGAAATGTGCCTTTATTGGATATGCTGTTAATGATTTTGGTTATCGCTTTTATGATTATGAAAAACACAAAATCATTAGGAGAATAGATGGCATGTTCAACGAAAAGGTTTTGTATAAGGATCAGATGCAAGAAAAGAAACAAGAAAAAGAAAACAGAGAATACACAGTTCTTGATGACATCACAGAAAAAGTGAAGGTGCATGAAAATCATAATGATCAACAGCCAAAACAACAACAGCAACCACAACAGCAACAAGCACCAACATAAGTAATCTGACTCTCTTATGTTTTCCATAAGTAGACCCCCTAGATGATACTCTCCTTCATTATATTATGTATTGTTGATTGTTCTGGTGAACCAAAATGTTATGAAGAAGCAGTGCAGGGAGAAACTAGGAAGAAGTGGGAGCAATCAATGAAAGATGGGATGGACTCCTTGGCACATAACCCAACTTGGGACTTAGTTAGGTTGCCTTCAGGTAAAACAACAGTGCAGAATAAATGGTTTTACAGGTTGAAGGAAGAAGATGAAGATAGAAAAAGCTATAAAGCTAGACTTGTGGTGAAGGGGTTTGCAAAAAAAGGGTATAGAATTTGATGAGATATTTTCTCCTGTTGTTAAAATGACTTCAATCAGAACTATTTTAAGTCTAGTAGCAGCTGAATATTTTCATCTTGAACAGTTAGATGTAAAGACAACCTTTCTCCATGGGGATTTGGAGGAAGATATATATATGCAGTAGCCATAAGGATATGAGGTAAAAGGGAAGGACAAACTAGTGTGTAGGTTGAAGCATAGTTTGTATGGCTTAAAACAGGCTCCAAGGCAGTGGTATCTAAAATTTGATAGGTTTATGTCTGAACAAGGTTATACTAGATGTCACTCTAATAATTGTGTTTATCTCAAAAGGGAAAATGATGACAACTATATTATATTGTTATTGTATGTAGATGACATGTTTTTTGCAGGCTCTAACATGTAGAAAATAAATGTGCTCAAAATAAAATTGGTGAACTCATTTGCAATGAAGGATTTGGGTGCTGCAAAACAAATCCTTGGTATGAGAATAACTAGAGATAAGAAGAATTGAAAATTAACATTGTCTCAGAGTGAGTACATAGAAAAGGTGTTGAATAGATTTAATATGCAGAATGCAAAACCAGATAGTATACCTTTGGCTAGCCATTTCAAACTAAATAAGGAGGTGTGGCCCAAGACTCAGGAAGAAATGGATTATATGTCTAAAGTTCCATATGCATCATCCGTTGGAAGCTTTATGTATGCAATGGTTTACACAAGGCCTGATATTGCACATGCAGTGGGAGTTGTAAGCAGGTACATGAATAATCCAAGAAAATAACATTGGATGGCGGTGAAGTGGATTCTCAGGTATTTGAGAGGTACCACAAATCAAGCATTATGCTTTGGTGGTTCAAACATTGCTCTACAAGGATATGTTGATGCAGATATGGTGGGTGATAGAGATAACATGAGGAGAAAAACAGGGTATGTGTTCACTGTAGGTGGAACAACTGTTAATTGGGTTTCAAAGCTACAAAGTGTTGTTGCACTCTCAACAACTGAATCAGAGGATGTTGCTGGTACAGAGGCTAGTAAAGAAATGATTTGGTTACAAAGGTTTCTGGATGAATTGGGTAAGAAGCAAGAGTTGGGCAGGTTATACAGTGACAACCAGAGTGCCATACATCTTGCAAAGAACGCTGCATTTGATTCCAAGACTAAACATATACAGCTTAAGTACCATTTCATACGATCAGTGTTGGAAGATGGATAGTTGAAGCTAGAAAAGATACACATTAGCTATAATCCTGCATATATGTTAACAAAAGTTGTAATAAGGGAGAAACAGATATTCTGCTCAGTTTCAATTGGTTTTCAAGTATGATGATGAAGATGACAAACAACCAGGTCCAAAGTGATGTCATTGTCCAACAAATGAAGTAGCAGTGTAGTTACTATAATTGTTGGGTTGTGTTATATTCTTTCCACGACTAGCCCACGTAGTTAACTGGGGGGTTAGAACGGGTGCGGAGCCCCCCCTTCATTGTGTCGATTGCGTAGCGGGGGGAGTCACGGGGGGTTTGAGGAGTGCAGGTAACCCCACTCTATGGGGTCTGGGGCAGTGCCCTGGAAAATTTTGTTTTTCGACCCTATATTAGGTTGGGCAGACCTACCTATGGTTTTGTGCATGATTTTTCGCACATGGTTATGGACATGATGGTTTTCGGTCTATGGTTTTGGATGCGATGGTTTTCGGTCCATGGTATTGGATGCTTCGGCATGTATAAATATGTATTGTAACATTGAAAGGAATATAATGAAAAATCAAGCTGGTAGTTCTGGTTTTGGGACCCAGGGGAAAATCTCTGTGTATATGTGTTTTATGTGTTATGCTCTCGTATTCTTTATTTTTTGTTTTTTAGAATTCATATGTAGGTAATTTTTGTACGGGCTTAAAACCTACAATAATCAATCTCCAAGTGGGAGATTGTTGGGTGTGGAGGCTGATTATCTTCCTTATTTAGAGGTATCACTGCATTGGACCCCATTTCGTAATGTGGTGGAAACGCCGCCCATAAAATGTACGACACCAAGGGGGTTCGGGGGGGGGGGGGCGCCAAGACGATTATTTGGAGCCCCCCCCCCGGCGGGGGATCCCCCGAAGCTAAAAATAAATGTAAAATTGCCTTGTAAAATGTTGTAATTTCATAGTCAATCTGGTTCGTTCATTAGGCAGATATCTGGTGGTAGAAGTTATGTTTAATTTAGGGTTTTTTTCCTTAGAAGGAAACCCCTCATTATATATGAGGGAATTGTATTTCGTCTATATATATTTGTATTCTGAGCGAGGAAGAGAGAGGAGATTGTGTGAGAGAAAAGAGGGAATTACAACGGATCTATTGTAGGTTGTATCTCTTCATTTTTCTAGAAAATATAAAAGGAAAGATTGGTTGTTTGTCCGTGGACGTAGCCCAAATTGGGTGAACCACGTATATCTGTGTCTCTCTTGTTTCATGTTTTTTCTATATTTATATTTCTTCAATATATTTTATGTGTTCCATTGCTCTGTAATATATAAATTTCTAACACAACGCATAGGTATTTGTTGCCTTTAAGGGTCATGAAAATTCTATTCTTGACTATCAAGGACTGATTCATAGTGATAGGTTGTACATTATCAATTTGTATATGCTGGAGCAATCAAAATAGTGGAGAAAGGAATGTAGTTTACTTACCTTTGACCCATTGACTAAACATGGAGTCTCACCTTGGAATTTGGGTTATTTTCTCATCACAGGGCAGAGTGTGAGTTCACCAAGGGTTGGAAAGTTGCTCAGATAGACTCCTAATGAATTTTGTGAACTTTTCTAATCGATGCCATTAAATAATAGGTGATATCCTTTTGTTTGTTCACTGTGCACTCGAATTTTTTTTATGTGAGAAGATTGTTTGTGGGTTAGATTGTTATTTATCAGCTAAGTTTTAGTTTCTAAGTTGAGATAAGAAGTATATATATGTTTTTGGAAATTTGTTGGTACATATAAATCAGTGAATGTATTGAAAAAAAAAACAAAAAATTACAATGAACACCTACAGTGGAGTGTAGACTAACTATTTGAAGAAAAACCTCTTTGAGACTCAAACTAAAAACTCGGAAATTTCAAAGAAAAACCATAAGTTTGCCAAGGTGGAATCTTATAATAAGTATTCCAATTCTATATGTCCTTTAAGGCCAAAGAGAAACACAATCACCACCCTTCCACCCCTTCCACCACTCATAATTATGATTATTCTAATGATACTCAAAAATTCAAATTGTTTCACATTACTCTTAAAGATTCATCTCTTCATTGGTTTATGGCACTAGGAGGTAAGATTATTATGACTTGGGATGATATGTGTAAAATTGTTCTAAAAAAACATAAATATTGTTGTGAATTTATCTTTCTGGATTATATGTTGTGTGGAAACTTACAAATGTCCAACTTGTAACAGCCTTGGTCAAAATTCCATGTAAAAGTTAATAAAGGCCAAAATAGGACCAAGGTCATGGTACACGTATTCCAAGTTGAATGGTCGGAAAATAATCTTAGTGATTGTTCATTTCGGTTATTATGGCTAAAGGAAATTTGCAAAGGTAGTGGCAAAGGATTTGGAAAGGCAAAATGGCAGTTTTGGCACATTTATTTATGAAAATAATGAAATTGGGAGAAAAGGAAGGTGAAAGGTCATAGGTTGCATGTGATAAGGAAATTGAAGGAAAATAATGGAAAATGAAGAAAATAGAGGCCTCATTGATAAAAAGGCTTGTGAGGATCAATGGGTAGGCTTGGTCAGTGTAAGCTTTTTGTCTGTTCAATTTTGGAGCTCTCATTTTATTCTCTCCCTCACACTCTTGGACATTTAGTTTTTTCTTGGATAACTCTTGGAGAGTGTATCATACTTGGATTCTTAGAGCAAGAAGGCAACGAAAGAGCAGGAAAGCAAAACAAGACATCATTATTAGTAGCTATAGTGGGTTTTGCTTGCAAGTAGCGAGTTGCATGTATATTTTCCTCACTAGTTTTGGCATGCATGGCATATGCATGTGGTTTCTTGGCTATGATTTGTCATTGGAATGGAGTATTACCTATATTGACACTGGATATTCCTATCCTTTCCATTTCCTGGATAGCCATGGTGTTGTGGGTTCATTTTCCTTTTGTTTTCTGGTTGGTTCCCATGTTCCTTTAGTTATGAATTGAGTTACTAGTTCCTAGAGCCTTTGCTGGACAAACCTCTGGAACCCTGTAACAACTTGGGTTGAGTTACTAGTCCTAGAGACTTAGTTGGAAAAATTCTCTAGAGCCCTTGGTGGTTTGAGATACTAGTCCTAGAGCCTTGGTTGGACAAATTCTCTACAGCCCGGTGGTAGTTATGGGTTGATTTACTAGTCCTGGAAGCCTTGGTTGGAACAGACACTCTGAAGCCCTGGAAGGCTTGGGTAGAGACCAATCTGGTGATGGTTTGTGATGTGTGGTCGTGATGTGGAATCACTATTTGATAGGTTGAGGTGGTTTAGCCTCTGGAAACCTTGGTTCAGTTTTGATGGATTGTTCCATGAGATCCCACATTCATGCTAGGAATATGGCACGGGGGTGACTAGATGAAGAGAGATTTGGCTCAGACATGTTTATGGTTAGGTGGTTCATGGCAGTCCTAAACTTGGTTGGCCTTTCCATCATTAATATGAGGTTATTTATCCTTGTTAAATATTGGTTTATATGTGGATTATATGGTTTTTGTTTCCTTGGTATTTCTATTGTTATTATGTTGGTTATGGACATGTATTAAGACAGTGGCTATGTATGGCTCTCATCATGTTTTTACTTGTAAATGAATGAACAATGTATATATGGCCTAATATATGAAATTGTAGCTAATGTGTTGAGGCATCAATGCTTCTTAGCGATTCTCAAATAAGTATGAGACCCTTATGCTCAGTTCTACTATTAAGACCTGTAGCTTTCATGTTTGTGACCTGTTTGACGAAATTCCTGCCATGGCTAGTAGGGGTCCAATCTAGTCCTTGTTGATGTTTTGAAAATGTATCTTTGTTCCGTTGTGAAATTTCATTTCTAAAGGTGTCATTGAGTTATGGGTAGTGACTTGGGCTCTCGTCCTGAAAAAGTGGCACACATCCTAGAGACGTAGGCACAACATTAGGGGAAAAAATCCATGGAAGCTCCCTTGCCCTTGTTTTGGGAGATTTTGGTGCCTACCAGATGCACCCTTATCAATATCAAGGGAGTGTCCAAGGGTTTGATTCACTAAAACTTCATTTGGTCTCAGGGGCTAGTTACTTGAGTGGTTGGGATGGATCATGGGAGTTTTTTTGTTGATGTGGAAGGTTTGTGTGATGTGTTCTTTGGTTCCACTTCCTTAACTAACACATAGGGAGTCGAATCATATCATAGTAACTTCTCATCACATGTTTACCCTGGTTGGCTAGTTACTTGGGTAGATGTGTAATCCACGTGGATCTCTAGACACTAGTGGCATGGAAAAGGCTCAAAATTCAAAGCGGTAGAAAGGCGATGAACTTGAGATCAAATCAAATTGCTCGTCGTTCTGATTCCACAGTGTGAACGACACTCCAATCCGAGTCCGGATGAAGGAGATAGAGGCAGTCAAAGTTGGGTTGAATTTTGATGACTGGGTAGGATTAACGAAGGCATAATTTGAACTTTTCTGGCAGACAGAATCCGGTCAACTCCGAACAGATTCCAAGCAAAATCGTGGCCTTGTTAAAAAGACTCCTTCGGTCCAAAACCGAATTTCGAAAAATGCATAGTTTATTTTTATTAACAAAAAAATATATAAAAAAAGGGGGTGGTAGGCCACCAACCTCACCACCCAAACTCATAACTGCATATCAAAAAAAATCACATGTGGTGGAGGGGCGGGCCACAACCCACGACCCCTCCCACGGAGCCACAACCCACACCATGAAACAAAACAACAGAGTTGGGTGGGCCGACCCTTGGGGCACAGACCCAACCCACAACATACACCAGAATTTAAAGGACGATCGGCAAAGGTGGGTACGGTGAGGGCCACCCAAGGTGGGCCCGACCCAACCAAACTTTCATTTTTAAAAAATTTTGGTTTGTGAAAGTTAAAAAAAGGAAATTGTTATATGTGAAAGGAGGAGGTGAGGCTTGATCGCCCAACCTCCTCCATATTAATCGGACTTTCCACCAACTACCCTACAATGGTTTCCTTGAAGAGTCCGCCACCCATTTTATACTTAACACAGTTTTTTAGTGTGCCCAGGCAGAGGAGGCAATGCAGGCAGTTCAAGGCAGAATTTTGCAGGAGGGCCGAATTTTCACTTTGTCAGAATTTGACAAATTTTATATGGTTTCATCACTTCTTGACACCATGAACACAATGGCGATGTTCGTTTCTCCATCAAAGTTTTGCATTTTTTGGCCATTTTCAGTATGGAGGTATAAAACTCCTTTTTGTAATTGATTCTTGTACCCTCCTTTCTCATGCCACTTAATGAATGAAGGCCTCCCCATTGATCGAGTAGGGCCCGAGGACTAGTCCAAGTTGGACGAATTCCGTTATCAAGTCTTGTTGTCTTCTTTCATGCTTTATGTGTTTCTCCTCTTCTCTCATGTGCACATTAAGTTTTATATGTTAAGCTACAATTTATGCATGTGATTCTTTAACACATCTATAAGCAAAAGATTTTGGATCAAGTGGTATCAGAGCAGGTATTTTTTTAGATGTGAATTTCATGTTTGTATGTTAACAAGAAACAGGCTCCGAAGAGGCAAAGGGAAACTAAAGTCTTTCGATCCCGAAGCGAGGCGTGCACATCGAAGGAGAAACATGGCAGATGAAGAGGTTCATCATGAAGAGGAGCGCAATTTCCGCAAAACCTTCTAACAATGGCAGAGAATGTTGGTTAGTTGCTTTCGATGCTGGAGAAATCAAAAGAGATAAATCCAGAAGAACAAGGTTTAGTGCATGGAAATGGTGAAGGAGAACCCCATCCTTCTCCTTCCACGAGTGAAAGTTCTTCCTCTCATCACCATTATCATAGAAATTCAAGGGATGCATCTAAGAAACATTTCTTTAAATTAGATGTCAAATTTGATGTTCACATGTTTAATGGTGAAAGTAATGTAGAAAATATTAGTAGTTGGATTAGGTAGATTGAAATCTACTGCAGGATTCAACAGATCGATGAGGACGAGGCAAAGATTCAGCTGAGTAGCAATGCTCTCGCTTGGTGGGAGAGAAAATTTCGAAGTAGTAAGAGTGTGGGTAATCTTCTTTCCTCATGGCCTAGTTTCATTTTTGCATTAAAGGAACAATTATATCCCTTGGGTTACAAAAAAAAAGCCTTAATGGATTGGCAATACTTAAGGCAAGGCAGAGCTCAAGATGTTCAAAGCTTTATAGAGGAATTTAGAAAATAGGCACTTAATTTGGGCATTGCACTTGACTCCCCTGAAGTAGTAACTAAGTATATTGGATCATTACATAGTTACCTTAGACATTCATTATTATTGTTTGAACCAACTACTATTGACTCCGCCAGTGTGAAGGCAAGCCATCTTGAGAACAGGGGCAAAAATTAAAGAGATGATCATTTCAAGAAACCACCTTTCAAACCTCCAAATGGAAAACCCAAAGTGAAAGGAAAAGGAAAGGAGAAGAGGACAACATCGACCAAGAAAGATGAAGGAGAAAGACCTTATTGCAATCAGTGCAAAAAGGAAGGTCATGACGACGATCATTGTTGGAAATAGTACCCGGAAAAGAGACCAAAGAAGTATGGATGAAAAGGCAAGTAGAACACAGTGGCAACTGTGCAGCAAGACCTTGGATCCGATTCCAGAGATGAAGCATTAATCACAGCAACAGGAACAAAAGGTACTCTTACACCTCATGTTAATTCTGAATCACATGAAGGTACTAGTTCAATAGATGAGTCTCTTCCTAATGAATGAAAGAGAATTGAGCTATTTCATATTAGAGTTATCATAAATCATACAAAAGTGGAAACTCTATTTGATACCGGATCCCAAGCAAACTTAATTTCAGAGTCCTTGGTAAAGAAGCTAGGCTTGGAAACCAAACCACATCCAAAACCTTACCCACTTGGATGGATACATGATAAAGAAAAACTGAATGTAACTAAGCAGTGCAAGGTTAAATTTGTGATCACTTCTAAGTTAGTGGATGAGGTAAAACTTGATGTGATACCATTGGATATCTGTGGCATGGTGTTAGGGAGTCCATATCTATATGATAGAAAGGCAATCTTCTTCCATCATGAAAACAAATACCAAATCACAAAAGATGGGGTAGAATATATTGTAAGGGCTCATCAAACTAAAATCAATGCCAACCTTGTAAGTGTAGGACAAATGAAGAGGTTGGTGAATTCCAGTAAGGGTTGCATGCTTATGGTTGTAAAAGGAAAAGATACAGAATTATTCGATGCTTTCCAGGGGGTTGATCATGTGCATAAAAAGGAATTATGTGAATTAATTTCTAACTATGATGAGATGTTTCAGGAACCAAGGGGATTACCTCCGAAAAGGGAAATCCAACATGAGATCCATTTACAGCATGACGCTCCTTTACCGAATATTAGCATGTACAGGATGTCGACCATTGAGATGAAGGAGATAAAAAAGCAAGTGTAGGAAATATTGAAAAAAGAGGTCATCAAACCAAGCACTTCTCCATGCGGCTCACCGATTGTCTTAGTGCCAAAGAAAGATGGCACATGGAGGATGTGCGTAGATTATCGAGCACTAAAAACAATCACGATGAAAAAGCGTTACCGTATTCCCCGCATTGATGACTTATTGGATCAGTTAAAGAATGCTATCTATTTCACCAAATTGGATTTGCATAGTGGTTATCACCAGGTTCGAATTGCAGAGCAGGATGTGTGGAAAACCGCCTTCAAGACCAAATAGGGGTTGTTCGAATGGATGGTGATGCCGTTCGAACTTTGCAATGCTCCAACCACTTTCATAAGGGTCATGAATGATCTCTTTAGGCCTTTCATTGATGAATTTGTTCTTGTATATATGGATGATATTCTTGTCTTTAGTAAAAGTTGGAATGAACATGTATGTCATGTGAAGAAAGTGCTTGATGTATTGAAAAACGAAAAACTCTAAATTGTCAAAGTGTGAGTTTGGGATACCTCTTTGGTTTACCTAGGTCATATTGTTGGTCATGGTCAGTTAAAAATTTATCCTTCTAAAGTTGAAGCAATTGTAAATTGGCCTAAGCCTACTAGTGTAACCGAGGTTCGCAGCTTTTTGGTTGCAGTACAGTATTGGAGAAGATTTATTGCCAATTTCTCTATTATTGCGGCACCTTTACACGCATTGACAAGTGTAAAGCAAGTCTTTCAATGGGGAGGAAAGCAGCAGAAGTCCTTCAAAAAATTGAAAGAAAATATCATCACCACACCGGTCTTGGTCTTACTAGATCTCCAACAGCCATTCGAGATCGAAACAGATGCCAGCAGATATGCCATGGGAGCTTTACTGATGTAGCAAAAGAAGCCAATATGTTACCATTCAGAGAAGTTCTCTCAGGCTGTGATAAACTATCCAACTTATGACAAGGAATTATATGCCTTAGTCCAAATTGTGAAAAGGTGTAAACATTACCTAATCGGCAAGGAGACCATCATCCATACGGATCATCAGCCCTTGCAGTATCTTCAGTCACAAACCAAGTTGCAGCAATCTCGTCATTTCAGGTGGATGGGTTTTCTTCAACAGTTTCATCTGATAATAAAGTATAAGAAGGGCGCTAGCAACAAAGTGGTCGATATGCTATCTCGCCCTCCTATTTCTGCTTCTGTTATTTTGCATAATGCTTCGTTATCTTTTGAATTTATGCTGAATAATATGCTAACGATGATGACTTTAAGGAGATTTATGCAAAACTAACCCATGGTTCACAGGTGGACAACTATCACTTGCAGGGGAAACTGTTGTATCACCTTGGAAAATTGTGCATACCCACAAGAGAAAGGGTACATGTAATCCGGGAGGTCCACACCTCCCTTGTGTCTGGTCATTTTGGTATTGAAAAAACTTTGTGTCATGTACAAAGATTTTGTTTTTGGCCTCATCTGAAGAACATTGTGACTCACTATGTAAAGGGTTGTATGATGTGTTATGTTTCAAAGCCCTCTAATAGAAAACTCGGGCTCTACACACCACTCCCTATTTCGAGTCGTCCATGGGAAAGTGTGTCGATGGATTTTGTAGGAGGTTTGCCTTTGTCTAGGAAAATTCATGACTATTTGTATGTCATCATTGACCGTTTTAGTAAGATGTGTGTTTTAGTAACCTGTAAAGAGCAGATCACTGTAGAGTAGACTTCTTATCTTTTCTTTCAACATGTTTGGGTCCATTTTGGGCTGCCCACATCGATTGTGTCAGATTGGGACTCTCACTTTCTCGGAGAGTTTTGGACCAGCTTGTGGAATATGGTGGACACCAAGTTGAAAAGAAGCACGACATTTCATCCACAGACTCACGGATAGACATAGGTTGTAAACCACACCATGGTACACTTGTTGCAAGGCTATTGTGGGAAACATCCTAATTTGTGGGATGAGCATCTTCCATATGTGCAACATTCCTACAACCGAGCAGTGCACTCATCTACGCATTGTTCACCATTTGAGACATGTTTTGGCTACCTGCCAAAAGACCCTTTTGATATGGTCTTTGGAAGGGAAGATGACTCCAGTGCACATGATAACAGGGATAAAGCACAACAGTTCATTCAACGGATCCAGTTGATTCACCAAGAAGTACAGGAGCAGTTGGAGAAAAGTCAATCTTGTTACAAGGCTCGACATGACAAACATCGAGTCAGCCATCATTTTCAAGTCGGTGACAAAGTGCGGTTCCATATCAGCAAGGACCGGATGAAGGGAGAAGGGGAGAAGTTGAGGCCAATCCAGTATGGTCCATTCACCATTTTTTAGAAGATTGGAAATAATGCCTTTCGTCTCAATATTCCGATATATATGCAAATGTACTCCGTAGTGAATGTGGAGAACTTAAAGATGTATGAGCCACCACTGATTATGGACACCAAGGAGGTGGGCACAGTTCCTATAGTTGATGAATTTGCACCAGCGTATCTCGATGAGTTACCTGAATACTGATTCCTTGACAGAAGAACCAGGACTTCACGACGGGGAGATATGGAATAACTTCGAGCTGGTTTCAAGGGGATACACCCTAGCAAGGCAAAATGGCTGGAAAAAGAAAGAGTGAGGGAACAATTCCCTCACTTGCCAATTGACTGATAAAGCTTTTGGTGGTCCAAAATCTCCTCAATGGGGAGGATTGATCTAGGTGGATCTCCAAACATCAATGGCATGGAAAAAGCTCAAAATTCAAAGTGGCGTAAAGGTGATGAACTTGACATTAGATCGAAGTGCTCATCGCCCTGATTCCAACGATGTGAACGACACTCCAATCCGAGTCCGGATGAAGGAGATAGAGGCAATCAAAGTTGGGTTGACTTTTGATGACTGGGTAGGATTAATGAAGGCATAATTTGAAATTTTCCGGTGGACAGAATCCGGCCAACTCTGGCTAGATTCCGGGCAAAATCGTGGCCTCGTTAAAAAGACTCCTTTGGTCCAAAACCGAATTTCCAAAAATGCATAGTTTGTTTTTATTAACAAAAAAAATATAAAAAAAGGGTTGGCGGGCCACCAACCCCACCACCCCAACTCATAACTGCATATCACAAAAAATCACATGTGATGGAGAGGCGGGCCATGACCCCCGTCCCCTCCCACGAAGCCACAACCCACACCATGAAACAAAACAACGGAGTTGGGAGCGCCAGCCCTTGTGGCATAGACCCAACCCACAACATACACTAGCATTTAAAGGATGGTTGGCAGAGGTGGATACGGTGGGTGAGCCACCCAAGGCGGGCCCGACCCAACCAAAGTTTCATTTCTAAAAATTTCTGGTTTGTGAAAGTTAAAAAAAGGAAATTGTTATATGTAAAAGAAGGAGGCGGGGTTTGATCGCCCGACCTCCTCCATATTAACCGGACTTTCCACCAACTTCCCTACAATAGTTTCCTTGAAGAATCTGCCACCCATTTTATACCTAAATTTAGTTTTTTAGTGCACCCAGGCAGAGGAGGTAGTGCACATAGTTCGAGGTAGAATTTTGCAGGAGGGCCGGATTTTCACTTTGTTAGAATTTGACAAATTTTATATGGTTTCAGCACTTCTCAACGCCACGAACGCAATGGCATTGTCCGTTTCTCCGTAAGGGTTCTACATTTTTCGGCCATTTTCAGTATGGAGATATAAAACTCCTTTTTGTAACTGATGCTTGTATTCTTCTTACTCATGCCACTTAATGAATGAAGGCCTCCTCATTGATCGAGCGGGACCGGAGACGTAGTCCAAGTCAGACGAACTCCGTTATCAAGTCTTGTTGTCTTCTTTCATGCTTTATGTGTCTCTCCTCTTCTCTCATGTGCACATTAAGTTTTCTATGTTAAGCTACAATTTATGCATGTGATTCCTTAACACATCTATAACAAAAAGATTTTGGATCAATGTGGGAGGACGTTGTTATAGAGTGGTATCTGAGTGAGTTGCGCTATCTTTGGGTAATATCTAATACCACATAGTGGTATCAAAGTGGGTTGCGCTCTCTTTGGGTCATATCTAATACCACCGAGTGGTATCAGAGCAGGTTTCTTTCTTTGGGTGTTGTTTGGTTTCCATTCTTTTTGGGTGATATCCGATACCACATAGTGGTATCAGAGCATGGTTCAAACCTCAGATTGGATGGGAGGAATGTGTTTTTCATGCATACATGTAGGTTGTATATGTGCTTTTTGCATTTGCATGGTGTTGATCATGGTTGTAGTGATGTCACCATGTGAAGGTTGATGGTGTTGTTGTGGGATGTGTCATCATGAGTGTATGGTTGTATATCCATTCATTATGCATGTCAATGTCTATATGTTGTTATGCATGCATTGTCATGGTTATGGTTACGCATGTATGGTAGGTCAGACATGAATTGTGAGGTCATTGTATGCAATTAGGTCGTCATGATGTTATTGGTATGTTATGATGCTAATGAGTTGGTTGAGATAAAGCAGGAGATGCAGGGCATCAAAGTGAAGTTGCAGCATTGGACCTTGAGGCAAGAGCATGTCATCATACAGGTTTGTATGTTGGGTATGCAGGTATGTAGGTTAAGGGTTGTTATATGCATTACGGTTATGTGTATGCCTTTCATTCTATTGATGCTATTGTTGAGAAATGGCAACAATAAATTCCAGTTTAAGTTTTCCTTGAATTAAACTAAGAATTAAAATCGAATTCTAATCTCATAGCAACTTGTAAATAGTTAATTAAGTTTAATCAACTTAATTAGCTTAGGAATGTTGAGTTTGAAGTCTTTATGTAGTCATGTATATGTTCTCCCTAAATTTTAGGGGTCCAGTATGAGTTTAAATTGAGTTGTAATTAGATAACTCATTTTACTGAGTTATGGTTAGTTAAATTAGTTCTAACTGTTTGTGGAACTAATAGAGGACTAACAGTCAATTGGTGCACTAGTGCATCCACAAGTGTTACTCCAGTTAAATGAAGATTCCCTCATGAGAAACTCATGCACGTGAGTTCTGAGAAAGACCCAGTTGAGACTAGAGTGCAGGGACATTGTACTATCAGTTGTATGATTTACTGAGTTGTAAATATCATGCATGCAATTAGAGAAGGACATATGTTTGGATTTCACATATTTGGAAGCATGAATTCCCTTTAAATACAGGTTATTCATCCTAGGAATTGTGCAATGAAATAGGGGCTTGGCAGGCAGTGGAAATTGGCTAAGTGTTGGCTAATAGCGGGCTTGTGAGGTAGAAAGTTGATATACTTGTGTGGAATTGTTCTTGTGGGAACAAGATTTGTATCTTCACTCACATTTATGATTTAATGAAATATAGATAGGCAGGGTTTTGAGCTGTGGATTTCCCCAAGAAAACTTATTGTGTTATGTGCCATTTATTTGTCTTCTTCTTGTTCATATTGTTTTCATTGATCTATTGGCTTCTGATAGTTGAAAGCATAAGTAGATTCTTGTCTTGTGCTTTAGTAAGTTGCATGAGCTTGTGAATCTACACAAAATTCTATAGTTATGGTTAAATACATGATAGATGCTAGTTGATTAGTGTAGTCATGTGCACATGTGTCGGACAGTCATGATTGATAGTAACATGTGGTTGTATGCATTTCTATTGTTGTTTTGTGTTAAATAACTTGATGATTATGTTATCTATTGTTTATGAGTATGTTATAGGTTAACTTGTTGTTGTTATATGATAGTTAGCTTAATGGTTAGGTTATATGTTGTTGATGAGCATGATATATGATTTGTTTTTGTTATATGCTAGTAACTTGATGATTAGGGTTATTACATTAAGATCTTGATGTTATATGTATCATACTAATTTGAATTGGTCTATGAAAATGGTTATGGTTATGAAATTCATGTACGAGTTAATATGTTGTGATATTATGTCATACTAATCTAGAATGACTATGTAGATGTGCTTTTTATGTATGAATGATAATTGTTTATGAGTTATGATATGAACATGTTAGCTAGTGACTATTATGGATATTATGACCTTATTTATGTTTGAGTTGATATGTCGTGGAGTTATATCATGCTAAGCTGGATTGATTGTGTAGACAAGATAAACTCCCATGAGATGCACTAAGGTATGAGCTTTCTTATGTCATCTACTTTGTACTTGAATGTTTGATTATGTTGTATATTTGGTGCTTGAGTGTTGGAGTCTATTATGTCATCTCCCTGTTGTTGAATGTTTGATTAATCGCATGATATGAGTATGTGTCTATAATATTGCATCAAGAAATTATATTGTTTTAAGATGGTTTTACTCACACATATGCGTTGAGATAGATGATATGTACTTGAGTGTAATAGGTGATAGTTGTAGCATTACGTTTAATGACTATGAGTTGACTATGGATTATGACATGATTGTTAGTCTTGGTAAAGGTTGATTTCAAATTGATAGATATGATTTTCTTTATATTTGGAACATGTGGTTGAAATGTGTGAGTAGTGGTAGGGTAACATGCTTGGCATTAGTATGACAAGGTAAGGTAACTAGTATGTTGCAATGTTTACTTATGCACTGACAGTTATGTGTTTATGGCAGTATGATGCAGGGGATTGCATGGAAAAAGAGATTTACATGAAATCTTAAAGAAGGCTCGAGTTGAGCTTTCACTTGGAAGCATTGGAAACCCATGGGGATGGAGTCATGGTGTCTGTTGCTACTTTTGTGCTTTCGTTATTTGTGATTTGGTTACACTTGATTGCATATTTGTTACGTTTATTGTAAGGTGTTGCCACTTTGTTGTGGTATTGTGTTGTTATTGGATTTCATGGTATTCTTCTTGTTTGTTTCTTGTGCTTTCCTTTTATGTTTTGAGTCTTGGGAATTGGTTTGGGAAAGAGGAAGGTTAATGAAAATTTGGGGAGATTTATGTGGTACCCAATAGGTGACGTAGGGCCCATGTATAAGGGCAGTTTAAGGCAAGTGTATGACAACTAGTTGGATTGGTTGGGTCCATTGAGGTAAATGGATGGTGATAAGACAATCATGAGAAAGGTAACATAAAGGGTAAAGCAAATGGATTTGAGGTTTCATATGCCTTGGCTATGTTGGGAACTGGTGTTCTCAATATTATGCATGTTGTGCATGAACAAACGAAGTTCTCTTAACCTTGGCCTTATGATATCTAGTAATTATGATGTGATCATGTTTGCTTTATGCTAATGTTTATATGCATATATGTATGTATGTACGTTGTTATCTGACAGGGTCATCAGGGATCATGATTATTTTATGTTGATGTTTATATGTATACATATATGTATGTATGTTATTGTCTGACAAGGTCACCAGGGATCATTCTTATGGAGGAATGATTGTTTATGCAAGTGAATGGAATGAAGAGGTTCCTGGTTTATGAGGAATCAAGTGGGAAGAGTAGTGACGACAAATATATGAGGTCAGTATCACGTGGATGTGAATTGATATTGTATGCTTGTATTATGCCTATGCTTATGTTATAACAGGTAACGCTGAAGGATACATCAGTGGAATGAAAATAATGTGTTTTGCGGCATGATAGGATAAGCATGGATGGCGGAGAGACACTAGAAGCAAGGTTTCTTGGTAGAGGCAGTATGATTTTGGATGTGCAGTGCTATTTTTGTACATATGTTGTGCATGTTGTATATTCAGTGATTGTACCTATGGCTATGTGTAATGTTGTATATGTAGTGTTTTGTATATATGATGTTGTATGCATGTTGTATATATGGTGTTGTGTGCATATTGCATATGCAGTGCTGGGTATAGATGGTGTTGTGTACATGTTGTATGTGCAGTGCTATGTACATATGGTGTTGTGTGCATGACTGTACATTTGGTGTTGTTAATCCAGGTGGATATTGGTGGCCACCTACCAAGTCCACTTGGACCCCCACCATTGTTTCTTTCAGCTTTTCAGTTTCCTTAATTGTAGCACAATTTACTATTTTTAGCAGTTTTTCGGGTCCTGAACTTCCGGAGCCATTTTGAGGCCCTAAACGACATTTTTGGGAAACTTGGGAGCAGCATGGGTCCATGGACTGATGTTTCTCTTCCCAAAGTTGTAGTTCTTGGATAGATTTTTCTAGTGAGATATTGTGTGTGTCAAACGAAGATCGTATGCCAAAGGTATGACCCCGGGAAGTTGATGTACCAATTTACCCAAACGGGGCCCACAATTTGGCGTTTCATCTTCTAGGGTTAGGTTTTTGGATGTTTAGGGTTTTCCATTGTTTCTAAAAAATAAATAGGCCTTCGAGCTTCATTGTAAAATAGTTCATAGGCATGTAGCTGCCACATCTCTTCTCAGAGATAAGCTACCATCGCCCTAGCTGGTTTATTTCCATTGTTGTTTGTTAGCGTATTTCAGTATTTTACATTAATGAAATGAAGTATTATTTCCGTTGCATCTCTGTTTTTATGGTTACCTCTATAATTTGTGGCATTCCTGTTTAAATCTGGATCAGTGGTATCATAGCAGTTTGCTTTTTCTCTGTTTTTCTTTGCATGTCCCCAATGAGGTCGGGATATAAAGAGTTAGGGCTTGAATTGGTCAAACCTTTGCAAAACAAGCCTCGCAAATCCTGATGGCCTCCCATGGCGGATGAAAAGAAAGACAAGGGGGTAGGAGATCCTATCAAAATATTGCTTGAAGAAGCCCTCGAGTGACAAAAGAATGCAATGATGGACAACTTTGCCTAGATCCTTCAGCGACTACCCAGGGGCAACGCATCGGATTTCAATAGCTATTTTGGAAACGCAACACCATTTGAGGTACAAGTTAATTTTGAAATCCCCACATTCGAAGGTCAGATAGATGCAAATGCCATCGATAAATGGTTAAATCTACTAGAGGGTTATTTTTCTGTTCATGATTTTTCCAGTCGGGAAAAGATTATTTTCGCTTTTCTCAAAGCAGCCCCCCACGTCAAGGACTAGTGGGAAACCTACTGCGAGCAAAAGGATGAAAGTACAGACTCACTATTTTCAGCCACACCAACTTGGGATTCATTCTGGGATGCCATCAAGGAGTAGTACTACCCTGTCGGAAGCTATGAGGATCTATACATAAAGTGGACCACGCTGCGGCAGGGAAGGGACCAAGATGTGTCGAAGTTTACCAATATTTTCCATACCCTTCGCCCAAAGTTGGGTATCAAGGATTCAGAGCAGCATTTGGTACTCAAATACCGTTGTTGCCTGCACAAGTACATCCAGGAATAAATAGAATTCCTGAACATCCCCTCGCTTGGCACAACATACCGAAATACCGTCAAGGTCAAGCAAAATTTTAAATAGAAGAAGCAAGACTTTGGATCTGTGAATCCGAAGCAAGGGAAAGGTGCCCCCAAACCACAGAACAAAGGACAAATCCAAGGTGGTGTGGCCCAAGACAACCCGCCAAAGCTACAAACAAAGAACAGTATCGTGAAGCCAAAAAAAGACACTAGAAAGTTGTGTGAGTTCCACAAGAGATCCACTCACAACACGAGTGTCGGTCCAAGCAATCACTGGTGGCCGAGCTAAAGGTTTCAGAATCAGATGCATGTTCCGAGTCTGAGTCATAACCCGACAAGGGGAATGAAAAAGTGAAGCAGATTATTGATGCGGAGCCCAACGCCATCGTTGACACCATGAAGATCCAGAAGGAGGAACCTGAAGATCCAGAGGAGGAGGAGCGTCTCTTCCTCTCCTAGATGTGGGTAAAGGGCTCCTCGCTACAGTTCATTGTCGATAGTGGGAGCCAAAAGAACCTCATTTCGGCAGAGGTTGTGAAGTGGCTGGGCTTACCGACCACAACACATCCACAACCATACACCATCAGTTGGCTTCACCAAAGACGGGATCTTAGCGTGAGCCAGCAGTGTCGCCTTCCATACAACATCAAGACCTTCATGGATGAGGTATTGTGTAAGATTGCTCCCCATGAAGTTTGTGATGTATTATTAGGACTACCATACTTGCGGAAGCGACGTGTTGTGTATGAATCAAGGCCCCATGTTGTTATTGTTACTTTGGGAAATACGTTGCACAGGATACCATAGGTAGCACCGCCTACCGCCATCTCTTTGGTTACTTCAAAACAATGCAATGAGCTCATTTCCAAAACCGGGAAATTTGTTTTCCTGATGATACGCCCTCAAGGAAAGAATAATATGGTTGCCACGACCTCCAGACAGGGCCCCTCCACAGGACAATTACATATGGACAAGGTCGTGGAGGAGTACGAGGACATCTTCACCACCCCCACAGGGGTTCCTTTGCACTGTCAGGTCAACCACTCCATCGATCTACCCTAGGTTCGTCGCTACCCAACGGACCAATCTATCGGTGCTATATTCTGGAGAATGATGAAATCAAGAGGCAGATTCAGGAGCTGCTGCAGAAAGGTCACATCCATCCAAGTTCATTTCCCTGTGGGAGCCTGATCGTTTTGGTATAGAAGAAGGATGGGACTTGGAGACTCCGTATTGACTATCGAGCGCTGAACAAGATCATTGTCCGTAATAGGTACCTGATCCCACAAATTGATGACCTCTTGGAACAATTGAAGGGGGGAAATATTTTAGCAAGATCGATTTGAAGAAGTCAGGATATCAACAGGTACCAATCGAACCCTTTGATGTGTGGAAGACTACCTTCAAATCTAAGGAGGTCCTTTCTTCATGGTTGGTTATGCCTTTCGAATTGACGAATGCTCCTGTAACCTTCATGACGCTAATGGATGACATCTTGCAGCCATTCATCAACTCATTTGTAGTGGTATACTTGGATGACATCCTGATCTTCATCCAGAGTTGGGAATAGCACTCCACCACATCCAACAGGTTCTCCAAACACTGCGGCAACACAAGTTATGTGCCAATTTGGAAGAATGCACTTTTGGCATGACCCAGGTTCAGTATATGGGATACATTATTGATGAACAGGGGGTGCATGTGGATCCAACCAGGATCCAAGTCATTCGGGATTGGCCATCTCCAACCACTCTGATAGAGCTCCACAGCTTTTTAGGTCTTGCCAACTTCTACCGCAGGTTTGTGTTGGGATTTTCTCATATCACTTGGCCCTTGAGTCAATTCACCAAGGGAGGAGTGAAATCAAAATTCTTTTGGGCTGAATCTCAACAAAAGGCATTCACAGAGTTGAAAGATCGTCTCTACACGACACCAGTGCTCACGTTACCAGACTTGCAACAACCATTTGAGGTCAAGACAGATGCCTCTGACTATGCTATTGGGGCAGCCTTACTCAACATGAGCATCTAGTGGCATATCACAATGAGACACTTTCAAACACAGTCCGAAAGTATCCCACTTATGACAAAGAGATGTATTCCATTGTGCAAGCCTGCCGAAAATGGAAGCATTACATTTTGGGGAAGGAAACTGTCATCCACATAGACCACCAACCCCTGCAATTCATGCAGACCCATGGGAAATTGCAAAATGATCGCCATTAGAAGTGGTCCACATACCTGCAACAGTTCCATTTGAAAATCAAGTATAAGAAGGGAAGCACCAATAATGTTGCAAATTCCCTCAGTCGACCACCGATCATGGAGTTAACCACTGTGCTCAACTCTTGTGGGAACGGGACTTCTGATTGGCCACTTCTCTACAAAAGTGACCTAGAATTCAGCCACACATACCAGATACTCTTGGAGGGTCAGCATGTTCCATATTTTCACCTCTAGGATGCCCTATTATGCCACCTGGGTCACCTTTGTGTCCCTTCAAGCGAGCATGCCAAGATTATTTAGGAAGCACACTACAGTCGAGCTACTGGGCATTTCAGGATCGAGAAAATGGTGGCAGTATTGCAGAAGTATTTCTATTGGCCGAATCTTCGACAGGATGTCGGGAAGTACATCAGATCGTGCACTGCCTACGTCATTTCCAAACCAACCTTCAAGAAGCAAGGCCTCTATATCCTGCTACCTACCCCTATTCGACCTTGGGAATCCATCTCCATGGATTACATGTCAGGCCTTCCTTCCACTAAGCATGGAAACAACTGTGTTTTTGTGGTCGTCGACAGGTTCTCGAAGATGGCCATTATGGTGGTCTGCAAGAATAATATCACAGCGGAAGCCACTGTTAAACTCTTCTTTGAATGGGGTGTGGGTACACTTTGGGATCCCACAATCTATCGTCTCAGATCGGGACAACAGGTTCCTCAGTACATTTTCGTCCAGTCTTTGGTCGATGCTAGACACCAAACTCACTAAGTCCACAACCTTCCATCCTCAAACTGATGGCCAGATGGAGGTTGTCAACAGGAATATCGTACACATAATGCGCATGTACAACTCAAAGCATCCACGCACATGGGACGAGAGCCTCCCCTATGTTCAGCACAGCTACAACTGGGCTCTCCACAGCTCGACTGGCCACAACCCTTTTCAGGTGGGCTTAGGATTCCAGCCACTATGTCCCATTGATGTGGCCATGCCATTTGCAGCTACTTGCGCAGATTCAGCTCATGTCCAATCTAAAACAGATAAGGTAAACAACTTCATTGAGCACATCCAACATATTCGCCAGCATGTCCATGACATTCTGGAGAAATCAAATGCCAAGTACAAGCTGCAACATGATCAACATCGGGTGCCACACAAGTTTCAGGTGGGCGACAAAGTCTGGTTGCATTTGCAAAAGGAACGCCTTACCAGAGGTTATCGGAAACTCAGACCACTCTGATATGGTCCTTACACCATTACCAAGGTTTTGGGAGATAATGCATTTGAGCTTAGAATTCCCCCATTCCTTGGCCTGCACCTAGTGTTCAATGTGGACTGCCTTCGGCCATACTTTCCACCTTTACTAGACACATCCAACATTGCAGAACATCTTACACCCACAGAGTTAAATCTAGATTGCATGGAACAAGCTGCAACTAATCAGATCATGGACACATAGATCAATCACACTTTCCAGCAAAATATCCAACTGTATCAAGTTGTCAAAGCATGCCAACTCCTTCACCAGGGCAAGTAGGGACCAATTTCAACAGAAGTTTCCTCATCTCATGGAGGAACTCAATGCAATGGGGACCATTGCTTCCTAAGGGGGGAGGAATGATCTAGGTGGATATTGGTGGCCACCTACCAAGTCTAGTTGGACCCCCACCATTTTTTCTTTTAGCTTTTCAGTTTCCTTAATTGTAGCAAAATTTACTATTTTTAGCAGTTTTTCGGGTCCTGAACTTCCGAAGTCGTTTTGAGGCCCTAAACGACATTTTTTTGGGAAAACTGGGAGCAACATGGGTCCATGGATAGATGTTTCTCTTCCCAAATTTGTAGTTCTCGGATATATCTTTCTAACGAGATATTGTGCGCGTCAAACAGAGATCGTATGTCAAAGGTACGACCCCGGGAAGTTGATGTACCAATTTACCCAAATAGGGCCCACAGTTTGGTGTTTCATCTTCTAGGGTTAGGTTTTTGGATGTTTAGTGTTTTCCATTGTTTCTCAACAATAAATAGGCCTTCGAGCCTCATTGTAACACCATTCAGAGGCATGTAGCCACCACATCTCTTCTCAGAGATAAGCTACCATCGCCCTAGTTGGTTTATTTCCATTGTTGTTTGTAAGCATATTTCAGTATTTTACATTAATGAAACGAAGCATTATTTCCGATGAATCTCTTTGTTTATGGTTATCTCTGTAATTTGTTGCGTTCCTGTTTCATTCTTAAAGAAGGATAGAGGTGACAAGCTCACAGTTCAAACAATATTGCCAAAACTTGGCGAGGAAGGAAAAATCATATTGGAACCTGAAGCAGTCACAAAAACAAGAACTCGACAGCTACGAAATCGATCAATTTCAGAGTATCTCATCAAGTGGAAGAACTTACGTGCTAAAGATTCCACATGGGAGGATGCGAACTTTATAAAGAAGCATCTTGAACTACTCAAGCGTTGAGGACAACACTTTTTTGAAGGAGAGGGCATGTTAGGTCCCTATAATACTAGTGATTCCCCCATTACTATCATCATTGTAGCCCTTATTGTTATTTTTGTGCCCCTATTATACCCATATTATTATTATTGTGCCCCATAGAAGCCCACTATTATTATTGTTGTGCTCTTATATTATTATTGTTATGTCGGCTTTCATTATGTTGTGACCCCTTAGACTCCTATATATAGAAAGGAGGTTTTGTCATTCGTATCATCCAAGAATTGTTCATTTGTGTATTTTAAAGGAGGTTGCCCCCTCGAAGAGGTTGATTTTGAATTCTTTGATCTATCTTTTCTTCTATTTTGTGAGCTGGTTACATAACATATTATGTGCATGGCGTACATGTTGTTTTGTGTATATGCAGTAATACATATGTGCATTGTGTATCCGTGGCATTGTGACATGTGTATTCCTTAGTTTGTACTATGTGTATGTGCATGTGGTTGAGGAGAAGGCACTGGGTGTTTGTTGGGTGTGGAAACTGATTTGAAGTGCTTACGGAATAAGGACAAAGGTAGAAGCAAAGGACCAATTGAAGGATAAGTATCAGTGTGTAATTAAGTTTTATTATGCATGTGACTTATGATTCTGGTATATGATGATTACATGTGATCTATGATTTTGGTTTAATATGGTTACATGTGATTTATGATTTTGAACTATGATGGTTTTGTTTTGAGCTAGCCTGATGTGATATGTTTATACATGATGATTTGGCCAAAGATGCTAGTTTGACTTTCTGTGACATGAAGAGAATAGAATTTCAAGTATACCTTATTAACGGGCCGCCAATGAGGTATGATTTGAAATTTGAAATTTGAAATTATTTCAATTTATTTTGAATCTAATGAAAATCATGTGTTTGGTACAAGAAAGCATGAAATTCCTGGTTGGGTGTTTGAAACTGACATCAAGCATTAACAACAATAAAAAAATCAATTGGAGCAGGGCCATTGTGGGACACTAGTACCCAATAGTGTCCATTGATTTCCATGAGCATGTTATGATCGGTATGATAGTTTGAGGCAGGGATATGCCTTGGCTTCTAGACCTTCCAATGTGAGGAAACCTTGCCGAGGGATGGACTTCCCAAGATGGGGGTGCCAACCAAACTTGGAAGGTGTGTGACTGCAAGGAAGGGGGTGACCAAATCACCCGAGGGACTATGTAGCATAGAAGGGAAGGTTGGGGAATGGATTTGTTTTGATCATTAACATTTCTAGATGGGATCAGATGCACATTGGAAGTGTGCCTTCGAACAATGATTTGGTAATTGTTCACTTAGAGGTCAAGTGGCACAGGATTGTAGCATTGGACATTGGATGAATATTTGACTGACTATGGATTCTGGACTTCCTAGGAAGGATGTGAATCCTGGTACTACTTTTGAGGGTGGAGGTGTGAACCTCTAGATTCCCTTGTTGATTGATGTGAGCATCCTATCCTTTTATTTGTTGGATGGGAAAATATGTGTATGTGTATATCATTGTAAATATTGTTTCGAGATGGATTTAGAAAGCTCCATAAACAATATGGTTATTCGTTGGTTGAAGAAAATGTGCTTAAGTATATGTGGTTGTTATTGTAAATATCATAATGAGTTGTGTTATAAAGCTCCAATAAATGGTATGATTTTCATGTTTCAGTAGTGGTCATTGTAAATACTACAACGAGTTTTGTTATAAATATCCATGGGTAGTATTGTTTTTAGAAGTCTTGTTGGTTATAGGTGTCATTGAACATCGAGGACGGTGTTCACCCAAGGGGTGTTCCCCCAAGGGGATGGTTATGTAACAGCCCTAGTCAAAATTCCATGTAAAACTTAATAAAGGAAAAAATAAGACCAAGGTCATGGGACATGTATTCCAAGTTGAATGGTGGGAAAAACATCATAGTGGGTGTTCATTTGGTTATTATGGCTAAAGGAAATTGGAAAATGTAATGGAAAAGGATTTGGAAAGGAAAAATGGCATTTTTGGCACATTTATTTATGAAAATAATGGAAATTGGGAGAAAAGGAAGGTGAAAGATCACAGGTTGCATGTGAGGAGGAAAATGAAGGAAAATAATGTAAAATGAAGAAAATAGAGACCTCATTGATAAAAAGGATTCTAAGGATCAGTGGGCATGCTTGGTCAATGTAAGCTTTCTGCCAATTCAATTTTGGAGCTCTCATTCTACTCTCTCTCTCATACTCTTGGACATTTAGATTTTTCTTGGAGCACTCTTAGAGAGTGTGGCATACTTGGATTCTTGGAGCAAGAAGGAAAAGGAAGAGTAGGAAAGCGCAAGAGGACATCGGGATCATCAATTGTAGTAGGTTTTACTTGCAGGTACTGAGTTGCATGTATGTTTTCCTCACTATTTTTGACATGCATGGCATATACCTGTAGTTTCTTGGTTATGATATGTCATTTACATGGAGGATTTCCTAGATTGACAATGGATTTGCATAACCTTTCCATTTCCTGGATAGCTATGGTGTTGTGGGTTCATTTTCCTTTTGGAGACACTATCTTCTTGGCAGGAGGTTTGTACTTATGAGTGATTACATTGGTTGAGGTATTTGCTTGACCAGCCAAATCTGAATGCCAAGCAGGATAGATGGTTGGACACAATCAGTGAGTTTGATTTCGAGATCAAATACATCAAAGGTAAGGAGAACAGGGTGGAAGATGCTCTCAGTAGACGGGTATAGGTACATCACTTGGCATCTGTGAGCTCCTATGGGAGAGACTTATAGGATAGGATCTTGCAGGCAGGACAACAGGATTTCAAGTATATGGAGATTGTGCACAGGTTGCAGGAGGGTGATAGTACAAGTATAGGTGCAGGTCATGGTATGGGTACAAGTACAGGTACATGTAGTGGTATAGGTACAGGTGGCAATACATGTATAGGTGTAGGTGCACAGGGCATGGACTATTGCCTTACAGTAGATGGATTGGTCATGTTCAAAGACAAGATATATGTACAAAATAGTAGTGAGCTCAAGAAGGTGATCTTGAGGGAGTTTCATGTGAAACCATATTCAAGTCACCTAAGTTATCAGAAGACACAGACAACACTAAAGAGATATTATTATTGGCTGAAATTGAAGAGGGATGTAGCAGAGTTTGTGGTGAGGTGTTTCGACTGCCAATGAGTTAAAGAAAAGTGTAAACATCCAGGTGGACTGCTACAGCCGATTGTCATTCCAGAATGGAAATCGCAGGTCATTTCCATGGACTTCATCACAAGTTTATGAAGACAGTAAAGTAGCATGATTCCATGACGGTCCTTTTGGACAGGTTAACAAAAGTTGCATACTTCATTTCGTTGAATTCTACATTCTCAACTAGTGATGTGGCAAAGGTGTTCAGCAAAGATGTGGTTAGACTACATGGTGTTCCAAAGAAGATTGTGTTAGATATGGATGCGAAGTTCACTTCCAAGTTTTGGAAGGAGTTATTTGCAGGTTTGGGCACAAGGTTGGCCTTCAACACATCTTATCATCCGCAGAAAGAGGGACAGACAGAGAGGGTCAACAGGATATTGGAGGAAATGTTGAGGATGTATACAACAACGATTATCAGGAGTCATTGAGGATGAGTCCTTTTGAGGCACTGTATGGGCAGAGTTGTAACACTCCCATCAGTTGGAGTGATCCGGTTAGCAGAGTATTGATTGGACCAGATATGTTGGCAGACATGGAATAGGAGATGCAGGTGATCAAGAAGAATCTCAAAGTAGCATAGGATAGGCAGAAGAGTTATGCAGATAGGAACAGGTTGTTCAAGGAGTTCCAGGTTTGGGAACAGGTGTACTTACACATCAAACCGAAGAAGAGATCCTTGCGAATTGGATCATGTTCCAAGCTGGCACCACGGTTTTGTGGACCCTTCAGTATCATTGAGAGGATTGGGCCAGTAGCCTATCGACTTGCACTGCCTCTAACAGTGAAAGTCCATGATGTTTTCCATGTATCTTTTCTTAATAATTATGTTAAGGATGTTTATAATGTGATTGACTGGTCTGTATTGCAGGTGGAAATAGATGGAGAATTCTAGTCGGAGCATCAGTGTATATTCAAGAAAAAGGTGTTGATGCTCTGGAACTGAGCAACTTAAAGTGTAATGGAAGCACTTTGGACCTGATGAAGCTACATGGGAGATGGTGGATTAGCTGCGGGCCATGTATCCTTCCTTGTTTTTTGGTTGAGGTAAAAAAGCTTGATATGGTGGTTTGGTTTTTTTCTTATGGTGGTTTGGTATTTTCTTTATGATGGTTTGGTATTTTGTTTATGGTGGTTGATATATGCTTTATGATGGTTTGATATATGTTATATGATTTTTTGATATATGCTTAGACATGGTGTTTAGTATATGTTTTGATATATGTTTTGGTATATGATTTGGCATATGTTTTGGTATCTATATATTTTATGATGTTGCTATATGTACACCCGTGTGTGGATGTAAATACCGTAATGAGCTATGTTATAAAGATTCACTATGAGGTATGGATGTCATGTCATTATGTTATAATGTCATTATGTTATCATGATTTTATGATGTTAAATGAGTTGGCACTTAGCAGGATGATCATTGTAAATACCATAATGAGTTGTGTTATAAAGTTCCATTATGCGGTATGTTGTCATGTTGTCATGATGTTTTTCTCTTAAGCAAATCTTTCATTGTAAATATTTCATTGAGCTGTGTTATAAAGCTCCATGAGAAGTATGTCTTCTTTCATCGAGTTGTTGAGGTATATGTGTGATTGAACACCAAGGATGGTGTCCCCAAAGGGGGGGGGGGGGGGGGTTGTAACAGCCCTGGTGAAAAATTCATGTAATAAAGTTAAAAACAATAACCACGGATGAATGGGACACTTATTCCAAGCTGAATGTTGGGAAAGACATCCTAGGGGGTGTTCATTTGGTTGTTTATGGCTAAGGAAATTGGCAAAGGCAATGGCTAAGGCATTAAAAGGAAAAATGCATTTTTGGCACATTTATTTATGAAAATAATGGAAATTAGGAGAAAAATGAGGTGAAAGGTCATAGGTTGCATGTGAGGAGGAAAATGAAGGAAAAATAATGGAAAATGAAGAAAATAGAGGCCTCATCCATAAAAATGCTTCTGACGATCAGTTGGTAACTTTTTTCAGTTTAGCTTTGGAGTTGTTTCATTATTCTCTCTCTCTCTCACACTCTTTGGATACTTAGAGTTTTCTTGGAGCACTCTGGGAGGGTGTGGCTTACTTGGATTCTTGGAGAACTCTTGGAGGTTGTGGCATAATTGGATTCTTGGAGCAAGAAAGCATGTCAAGAAGGCATTGGTATTAGCAACTACATCATATTTTCTTGCAAGTACCAAGTTGCATATATGATTTCTTAACTAGTTTTGGAATGCATGGCATACGCATGTGGTTTCTTGGTTGTGAATTGTCATTAGCATGGAGGATTTCCTAGATCGACAATGGATTGCCTATCCTTTCCATTTCCTGGATAATCATGGTGATTATGGGTTTACTTTCATTGTTTGTTTTTGGTTGGTTATCATGTTTCCTTAGCTTGGGTTGAGTTATTAATCCTAGAAGCCTTGGTTGAACAAACACTCTGGAAGCCCTGTAACATCTTGGGTTGAGTTACTAGTCCTGGAAGCCTTGGTTGGACAAATGCACTAGAAGCCCTTGGTGCATTGAGTTACTAGTCTTGGAAGCCTTGGTTGGACAAACGCTCTGGAAGCCCTGCATAAGTTGTGGGTTGAGATACTAGTTCTAGAAGCCTTGGTTGGACAAACGCTTTGGAAGCCCTAGAAGGCTTGGATGGAGACTAATTTGATGATGGTTTTGTGATGTCTGATTTTGAGGTGGAACCATTGTTTGATGGGTTGAGGTGGATGGCCTCTGGAAGCCCTGGATGAGTTTTGATTGATGTGTTCTATGAGATCCCACATTCATGCTTGGAATATGGCATGAGGGTGAATGGCTGAAGAGAGATTTGGCTCAGCCATTCTATGGTCAGGTGGAACGTGGTAGTCCCATCTCCAGTTGGTTTATTGCATTCATTAATGAGAAATTCATTCCCTTGATTTTCATGTGAAAATGTACTGATGTATATATGGATTTTGATGGCTGATATGTTCATGGTATTTATGTTCCTATTATGTTGGTTATATGTACATTTTGTGATAGCAGTGATGTATGGCTCTTAGCATGTTTTTACTTGTACATGAATGGATAATGTGTATATGACCTAATATATGATAATGTAGCAAATGGCATGAGGGAACAATGGTTCATAACGATTCTCAAATAAGTATGAGATCCCTACACTTAATTTTGTTGTTTACACATGTAGGTTACATGTCGATGATATGTTTGACGAAATGCTTGTCTTGGCTAGTAGGGGTTTGGTTAAGGTCTTGTTGAGTTATTTCTTTTTCTTCATTGTTTCCCTGTACCTTTCTTTATTTCAAGTTTTCATTCCATTCTAGGTAGTGGCCTGGGCTCTGGGCCTAAAAAAGTGTCTTAAATCCTGGGGTCATTGGCACAGAAATAGCAAGATTGGTCCACAGTCGCTAGCATGTAGGCCTATGAGAGCGACTTTGGGTTTCTGGTCGCTCCCTTGCCCATAGCATGAGCGTGATTATGGCCTAATATGTCTAGAACAATAGTGGGACCCAGGGATAGGTTGTCACAATGACTGGCTTGTCTCCTAAGGGTTATGTTGATGACGTTGGATGACTGTACGTGATGTTCAATCGATTCCACTTCCTTAAGGGAACATTGGAGGTCATCTGATCATAGTAGCCTCATTTCTCATGTTTACCCTGGTTGTCACGGTTACTTTAGGTAGGCCTGGGAGGAGGGTGTTACAGGAGCCCAGCGATAGCTGTGGGTTGAGTTACTAGTCCTAGAAGCCTTGGTTGGAACAAACTCTCTAGGGCCTTGGAAGGCTTGGGTAGAGACCAATATAGTGATGGTTTGTGATGTTCGAATGTGAGGTGGAACCATTGTTTGATGGGTTGAGGTGGTTTGGCCTTTGGAAGCCCTGGTTCAATTTTGATGGATTGTTCCATGAGATCCCACATTCATGCTTGGAATATGGAACAAGGGTGACTAGATGAAGAAATATTTGGCTCAACGATATCTATGGTCAGGTGGTTCATGGAAGTCCCAAACCTGGTTGGCCTTTGCATCATTAATATGAGGTTATTTATCCTTATTAATATATGAGTATTATACTGGTTTATAAGTGGATTATATGGTTTTTGTTTCCTTGGTATTTCTGTCGTTATTATGTTGGTTATGAACATGTATTATGACATAGGCTATGTATGGCTCTCATCACACTTTTAGTTGTAAATGAATGAACAATGTATCTATGACCTAATAGATGAAATTTCAGCTAATGTGTTGGGGCATAAATGCTTCTTAACGATTCTCAAATAAGCATGAGACCCCTATGTGCATTCCTATTGTTAAGACCTGTAGCTTTCATGTTTGTGACATGTTTGACAAAATGCCTATCATGGATAGTAGGGGTCTAGTCTAGTCCTTGTTGATGTTTTGTAAATTTATATTTGTTCTGCTGTGAAATTTCATTTCTAAATGTGTCATTGAGTTTTGGGCAGTGACCTGGGCTCTGGGCCTAAAAAAGTGGAAAAAAATCCCCGAAGCTCCCTTTCCCTTGATGTGGGAGCTTCTGGAGCTTCCCAGACGCACCCTTGTCCATATCAAGGGAGTGTCCAGGGGTTTGATGCACTAAAACTTCAATTGGTCTCAAGGGCTGGCTACCTAAGTGGTTGGGATGGATCCTAGGAGTTTTGTTGTTGATGTGGAAGGTCTGTGTGATGTTTTTTTTTTCAGTTCCACTTCCTTAACTAACACAAAGGGAGTTGAATCATTTCATAGTAACTTCTCGTCATATGTTTACCCCGGTTGGCCGGCTACTTGGGTAGATGTGGGAGGAGGGTGTTACACAGCATTTTGGGTGGACTCAACACCCATCTTCAAGGAAAAAAATATCTTGAATGATTGGGAAAGAGTGACAAATCATTTATAAAGCAATAGATAAATGCCAATAACCAAAACTTGAATTTTGATATTAACATACAAATTATATTTAAAAATAAGTAAAATAATATATATTAAATTTAGTTGAAGGAGTTGAGCTCAAGCAGTGGAGGTACATATTGTGCTTCTAGCTGTAGCGGGTTCAAATCTTCATAGACATGCTCTACTGGTGAAAATTGTGCAGAAAGTTGTATAAACGAGTTCTACTAGGTAGTCTCATAACTATTTCGGTTAATATATATAATAAAATATTAAATTTAGTAAAAATAAATAAATAGGATAGACCAAGCTATAGAACGGAATCTGAATGCTAGATTGTTAGAAATAGTCAAAATAGGATCCAAAACATGGATAGGTAAAAATTAACCTTGGGAATAAATAACTAATTAAAGGTTTGACCAACCATAAATAAAAAAATGTAATAATGTTTTGATGAAAAAGATAGAAAGTCAACACATAAAAGGAGATTGATTAAACAATTAAATAAATTAAACAAGTATTATACCTAGGGAAGTAAGTTAATGAGGCTTTAGAAATTGATAGTGGAAAAAAATAATAATAACTTGTTGTAGTAGCGACAACCACCCTCCAAAATTTTTCCTTAGCTTCGTTTTGGAGCCTCCCTACCAACCATCCTTAGCAGCATGTCTTGCATGGTAAAGTACATAAGCTTCATTGGTTTTTTAGTACCTTGCCAGCTTGTTCATGATGGTTTTTTTCACTTCCCTCACAGGCTGCCACTTCGGACTTGGTCCAGTTGCTGGCTGAGCATATCCCTCAGATAATTGTGCAATTATGGAGGGGAACCAGCCTTCCCTCCAGAAATTGCACAATTTCGGGCAGCAGTCAGTTGCTCCTCCTAGAAATTATGCAATCCCTCTGGATAGCTAGCCCAGCGTCCTCCCAGAAATTGCGCAAAATCCCCTCTCAGTCAAGCAGGTTGTTGCATGTGCCTTCAGGTTGACCGATTCCCTCCGGGACCGAAAAAACTTGACTTGCATGCATGGGATGATTTTTCCCGAAATAGAAAAAAGAAACATAGAAAAAGCATCCCTGGATTTTAGGGATCTATTTTTAGAAGCTGAAGGTTACATGCAAAGATTATTTTATAAACTTTCCTCCAAGTGTCGATTTTTCCAAGATTTGTGGCATGCGCGTCATGAGCCTCAAACTTATTTATTCAACGCTTCAGAGCTCATTATTCACATCGATATTGGATCTATGACATCCCATAGCAAATCTAGAAGTCTTCGGCACATCCAGCTCAGTTATTTCTGGGTAATTCTTCTTTACTTGTCTTTTACAACATTTCTATCGCTTTTGGTGTTTTGGCTTGTGTGAGTGTTATTTGCTTGATTTATATGAACGCTTGTTGTCATTTTCATGCATGTTAGCCTGTACAAGCACCATTTCAGTTTTCTTTTGCATCTCACTGCTGTTACATGCATGACATTTCTTTGCAAGAACAATCGTCGATTCGGCGACTGGTTTCACACACATGCATGTTGTTCCATTTTCTGAATCTTGCATTCACTGTTTGCATGCATGATCATTCACTCCTGCTTACACTCAGTATCGCCATGCATTCACATCTTCATTTTCTTTCAGTTTCCTGTCGGCAGGTCTGGGCAACCTTGGCCTAGAATCTGCCTTACCCAGACAACATTGTGTAATTCTGAGAAGTAAGGCTCTGCCTTCCTCCCTCAAAATGCACAAATCTGGTCATTCAGTGCCCTCCAGTCTTGCTTTGCACAATTTTGAGAGGCAATGATTGCTGGCCCAGAAAATTGTGCAATGCAATCCCTGGGCCTGCATCACTTGCCAGCTGAAATTGCGCATTGCACAATCTCAGCACCTAGAAGACCAGTCTAGATTGCGCATTGCTCAATGATTTGAATTGGATCCTAGAACACTCTCTAATTTTTCATGAACTCTGTAAAATTCATGCCAAAGTTTCAAAGTATTATAAAGATCGAGCTTATCAGAGATATCCTTGTAACAGTTGCAATTTTTTATCAGCGCAGAGCAACGAGGACCCTCAGTCAAGCGCACAGACCGTCAGCCCATGGTAATGCGCGCTGTCACGAATTAGCAGAACGGGAGGTCATTTCAAGAAACAGGGGTAGTTTCTGATATGCGATTAGTGACAAGTCGCTAATCACATATCGCCGGGCAAACCCCTCAAAGAAGGAAAAACCCCGAGCCCCTGAATCCAAAAGGTTATAAAATGTAACGGATATCGCGCCGATTCTGTCAAAGGCGGGGTCCCACAAAAACCGACAGAATATCAGAAGGGCTTCGAGTAGTAAGCGTTTCAACCGAGTCCCACCCATTGCCACACAATGGGTGCCACGCGTTCGGCGAAAGAGAGAGAAAACCACTCCCATTGGATGGGTAAACGTCATGTTACTTACCTTCCCGATATGAACAATGACTGTAGGATCTGGAGGCTCTAGATCGACGGCAGAGACCCAATTCGATGGATGATCGGATTTGATGGGGTAAACAGGCAAAGTTGTATAAGATTTGAAGTTCAACGTGGACGATGCATTGGCAGAAGGTCATGTTCGTGAGCATTCTTGGAGTTAACCGTAAAAATGGTCATTTCAAAGACGTCCAAGAGAACTGACACTCAGTTCGTTATGAAATAGGTGGCCACCTCCCTGTGAGGCGTTATACGGTGATGATGACGCAGAATAGAGGAATTCAAATGGACAGAGGCAGGGGAACTAGAAAGCTAGGAAGCAGAAACGAACAATCAGAAAGCAGATTGGCTTTAAAGCCACAAACTGACAGAGAAAGAGACAAGTAAGTTAGAAGTGGAAAGCTAAGAGCAAAGAATAGAGAGAAGAAATCGAGTTAACCTGCAGAAGCAAGAGGCATCTTCGAGACAGAGACAGAGAGAGTCAAAGAGTATGTGCACTCCAGAGAAGGCTTGAGAGGTCAAGCGAACTCCTCTGTAAATGCCTGTCATGTATTGAGTCTCAGATTGGACTCATACCATTGTGACCTATAGGAGGTCGAGAATCAGTAAAGAGAGTCTATGTACTGCAGAGACTTGAGGAATCCAAGTACAGTCTTGTTGATTTCTATATGTTGAGCGAGACTCAAATTGAGCTCACTGTTGTAAAAACTTTTCTTTGAAAACATAATAGAGAGGCCACCACTAAAGGCTAGACCGAGAGACGTAGCCCAGGAGTATTGGGTGAACTCCTTATTAAACTTGTTGTGTTTATATGTTTTGTCTATTGTGTTTTCTCTAACTGCTTCAGTGTTTGTGTATTTCACAATCTTATCGATCCGTTGCATAAAGTAACATAGGCACATCCATGCACATGAGTCTGTAATACCTTATTGTTTGTCTTCGATCAATTTCGGATCAAGTGGTATCAAAGCTCTAGGTTGTTAAGGTTAGACAAGCTTGTGCTGGATTTTGTTGTTGAATGCTAACTAGGACAAAGCTAAAATTAGGAGAAGGAGAATTGGCCAAAGCTAACCTAGAAATTGGAAGAGTCTACTCTAAGAGGAAAATGGCAGAAGAAAGTCCCTTGGAATCAGACTCCTAGTTCATGGATAGTTTCATGACCATGAGAGCCATGGTGGAGGAAATGTATAGAGAATTTAAGAAAGGTAGAGATGAAGATTCATCAAACTCCAAACAAGATAAAGGAGTAGAAGAATCTCTCCTCCATGACCATTCTAAAGGAAAAGGGAAAGAAGAAAAGTTGCCCACACCTCCTAATAGCCTTGAAAATAAAAAGAAAACATCTTTGATTAAATTAGATGTTAAATTTGATTTGTCGATATATGATGGAGAGTTGAATGCAGAGAAGCTGGATAATTGGATTAGATAGATTGATGTGTATTGCAGGGTGTAGAGCATTGATTCAGACAAAAGTAAGATTTAACTGGCCAGCCTACGCCTTAGAGGCACTGCTTTGGTATGGTGGGAAGGCAGGACACAAGCTGACATGAAGAAGCATGGTAAAATTCTTTCTGTCTGGAGTGAATTTGTTTCTACAATTAAAAAGCAATTTTATCCAATAGATTATATGCTGCAAGCCATGATGATCTGGCAGACTCTTCACCAATTAAAAGGACAAAGTGTACAAGGCTACACTCAAGAATTTAGAAAAAGAGATTTGATTCTAGGAATTTATTTAGACTCACCTGAAATTTTGTTGAAGTATATAGGTGGTCTACACAGCTATTTAAAGCACACCATTCTCATGTTTGATCCCACTAGCATAGATGAGGTATCTGTTCAGGCTACACATCTAGAGGCTAGAGGCCAGAATTTGAACCCAGAAGTTGGGGGATCATCAAAACCCACTGCAAGCAAAAACAAGGAAAAGAAAAAGAAAAAATGGAAAGAGAGGAAGACAAATGTTGTACAAAAGACCAAGCCTTCGTGCACTCACTACAAGAAGGATGGACATGATGATCAACACTTCTAGATTTTGCATCCGGAGCTAAGACCCAAGAAGTTCGATGGAAAAAAGAAGAAGATTGCTGCAGCTATTCAAAAGGATTTGGGGTCAGACTTAGGAGATGAAACAACAATCACAGCCATAGGTATAAAAGGTAAAAAATATGAAGCATCTACTAGTAATTCTACACAATCTACTGATAATGAAGAAAATGAGAGGAAAAGACGTGAGCTTTTTTATATTCGAGTTATTTCCAAGCGTCAAAAGATTGATACTTTGTTTGATAGTGGCTCACAAGTAAATCTAATTTCTGAATCAATTGTAAAGAAGTTGGGATTACTAACCACACCTCACAAGAAGCCATATCCATTAGGTTGGTTATGTGATAAAGCAAAGCTACAAGTGACTAGACAATGTAAACTTAAGTTTTCTTTTGGGTCAGCATTTGTAGATGAGGTTGAGTTAGACATAGTTCCTTTGGATATATGTGGAATTGTTTTAGAAAGTCCTTACTTGTATGATAGGAAAGCTATTTTCTATAGAGCTGAAAACAAGTATCAACTCGTTAAAGATGGAATAGAACATATTGTAAGAGCTCATAAACTCAAGAATAATTATACTCTCATAAACTTAGGGCAGATGAAAATAATTGTAAATTCATGTAAACAATTTTTACTAATGATTGTAAAGGAAAAGAAACCTGATAAAACCAGTATATTTGAGGGCTGTAATGCTAAACAGCAAGCTGATTTAGAAAAAGTTGTTTCAAAATATGATATACTATTTCAAGAACCTAAAAGTCTGCCACCCCAAAATGAAATAGTACATGATATTAATTTGTAGCAAGATGCTCCATTGCCTAACATCAGAATGTATAGGTTGTCCGCTTTAGAGAATGCAGAAATCAAGAAATGTATAGGAGCTACTCGAGAAAGGGTTCATAAGACCTAGCACCTCACCATGTGGGTCTCCAATTGTCTTAGTGAGAAAGAAAGATGGTCCATGGAGAATGTGCATTGAGTACCGAGCGCTGAATAAGATAAAGATCAAAAATCGTTATCCCCTTCCTCGCATAGATGATCTATTAGATCAGTTAAAAGAAGTTGTTTACTTTTCCAAGTTGGACTTGCATAGTGGCTACCATCAGGTCAGAGTTGCAGAGCAAGATGCATGGAAGACTGCTTTCAAAACAAATTAGGGATTGTATGAGTGGTTAGTTATGCCTTTTGGCTTAACTAACGCTCCTGCTACTTTCACGAGAGTAATGAATGATGTACTCAGACCTTTTATTGATGATTTTGTCATTGTATATTTAGATGACATTCTTATATTTAGTAAAACATGGGAAGAACAATTGAAGCATGTCAAGCAGACTCCAGATGTTTTGAAAAGAGAAAATATCTATGTTAATCTCTCAAAATTTGAATTTGGTAAAACATCTTTGAATTATTTGGGTCATATTGTAGGGGGTGGTGAATTGAAGATAGATCCCTCTAAGGTTGCAGTCATTGTAAACTAGACTCAACCTAAATCTGCTACAGAAGTTAGAAGCTTCATAGGTGCAGCACAGTATTGGAGAACGTTTATTGCTAACTTCTCCTTGATTGCAACTCCCTTACATGCTTTAACCGGATTAAACAAGGTGTTTCAGTGGGGAGACAAACAGCAGAAAACCTTCGATACCTTAAAATAAAAGATCAGTACAACACCAGTACTAGCACTGCCCGATCTTCAAAGACCATTTGAGATTGAAACAGATGCCAGTGACTATGCCATGGTAGCAGTGTTGATGCAACACGATAAACCCATATGTTATCATTCCGAGACACTTAATTCTGCAGTAGTTAATTATCCCACATATGATAAGTAATTGTATGCATTAGTACAGAGTGTGAAAAAGTGGAAAAATTATTTAATGGGCAAAGAGACAGTTATACATATTGATCATCAACCACTTCAATATTTACACTCCCAAACTAAGTTGCAGTAATCAATACATTATAGGTGGATGAGTTTTCTACAACAATTTCATCTTGTCATCAGATATAAAAAGGGCATACACAATAAAGTTGCAGATATGTTGTCTAGACCAATCATAAATGCATCTACTATACTTAAGCATAATTCAGTATTGCATGAAAGTTACATTGAACAGTATGCTCAAGATATATATTTTAAAGATGTATATGCAACTTTAAGTCGCGGCAAACAAGTAGAAGAATTGGATTATCATGTTAAGGACCAACTCTTGTATCATTGTGGAAATTTATGCATTCCACAAAATGAAGAGTAAAGATAATTCGAGAAGCACACACTTCTCTAATATCAGGTCACTTTGGTGTAAGTAAAGCAGTTGCACAGTTGCAAAGAATTTGTTATTGGCCAAAAATGAATGAGAGTTTCTAGATATTTAAGAGGGTGTACTATGTGTGCTAAAAGCAAGCCCAGCAATAGAAAACTAGGCTTGTACACTCCACTACTAGTTCCTTCTCATCCTTGGGAAAGTGTTTCCATGGACTTTGTTGGGGGACTGCCTAAATATAGAAAAGGTAATGACTATTTATATGTTATTGTGGATAGGTTTAGCAAAATGTGTATTTTGATACCTTGTAACAAATAGATTACAGCTGAACAAACAGCAAAGTTGTTCTTTCAGCATGTATGGGTTCATTTTGGATTACCCACTTCCTTTGTATCTGATCGAGATTCCGGATTTGTTGGGAAGTTTTGGTCGAGTTTGTGGGAATTGATAGACACCAGACTGAAGAAGAGCACAACCTTTCATCCACAAATATATGGACAAACAGAAGTGGTCAACAGGACAGTGATCCAGTAGCTCATAGGCTATTGCAGCAAGCATCCCAAGCTTTGGGATGAACATTTATGTTATGTGCAGCATGCTTACAACCGTGTTAAACATTATTCTACACAGAGATCTCATTTCGAGGCCTATTTTGGTTTCACACCAAGGTCTCCCTTGGATTTTGTCTTTGGTAAAGACATAAAGGTTGATGGACACAGTGATGTGGACAAGGCAACCAAGTTCATTGAACAAATCCAAGAGATTCACTAGGCAGTACAGGAATAGCTAGAAAAGAGCCAAGCCAAGTATAAGGCAAGGCATGACAAGCATCGGATTGAGCATAGCTTCCAAGTTGGTGATCAAGTCTGACTGTATATCAGCAAGGATAGAATGCAAAGTGAAGGTAAGAAGTTGAAGCCAATAAGGTATGGACCTTTCAAGATACTTGAGAAAATTGGTGAGAATGCTTTTCGCCTTGATTTGCCAACTTACATGCACATCTATTCGGTAGTTAATGCAGAAAGCTTGAGACTATTTGAACCTTCATTGATTGAAGATCCCGCAGAGTAGAGTTAGTTTCCTTCTTTTGATGATTTGTTACCTGAATATCTCAATGAATTGCAGGAAGATACAGTTTTGGACAGGAAGGTGAGAACTACGCGGAGAGGGGATGTTGAGTACCTCGGGATTGGACTCAAAGGTTCAAAACCAAGCAGTGTGAAATAGATAGAAATTGGGCAAGCAAGGAATTTGTACCCTCACTTGATTGATACTTAAAAACCAACTTTTGGTGGTCCAAAATCTTTTTCAGTGGGAAGGTCGTGATCTAAATTGGATCCTAGAACACTCTCTAAGTTTTCATGAACTCTGTAAAATTCATGCCAAAGTTTCAAAGTCTTATAAAGATTGAGCTTATCAGAGATATCCTCGTAACAGTTGCAATTTGTTATCAGGGCGGAGCAACGAGGACCCTCGGTCAAGCGCACAGATCATCGGCCCATGGTAACGCATGTTGTCACAAATTAGCAGAACGAGAGGTCGTTTCAAGAAGCAGGGGTAGTTTCTGATATGTGATCGCTAATCGCATATCATTGGGAAAACCCCTCAAAGAAGGAAAAGCCCCGAGCGCCCAGACCCGAAAAGTTATAAAATGTAACAGATATCATGCCAATTCCGTTAGAGGTAGGGTCCCACAAAAACTGGTAGAATATCGGAAGGGCTTTGAGTGGTAAGAGGTTTCAACCGAGTCCCGCCCGATGCCACACAATGGGTGCCACGCATTCGGCGGAAGAGAGAGAAAACCGCTCACATCGAATGGGTAAATGTCATGTTACTTACCCGCCTAATATGAACGATGACCGTAGGATCTAGAGGCTCCAGATCGACGGCGGAGACGCAATCCGATGGATGATCGGATTCGACAGGGTAAATAGGTAGAGTTGTATAAGATTTGAAGTCTGACGTGGACGATGTGTTGGCAAAAGGTCGTGTTCGCGGGCATTCTTGGAGTTAACGGTAAAAACGGTCATTTCAAATACTTCTAAGAGAATTGACACTCAGTTCGTTACGAAATAGGTGGCCACCTCCCTGTGAGGCATTATACAATGATGATGACGCAGAACAGAGGAATTCAAATGGACAGAGGCAGGGAAACCAGAAAGCCAGGAAGCGGAAACAAACAGTCAGAAAGCAGATTGGCTTTAAAGCCATGAACTGATAGAGAAAGAGACAAGTAAGTTAGAAGTAGAAAGCTAAGAGTAGAGAACAAAGAGAAGAAATCGAGCTGACCTGCAGAAGCAAAAGGCAGCATTGAGACAGAGACAGAGAGAGTCAGAGAGTCTATGTACTCCAGAGAAGGCTTGAGAGGTTCAAGCGAACTCCTCTGTAAATGCCTGTCATGTATTGAGTCTCAGATTGGACTCATACCATTGTGACCCATAGGAGGTTGAGAATTAGTAAAGAGAGTCTGTGTACTCCAGAGACTTGGGGAATCCAAGTACATTCTTTTTTATTTCTATCTATTGAGTGAGACTCAAATTGAGCTCACTATTGTAAAAACTTTTCTTTGAAAACATAATAGAGAGGCCACCACTGAAGGCTGGATCGGGAGACATAGCCCAGGAGTATTGGGTGAACTCCTTATTAAACTTGTTGTGTTTATATGTTTTTCCTATTGTGTTTTCTCTAACTGCTTCAGTGTCTGTGTATTTCGCAATCTTATCGATCCGTTGCATAAAGTAACATAGGCACATCCATGCACATGAGTCTGTAATACCTTATTGTTTGTATTCGATCAATTTCGGATCACTCAATTCCAGCAGTCAACCAGCCTCCTAACAGTTAGGACTGCGTTTTGCACAGTTCCAGTAGTTAGTCTCCCGACCTCCCAGTGAAAATTGTGCAATCCTTGCGAATAGTTCCCTGGGTATGTTCCATGTCATCCCTCAAGTTTTATTTGTTTTTAACTAACAAATTTCTTGCCATGCATGTCACCATGTCTCCAGATATAGCAGGTGTTCTTCTATCTCTCAGCAATTTAGGATCAATGGCCTCTAAGAGAGCGGGGTCAAAGGACACCGATGGAAGCGCAACTGGAGCAAAAATTGAGCGAGTGTCTATGAGTCTGCCGATATATGAAGACACCAAGTTGATCGTAGACAAAGACATCAAGCTGAAATGGAAAGAGGTCAATGATGCATTCTCAGGAACATTTGGGGAAGATCTCAAAGATCTCCAAGTCTATGTGAACATTCACAAGTTCGGCTTGTACCGGATTGCATGCAGGTAACTTGCATTCCCATGCGCGGACATGATACATTAGATCATCTCGCACACTGACCCCGAGACGATGACAATGAGCAGTGTCAGCATGACAAAGATTGCTACCTTCAGGGCATAGGACTATCAGCATATGTACCACTTACTGAATCCAGTGATCACCATGGAGACACCCTTCAACATACCTAACAACAATTCCAACTCCATGGATATCTTAAAGAACTGGGTGAAGGAGCCAGCCAAATTCAGGATGACCCCCGACCAGATTTACAAGACAAAGATACTGCGGTAGGTGTATCAATACTTGGTGATCTTTACATGTCACTTGTATGGCCAAGAGAGCATGGAGACCTTCCCGCGGAGTTGGGTGATCGCATTGGACCAATTGGAAAGTGAAGGCAAAGTGTGCAACTAGTCTGACATGTTGGCTCACAAGCTGAAGGAACAGGTAACAGGAGCTCGGCAACTGCCCAAAGGTCAGCAAGAAGAAATATACATGTCTGCTTACATCTTGGATGCAATATGTGCCCGTTAGGAGTTCCCAGGCTTGAAGTGGGCATGGACACCAGTGGAAACCTTTGTCAATACTTATTGTAAATTGTTTTCCAAATGCAGCTTCCGAGGAGTCATCACACAGTTGTCAGATCATTTTTTCAGCCCGGTGTACAAGATGATATTTGAAAAGGATCCACCTTGCATGTCGAAGGCAGCAATGGAAGCACTGATCGAAATAGTAGATTAGTATGCCTCACCCCTTGGCACCTTCATACGGATGTACAATGCGGAGAAGCCTCCGCATGTTTTGTTGAAGTTTGCCATGGAAAAGCTCATCATCCAACAAGTATCATACCACATCTTGACAGGACTATCGACTAGGCTACACCAAAAGAAGAAGGAACCTTGGCCCACTCTTCCATTATGGATCGGGTTGTACGAGATATGGAATCTCAAGCATGCGGATGCCGAAACAGAAGAGTTCATGAAATATCCTTTCGGCACCAAAAGCTTTAATCCGTATGACCCGCATTGTTTTGTGAAGGATCACTGCGTGAGAGCGCAATTTCTGTGGATCCACCGGGCATGTCATTGGGCTGAGGAAGACCCATGGAGATATTGTCACAACTCCTCTAGGCCCAATGAATCGGTCAGCATTGTTGTGGAATGTTTAGCGAAGCAGCGTTAAGCAGCATCTAGGAGAGTAGCAACAGAGGTAAACATATCAGCACACGACAAAGGAAAGAGAAAGATTGTCGACAGCGCAGAGGTAGAAAAAAGCTGCAAATTCAAATCAGACCCACTTATGTAGAAAGAAACTTTGGTAATAGAGGCAAAGAGGCAACAACGCGACAGGAGGAAGCGCAATGGCAGAGAGAAAAACAAAGGATGGATGAAACAGTGAAGGAGCTGCATGAGTTGATGGAGAAACTTCAGAAGGAACAGGAGTTGCGCAAACAGGAGAAGCAAGCGCAATAAGGACAGGTATAGCAGGGGGCGTAACATGTACAGACAGACGAAACTTTTCCCGTACAGGTAGTAGACTCATCCGAGTAGCTGGCGCAAAGCAGACAAGGTGAGCAGTCGCAGGAGCAGGAATTTTCTCAATAGATTGAACGAGTACTTGAGCAGATGGATACAGAGATGGAGAAACCAGAGTTAGATCAAGACATCGACCTCATGCCTTATCACCAAGAGGTCGATCCACCAGCTTCACCAGATCCGGAAGCAGAGTAGGTCCCAAGCGACCAAGGAGATACTGAGATCCTTGGGGACAATCTGGAAGAAGAGATGCACAAGATATCATTCGACGAGTCACAACATAGAGTTGTGAAATCGCGCAGAGTGTCTACTCCGGATGACAACACATCTCCTGCGCAGTTTGAGGAAAAAGTGACCGTATCTGACGTGTGCAATCATCCAACACCCTTGGCCGATGCTACCAAAGGATATGTCGAAGCCACTAGCTCGAGTGTTCGCTTCTTGATAGCAAAGAACAAGCGAATGGGTAAGGAGTTCTAGATGGCCAAGAAGGGAGGAGAACTGGTTACAACATCCGCCCGAGCAGAATTGAAGAAGGTGATACTGGATGAAGTATTATCCCTTGAGACAGTCATGCAGGCATTATATTCCAGATTTGGTACCATGCATAAGGCAGTTGTCCATCTCAACAGCTGGCAGCAACGATGTGCTAGGAGAGCATGTATCTTGTCAAACTTGAATGTTATTGTCGATCACATGCAAACATGGATAATGAGACACAAGGGAGCCCCGTTACACTTGCCTAATATGATGAAGCCTAGAGTGCTCGAGTTGAAGGCACACATCCAGAGTCAGATCCGAAACTATGAATAACTCCCACAACTCATCACTAGTTTTCAAGCTTCCCATGCACGGGTATTCAGAAGCATGGATGTTGTTGTGGGCGCACATGCGATCCCATATATTGGGACACTCACCGAGGCAAAGACAAAGTCATAAGTCCGACCGAAGCTTGACACGTTCTTTGATGAGTTGATGTGCATAGCCACCATTGTAGACTTGGAGATCAGTGCAAACACCATGCATCAGTATGTCACTGGTCTGGTCGCACTCAAGAAAATGATGTGCATGTTATTAGACGAGTTGGACAGAGGAGCCAGAACAGTGTACCCAGATGCAATGGAGGCAAGAGTTCGTTTCCAGAAAGATGTCACCACAGAGTACACAGACACCATCATGGACTACCGGGCCTGGCATCAATTCACTACCGTCGACCATCTTGAGGATGTTGAAGAGCTGGTCTTCCCACAAATATCTGAGTCATAGTGATGTCTTGCATGGCTTGCTCAAGCCTATTTTGTCTCACATGGTACATGTGTAGATTTTATGTAACATCTTGTCAAGTGGAAGTTCAAGTGTCGATAGTTGAATGTAACAGTCATAGAGTAGTTGAAGAGTCATGAGGGTGGATGAACAGTCACAAAGTGGAATGTCAAGGGTCACCCCACCCTTTGCTATATATAGTCCCTCATAACTCATTGTATAGGATTTTGGTCAGCCAAGCTTTTGATAGGAGTATCTTAGAGAAAGCTTGGAGAGTATTGTAATGAGCCTTGGCTTCTCCACAGTGCAAAGCTAGTACATCTCTCTGGAGGAGCAGGCGGAAGTCATTGTAACGTTCTACTATCGAGACTAGTGGTTGGTCATGGTTGTACTATATGATTGGAACTTTCACTTCTTAATATAATAGAGCCAACACATTTCATGCATATGTTGTTATTGTATTTCAGCTATCTTGTTTACTCTAATGATATATGTATATGTTTTCTTACGCATGCATGTATGGACTCTTTCTGTATAAGTATGTATGAATCTTATTGAGATGTGTTGTTGGTTTAACCATCACTTTGGATTGTTAGCTTACTTGCTTTCCAGTTTGTGATGCATCTTTGCTCGTGTGTTCCCTTCTTAGCCACGTGCTTTCACAGGTTTCCAAGGGGTGCACTCACCTCACTTTCTGTGTGTTAGAACCATTCATACACCTTCCTTGGCTTGCTGCATATGTCACACCCTTGCTACTAACAGAGATATCTTACTTGCCTTTGCGCGCAACCGTAATCTAGGCGATACCGTACGACCCACTGCTGGGATTCCTACACCGAACGGTCTTAGGTCTAGTTGGGACTTCTTACCGGGGAGATCCCCTGACATGTTGGCGGGTCCAGCACCATCAACATAACTCTAGGTTGACTTGGTAAATTTTATTAAAAATATAATAATATATCATAGTATATTATATTCAGAGCTTGTGCTCTTTGATTGAAAACCTCTTTCGGAATAACCACATATCAATTATTTGGTGTCAACGTTTCGAAACCACTATTGGATTTCATCTTTAGGACAAATATGGAGGAACTAATCTAACAAAGAAAATAAAATAGTGTTGATATGCTCTATAGAATTCCAAAATAATACGTTAGAGAGGCAATTTAATTAAAAAGTCAAAAAACTAACTACCATAATGGTCAAAAATTGATCTAGACGTTAAAAACAAAAAATATAAAAATAAAAAGAATAATGTTAGAAACTAATATAAAAAATAAATGTAAAACTAATAAAAAGACTTAACTAAAAACAATCAAAAAGTTAATAAAACATTAAATTCTTAATTCATATTAAAAAAAATCGCCAGTAAGAAAAATTATAAAATAGAAAATCATATAATAAATAAATAAATGATCATTCCAACAAAATATATATATATATATATATATATATAGAATAATAAATTTAAAATAAATTATACATAAATTCTAAAAGAAATGAATAATTTAAAAATACCAAAAACGTGTAATAATAAAACAAACAAAATCATGTTAATAGAATATAATTTCCAAAAAATATCTATAACAAAAAATATAGAAACAAAAATATAAAAAATAGAAAAATAAAAACTCCACAAAAGATCTAAGAATAAATAAATTAACCAAAGATTAAAAATATCACAAGAATCAATTAAATCAACAAACTAATAATTAATCCAAAGTATATGAGGAAAAAAAAAAGACAAGATAAAGAAGGAAGAACAAAAAAGGGATACTAGGAAGAAAGGGTAGGAATCCAACTGTTGCTTATCTTCCTCCCCTCATCCGTGTTCAAATTGCTAGCATGCTTCTCAATTTCTATAGCCTCCCTTAACTTCCTAATGTGGAAGTGATCAATCTTTGCAATGACTTGGGATTCTTTAATACAAATGTGATGACAAGTCTTCTTTGCATGTTCTGCTAAGGCAGACGAGCGAGATCATTTATGCTTGATGTTTGTCGTGTGCTCTTGAATTCTCTGCTTGATCGATCGACATGTTTCTCCTATGTAGAGAATTCCACAGGAGCAAGGGATTAAGTAAACACCCTTATACTCCTTAGGGTCCACGTGGTATTTGATTGGTCTCATGAGTTATAGATGATGTTAAGACGCTTAAAGGTGGTATGAACCTTATTTTTCTTAATAATATGAGCAATCTTATGTTCTTATGATCAAATGAGTAAAAAGATTTTAATAAAATTTTATTTGATTAGATAAAGTAACAAGGGGAATAATAATAATAATTTTATTTAAAATAATATTAAATTAATATAGAGAAGATAAAATAAAATTAGTTAAAAGGATCAATAGATAAAATAAAATAGTTAAAAAGATTAATAAATTAAATTAAATTTAGTTAAAAGGATTAACAAATTGATCAAACAATAAGATTAGAAGGCCCAAAAATAAGTGATTAGAGATAATAAAATTATAAGTTGAGTTTTAGAGAAGCAAAGCATGATAAGAGGAGAGAGAAGAAGAGAGAGGAAGCTTCATCCTAACAAGGAAGAGAGGAAATAATCAGAAAGAGAGGAGGGCGGGGGGGGGCGGACAATAAGGAGAAAAGGGAGAGGGGATGGGAATAATGAGAAAAGTTAGGTACAAAGGTGGTGGTTGAGGGGTTTCCAAGAGGTACTAAGTTTGTAGCCTTCTTCCCTATTAAATTTATTAGAGTGTATCTCTATTTCAATGGCTTAACAAATGAGTCGGGTAGACTAGAAAGGAGCAGGAGCAATGATCTTGGTCTGATCAAAGCTGATAAGGTGTTTAGTTTTGAGGGAGTGTTCTCCCAACGTTGACTTCAAAATCCACAATTTTGTAGTTAGCATTGGCAGAAAACTCCTTCAAAATTAAACTCCTTATCATCTTTGACAAAACCAAGATCCTTGCTCCTACTTCTTTCCAGTCTACCCGACTCATTCATGAAACCATTGAAATAGAGAAACACCCTCATAAATTTGATAGGGAAGAAGGCTACAAGCTTAGTACCATTTGGAAATCCCTCACCCACCATCTTTGCACCCAATTTTTCTCTTGCCCTTCCCTTTTCTCCCCCATTTTGATTATTTCCTTCCTTCCCTTTTTGAATTGAAGCTTCTTCTCTCTTCTTATCTCTCCCGTTGTTCTTCTCTCTTTCCCTATAATTTATTATCTTTAAACAATTATTTTTAAAATTTCCAATATAATTGTTTAATCTGTTTTAATTTCAATCTCATAAATTTCAAATTGTTTAATCTATTTTAATTTCAATCTCATAAATTTCAAATTTGCATTTTCTCAATTAATAAAATTAATTAATTTAATTCAATTCAATTGAATTTATAAATCCTTTTAACTAAATTCAATTTAATTTATTAATCCTTTTACCTAATTTTATTTTATCTTCTGTATAGTAATTTAATATTATTTTAAATAATAATATTATTAGCATTTCATTACTTTATCTAATAAAATGTTTTTTTTATTAAAAAAAAATTAATCCATTAATCATATGAAAAATAGGCTCTTAATCTAATATACTACGATATATTATTATATTTTTAATTAAATTTTCCTAGTCAACCTAGAGTTATTATTATTTTGTTCCACTATCAATTTCTACAGCGTCATTAACTTACTTTCCTAGGTATCTAATACTGGTTTAATTTATTTAATTGTTTAATCGATCTGTGTTGACATTTTATTTTTTTCATCAAAAATTTATTACATTTTTTTATTATGGTTGGTCCAGCGTTTAATTCGTTATTTATTTCCATGGTTAACTTTTATGTATCTCGGTTTTGAACCTATTTTGACTATTTCTAACAATCTAGCATTCAAATTCCATTGTAGAGCTTGTCCATCATGTTTAAATTTTTTTATTAAATTTAATATTTTATTAATTTAATATATATATTATTGTTTACTTTTAATATATGTAATGATGATGATGTTGGTGGTGGTTTAACGTCCGCTGAAACCAAGTACTGGTTTATCGGACCTAAAGAAACAAATTATTTATTTTGATTTAAGATTTTATTCCTATGCTCAAAAAGCTTGGAGAGAAGCCTCCCGAGCTCATTATAGTTTTGACATTGTAAAAGGCTAGGAAGGTCAGTATTGTAACAAAGATTGTGAAACTGAGATCTAATGTGGTTGTACGCGGGGCACTCTAAGAGGAAGTGGTTTTCATCCTCAATGTTCCTATTCTCACATATATGGCAGATCCTTTCCATCTATGGCGTTTTAGGAACGGCCCAACGACCTGTTTCACTATGGAGCTCATGAGAATTCGTTCTAATCTTTGCTATATTAATTTTCTTCTTTGAGCTAGTTAAAATAGAGAGATACTTTTGATCTTCTAGGGTGGGGTTGATGACCTTCTTATAATAACTTAATTTCTTTTAGCCACTAAATCATTCTCACACCACATTTTTTCTTTGAACTTAGAAGTAACAATATTTTTAATGTTATTTAGGTTTTGCAATGCATCATTCTCGTTGATCTCTCAATAGTTTAACCAGACCCTTGTGTCTTTATGCCACCCCCGATTGAGCCTTAAGTGGTTTTGGCTGGAATTTAAAACTAGCTTAAGAAGTCTATATATATTATTAATTTTATATATATTATTGTTTACTTATTTTTTAATATATTCTGAATGTTAATTTTAATGTTTAAGTTTCAATTATTGGTATTTATCTATTGTTTTATAAACGTTTTATAAACTATTTTGTATTTTTTTCCTGATCATTTGAGTTTTGTTTTTGTCCTTAGAGATGAGTGGTGAGTGCACTTGAACGGTTAGACATTTGTAAATCTCCACACAATGTAAATATCTAGAAAGCTACATTTACACTGATAACAAGTTGTGGAAATACACAAACACAAAAACATAGAGATTATTGCAAAGATCAAAATCTTTGTGAAGAGATTTTTAAATGCACACAAAAAGAAGATGAAGTATTTAGAATATTATGTTGAAAGATTTCAATATAATATTTAACGTTCAAAATCCAAATATACTTGAGTTATTTTTTTCCGTAGGAATTAGGGATGAATGCATATAGAGATGTGTCTCAATTGTCTTATCAAGAAATTTGTCATTTGCGTGAGTTATTCTTGAGGAAATGCTAAACATGGTAAGGGACCTCCCAACATTATTTCTAAAGTTAAGATATCACTAAGGGGAGAAGTAAATAGAGTTCAACTTGGGAACTTATTACAAGATTTTTAAAATTGATATTTTTAACGCTCTTAGTTCGTAATTAAATAGTGTACAAATTAAAAAGAACCAAGAGCAGTAGGATGCAACTTTAACTATTTTTTATTTTAACTATGGACAAAAAAACATTCATTATGAGATTCTCTTCTTAATAGCATTGAAGTGTATACTATTTGTGTAGAAAAACATAAAACAAATACTTGTTACTCATTATCAAAACTCAAAGTAGTATATTAGGGAGATAATGAAAATACCAAACAATCTTTTTTTTCTAGATAAATTGTGTATCGTATTTGAAATCGTCGATGTTCCAGGTGGACACTCTACCCATCATGAGGGACACATATTCTATCTATGACAACAAGAGTGCAAAACTAGGTTAAATAGAATGATTGCTAACAAGTAATAGAATTGAATTGTTAAGAAAAATTAGACCTAACTATCTAACTAAAAATTCTAATTAATAATGAATAAATTATAGCTATATTAATAACCTTGGTAACCTAATTCCATTTTCTCCCCTTCTTTTTTTACCAAGTCTAACCTCCAATATTCCTTTATCTAATTTATAGCATTTTGTTCTTAACTAAATATTCTTCCATTCCCCTTTAATTAAATTTTTTAATAATTTTTCCTAGTAGTTCAATCCTATTGGTTGTTAAGAATCATTCTATTTTAAAAAAATCGCTCTTACTCTCATAACCTATGTGTCCCTAATAATGGGTGGAGAATCCACCCAAAACATCTTCGATCATGAAACACAATCAAATAAAGGTTGATCCAACAAACAAATACCAAACAAATTTGTTTTGTGGTGTAAAAGCGACCATGGAAACCTCAAGCAACAAGTATGAAAAAATATCCTACACAACAATATGCTTCATATTACAGTAATTAACAATCTCTCAATCAACAATTTCCTCCTCAAAACTAGTTTCCACCCACGACTTGGCAAACACAATCTCCTTGTAAAACGCAAAACTAACCTTGGAGACAGCGATGGTGAGGGATTACTTATGTAAACATGCATGTTGTTTCCTACTTTTCACGACAATATCATTTAATATCCTTGACAAATCAGTAATAACAATATCCTCCACAACACCAATATTTGTCGCTAGCTCAACAATAACAATATCATGCACATGCTCGATAACAATGACAATTGCAATTACCAACAAATCAACTTCTCAAGAGACCAACTCAAATACATGTTCAACCCATTCCAAACCCCAACAAAAAGGTTTCTCAACTTTCTCACCATGCTAAGTTACAATTTTTTCCAACATACTTGATTACCACTCTTCATTTATAAGATATTCATTTACAATTAGGGAAAGAAATTTATAAAACCTCTCCCATCATTACCGAAAAATAAAATGAGCAGGAAAAAGGGTAATCAATCAAAGAATGATGATAAATTTTACTCTCGTAATACAAACTTTTTCACAAATACAAGACAAAATCATCCAAATATCATCCCTATCCAAAGAGGTTGAAGTTGACAAACTTATAATTCCACTTGGATTTGATTACTTCGGAGAATTGAATAATTCTTGCATTAAAATTCCTTTATTGAAAGCTAATAAAGATGTTCCAATTTATGCAAAAGTAGTTAGGAAATTAAAAAAGGTCATCAAACTATTTATGTCGTTGACAAACAAGTTGACTTAATGTCAGGGAAAACTTTTATAGGAAAATAGGTTGATCCTAGAAGTATTATTATCAATATTTATATTAAATATTTCTCTATTACAGATACTTTGTACTTAGAAGTTGCAATTAATGTAACCGTTAAAGCAAGCTCATAGAAAATTAAACTTATTTGATCTTCATCATACTGCTACAACATAATTTACAATTAGTAAATATATCTAGTACTAAAATTGAAGGAGCATTGGAAAATGTCATTGTTTCATTGAATTAATGGGAATTCCAAACAAATTTTATGTTCTTACAACCTAAATCTAAGTTTGGTGGTTACCCATTAATTCTAGGAAGACTATGGTTTATGAGTGTTAATGCATTTGTTAGTTGTAGATTTGGGCATATGACAATTTTAAATGGGATTCAATTACGGAGTTTTTTTGTATATGTCAACAAAAAATTCAACAGATTTTGAATATACTCCATGGATTGATAATGAAAATAGTGATGATGAAATTATCCAATTGATCAAGCCATGACTTTCAAAGAGGAAACTAAAGAAGATATGATTACTAATTTTATCAGTAATCCAAATCTCATTCAGTATCTTAGAAAGGTAGTCTTTTAATCACACTTTGGATACTGTAACTTTTCAAAAAAATTACACTATTAATATTTATCATCACTACTAAACAGTATGTCTTCTTTGTATATGGTATGAGAATCCAATAGTGCACCTATTGAGATTAATCAAGGAAAAGCATTAAACATCAGAGGAATTACATAAGCATCAATTAATCAAACTAAAAAAACAACATTATGGTGCATTTATATAGGAATACACCAATATGTGATGGATTTATCCTAATATTTGCACACATCATATTTGCATTCTGGATGATTCTCAACCTATTCATCAACCATGGAAATGTATGGAAAATGTTTTAAAAGAGATTGTAAAATAAGAATTGCAAAAAATATTAAATGTGAACTTCATTTACCGTATTTTGAAATAGTAAATGGGTTTCACCTTTAGTAATTGTCCTAATGAAAAATGGTACGTCGCAATTGTTGCATTGATTATTGTGAACTAAATAAAGCCACTCTAACAGATAATTTCCCTCTTCCATTCAAAGATTAAGTCTTAGATACTTAAGCATGAAAAAGTTTTTTTTTTCCTTTTTCTTTTCTTGACAGGTTTAGTGGTTATAATCGAGTACAAACACTTTGAGAATGAGAGTACATTTGAGTGGTTATAATCAAGTACAAACACTTTGAGAATGAGAGTACATTCAAATGTGCATAGAGGGGAATCTTCTTAGAAAGTACTACTTTTTGGGTTAATACGACTACTACATTCCAAAGAGTTGTCTTATACTTTTTCTCCAACTTAATCCATGATTTTGTTGAGATTTGCATGGATGGTTTTACTATTTATGAAAATTCATTTGAAAAACTTTAGAAAAAACATAAAAATATTTTAACTGGATGTCAAAAAAGAAATATTTAACCAAATAATGAAAAAATATGTAACCACAAGATATCTTGCACAAAAATCAAGGTTGATAAAAAAAAACTCAAGGTAATTTGTAAACTCCCTTCTCCAAAGAATCAAAGAGGCGTGTCAAGTTTTCTAATACGTGCAAGTTGTTACAAATGTTTCATTCAAAACTTTACAAAAATAGCATCACCTTTGTTTAAATTGTTTACCAAAGACAATGAATTTTTGGACTTATCAATGCTATAATGCTTTTAAAGGGAAAAACAATGTAAACTTTGAAACTGGAACTGTAAACTCAAAATGAAAACTCTAGCAAAAAAAACCCAAAAAAACATGAAAAACAACCTGAAAATGAAAAGTGTTGATGCTCGAATAACGTTGTTTTTTATTTTTTTTTCGTAGTAAATTTTCAACATTTTTTAAAAATGATAGTAAAAGCCAATAAAAACCAATTTTTTGTCCAAAAAAATACCCTGAAAACAAAAAGTGTTGATGCTGGAATAATGTATTTTTTTTCCGAGGCTAATTTTCAACATTTTTTAACAATGTTGTTAAGGATAAAATATCATGACTATGAAAAACCTTAAATTCCAATAATTTTTAGGTGTGACATTAAAGATAAAAATATCAAGTCTCTGAAAAGCCTTAAAATTCCAACAATTTTCATCCATGGTGTTAAAGATAAAATACTTATAGTTGTTTTTAACCATAACATTAAAGATAAAATATTATGACTCAAAGTTTTTTTAAAATTTTGACAATTTGACAACCATGGAATTAAAACCAAAAATCATAACAATAGAAAACCTTAAGTTTTCAACATATTTTAACCATGGCATTATGGAAAAAAATTATGACTAAAATAACTTTAAAAATGAACACCTAAATGAAAAAGTCATTATACCAAGAGTAATTTATTTTTTAAATGCTAAAAGTATAACAATTTTAAAATCTTAAGCTAAAACAAATTGACACATTGCAAAAAAAAATTAAAAATCAACCATCAAATTGACACGCAATGTAAGCGAACTCGACCCATTGTAATGAAAACTTAAAGACCAACCATGAAACCGAGACATTGTGGGGGCACACTCAATCTATTATGACGAAAACTTAAAAATCAACTATCAAATTGACACATAATGGGATTGAGTTGATAGTCGAGGATCGACACAGACCTGCAAAATAAAATAAAATAATATATAAATAAATGAAAACGAAAATTGCACCCGGATGCGGGTGCTTCCACCAGTCATTAAAGATGGCACACGCCATGCCACATGGGAGCAGGACGGACCGCCAGCTCTGGTACGCGGAGGATGGTATAAGGTATGAGGAGTTAATGCACAAGGTCAGTGCATTCAGTTTGTTGCAGTGGAGACGGGACGCCGCATTCATGCCGAGCATGTCTGCTCAGCACTCAAGGCAGAACAGGAGTAGAGCCCAAGGCCCTCCCCACATGGAAAGTATGGACGCTATGCATTATATTGAAATTCACATATCAATTCTAGCACAGAACCGGTATATTGTTGCTCTGCGCATTCGGAGAAAGGTTACCCCAGCTTCCAGTTTTCGAGGGCTTGACAAGTGCCTGGGGTCTCTGGTCTTAAAAGCCATGCCGCGCAGCAGAGGAATTCCCAGGCGAGGAGGAAGATCTGGTATCCGGGTTGGTTCAGAGATGGAAGATGTGCAGCCAATTTCGCCCATAACCGCGGCGCCACCCTCCTCAGAGATGGAAGACTCAGAGCAGGAATGCCTTCTTCCACAAGGCACCTACCAGACATTCCGCTTCAGGTTCCCTAGCCGCCTGGTCAGGCCAGAAGTTGTGGTTAATTTCACGGTTTTCATCACCGAGGAAGAACCTGGTATGCACAATTCTAATTCCCCTGCAAGTGTTCACGACAACGACATCTTTTTGGGCGACATGAACGGTTTGGTTTACAGAACCCACCGTTTCGAGGCAGCTCCAGCCCAAAACGCCCTGGTCCAGCAAGCTCCGTCTCAGGATGTCTCGGGTAATGACGTCTCTGTGCAAGAGATTCTGCAGCTGCCCAATTTGAATCTGGAAATGGAGGTCTTCAGCGCTCAGGCTCAGCCAGGTCCGGGAGAGTTGCTTCGGGACGAGGATGGGATGGTCATCTGGCTCGACTCGCCCAGCCAGGACAATGGCACGCAGACGGCCTCGACCAGCCAGCTAGCCTAGTTATCATCGGGTGCTCTGTTTTATCTTTTTTGTAATCATGTCAATACAAATGGTGTTGTTTTCCTGTGTCCATTTCAGTCCAAGGTCTCAATATAGCTATTGCTGCAAGTCTCAGGCTTCAGCAGCATGCTCTTTTTGTTTCAGTGTCAATGATGTAAAATGGCTCTGTCCTGCCAGTAGCCATGGTGTCTTTGTTAGTTTGAGTCCAGGTTATTTGATGTCCAGAAACCATGATTATGGACTATGTTTTGTGACTCGGTTAAAGCAGATAGACAGTATAGTCCAGATTCTTCAGTTTGAGGACTGGCCTCGGCCTCCTCGCGAGATCTAAACTATGTACATATTTTTCTTTTCTTTAATATAGCAGTAGCCTTTACTTAGAAAAAAAAAAAAAATGAAAATGAAAATTGCAAAAGAAAAAAAATATTAAAACATTGAAAAATAAATAAATTTAAAAAAACACAAAAAAAATTAAAAAATAATAAGTAAATAAAAATGTATATTAAAACATAAATAAATAAATAAAATAAAAATAACATGACAAAAAATGAATAAAACAAAAATTTAAACATTGAAATAAAAAACATTAAAGAAAAAACACAACTTAAAAAAAAGAGTAAATAAAAATATATATTAAAACATATCAAACAAAAAACAAAAGTTAAACATTAATAATAATAATAATAATAAGTAAGTAAAATTATATACTAGAACATAAAAAATTAAAATTAAAAAACATAACAAAAAAATAAAACAAAAATTTAAATATTGGAAGAAAAAATAAAAACAAGTAAATAAAAATTTTTACTAGAACATAAAAAATTAAAATTAAAAAACATAACAAAAAAATAAAACAAAAATTTAAATATTGGAAAAAAAAATAAAAACAAGTAAATAAAAATTTATTTTAAAACATAAAAAATGAAAAATTGAGGAAAAAATAAATAATAATAATAATAATAATAATAATTAAAAAAATAACAAGTAAATAAAAATATATATTAAAACGTAAAAAAAACTAGTATATATATATATGAAATAAAAAAAACTAGTATATATATATATATGAAATAAATAAAAAAGAATATATATATATATATATATATATCACAAAATTAACTCATAAAAGACACAATTTAGACAAAAAAAAAATTAAAAAAAAAAAATTAAAAATAAAACTAGACAATATTTGATGATGATGATGATGATGGTTAACGTCCACTCAGATCAAATTGGTCTATCGGACCTACAATTTTCTTAATTTTTACTTGTCTGGCTCCTCGTCTTTCTTGGCGAGATTGGTGTTGTAGCTTTCTTTCTTTTCTCTACGGTCTTCCAACTTCCTTTGTCTTGCATCTCCTTCATCTCTTCTGGTTCTTGGGACATTGGTGTCTTAGCTTCGCGATCTATTGTGTTCGTTCTTTTGAAAATAGTCGGAGAAGAAGTTTGGTTTAGGAGATCTGCTTTGCTGTTAAATGAAGATTTATTTTCTGCGGTATTCAAATCCTCATAACTGTTGATTTGTTGGGGCGGGCTTTCTCCTTGCTTGTTTTGAGAGTTGCTTCCTTCTTCCTTGATTTCTTGTGACTCATTTTCTCTAGAATATTCTTCTTCTTTGATGACAGTGTAGTGTTCTTTTTGTGCTCCTTCCCACCATGTAGATCTGTGGTGGTTTTTTCTAGCAAAATTTTTCTCAGAGGCTTTTGGGCAATTTTTGGCTAGATGCCCCGTCTCAAAGCACGATCGACATCTGAAGAGGACACTTTCATAATCAAGCTTCTGGTTCCACACATAGTCTTTACTTGTTAGGTTTATTTCAGCTGGGAATCCGGCACTGAAATCCATTTCCACACAGATGCGTGCATAGGTGGTTCTGGCATATTCCTCTGTTTCTGGGCACCTGCAGTAAAATTTCCCAATTGCATTTCCGATGGCTTTTAGCGAGGAGAGATTCCAGAGATGCAAGGGTAGGCTTGGCAATCGCACCCAAACTGGTGCTGAGGTTATCACTGTTGTAGAGGGATCGAATGATGGGTTCCATGGCTTCATGAATAGGCCTGATTTTTCCCAAAACCAAGGGCCGGAGTCTAGAATACATTGTCTGCTTTCAGGATTTTCAAAATCTACTATAAAGAAACCTCTAGCGCAGGGGTAGATATTAATTTCATCAGAAATTAATTTAAAAAACATAGTTTAGGAGAAATATTTTAAGAAATTAAAAAAATAAATAAAAAACAATATTGGCTCATTAAAAAAAACATTAAAATTATATATATAAATTAAAAATAATTATAAAAACATTAAAATAAAAAAAAAATAATAATAATAAAACAAAATTAAAAATTAAAAAACATTAATAAAAACAAAAAATATTAAAACAATTAAAAAAGAAATAAAAAATAAAAATAGTTAAAAATTGCACGGGCCCTAGGCGAGGCAATTTGATTCCGGGAATCGGATTGCCCTACCCAGGGCCCATGGGAACCAGCCTTGGGCCGAGGTGGCGGTTGTACGTAGATGCCACCCCCTCGTGTAGCGACCACCCCCGCCCAAGACCACGCCCAATGGGACATGGGCGTGGTGTCCCAATTCCAGGAATTAAACTCAATACATGCAGTAGCCACCCCCACCCAGGGCCACGCCCAATGGGCCCTGGCCATGGAGTCTTGATTCCGGGAATCGAGACTCCACACCCAGGGCCCGTTAAGCGCGACCCTAGGATGGGGTGGTCATTGCGTGCAGTGGCCATCCCGACCCAAGGTCACGCCCAACGATCCCTGACTATGGAGTTTGATTCCTAAAATTAGGACTCCACGCCCAGGGTCACGCCCAACAAGCCCTGGTCGTGGAGTCTGATTCCTGAAATTGGGACTCCACGCCCAGGGCTTGTTGGGCGTGGAATTGGGGGAGAGTGGCGGCTATACACAGTGATCGCCCCCGCCTAGGGTTGCGTCCCATGGGCCCTCAACAAGGCAATCTGGTTCCCAGAATTGGATTGCCCCGCCTAGAGCCCATGGGGCGTGAACGATTTTTTAATTTCATTTAATTTTAATTGTTTTTATTTTTTTCAGCTTTTCATTATTATTGTTTTTATGTTTTTTTAATTGTTATAAATTTTTTTTTTTATTTTTTTCATTTTTATTTTTTAATGTTTTTTTAATTGTTTTAATGGTTTTTTTTTAATATGTTTTTTCAATTTTATTTTTTAAGTTTTTTTTTTTTATTATTTTAATGTTTTTTCGTTATTTTTTATGTTTTTTATTCTATTTTATGTTTTTTTATATAATCGTATTTTTTTGTTTTTTATGTTTTTAATTTTTAATCTAATGCTAATGCTTTTGTTTTTTTAAAAGTTTTTTTTAAACAATTTTTTTGTTATTTTTACTTAAAATTTTATCTGAATAAGGTTTTTTTGGAAAAAAAAAACTTCAAATGCCATCTTTGGATATAAATTCCATAAAATTTGTTATTTTCCAACCTTTTTTATTTAATTTTTTTATTAAAAAAAAATTACATGTTATTTTTAGCGAAAATTTCCCGAAATATATATATATATATATATATATATATATATATATATATATATAAAATGTGAATTTTTTGTCGAGTGTTTAAAATAATTATTAGTTTGTAACAATTATTTTATGTGTATTGAAGTATTAATTAACGATATATAAATATATAAAAAATCATAACCTCAAAAATGTTATTGTTATTATTTTTTGAACTTTGCAAAAAAATTTAAAATTTTCATTATAAAAAAAAAAACATTGCAAAGAAAAACAAAAACACATGTTTAAAAAACCCTTAAAAAACAAACATCTTAGGATGAAATACAAGAAGAGGAATAAGACAACTTGAAAAATGATTAAATAATCAACATTAAAAAAAATGCATACTTAGGACATAAAGAAAATTTAAGGTGTCAAAAATATGCCTTAAAAAAATGTAGATACTTTTTCAAAATCCACATGAAAATCACCAACATTAAAAAAAAAAAATTATCCACACTTATTACATTAGAAATTTTAAAGTGTCAAAAATAAGCCCTCTAAAAAAGGGGTTGATGTTGCATCAACGCTTTTGAAAATCAACATGAAAATCACTAAGATTTTAAAAAAAAATGTTCATACTTGATACATAAGAAAATTTTAATTGTCAAAAATATGCTCTAAAAAATAAAAAGTGTATTCTCAATCAACACTTTTCAAAATCGGATGATTTTTTACTACCTCAAAAAAATGGGTACTCGGTATAGTTCCTATTTCAAAGTTTACATTATTGAAACTTTTTTTAATACCAATATCCCAAGGACTAAAATGGTTCCTATATTTTCATAGTAATTTATGTTTCAGATATAGTCATTGGAGCGATTTTCAAACAAATAAAAAATCACCAATCCTATGCCATTTATTTTATTAGAAAAACTTAACTCCTATTAAGATGAAGTACATTATAATAGAAAAGGAATTTATTGTGGTTGTACATGCCACTCATTGACTTAAACATTACATTTTTGGTGATGAAGTTTTTATTCATAGTTATCATCCTATAATTTGATATTTAATGAAGAAATGGTAGAGTAATCAAATGGCTTTTGCTGCTAGAAGAATTTAGCATCACCATTTAGAAAAACCTAGAAAACAAAATCTAGTTGTAGATTTTCCTTCTAGACTTAATAATGAGTATTTATTTGTGATATCCACTAACACACGCTGGTTTGAAAATATTGCTAACTACTTAGTTACAAGAAAAGTACTGCAATATATTTTACCAAAAGAGAAGAAAAGAAGTTAGATTAAGTGTTACATACTGATGGATTGAAGGTGACCTCTTCCGCACAATGCTAGATTGATCATTACATGATAGTGTGTAAGAAGATGAAGTGTGTGACATAGCATGACCTGATGAGCTATTCAAAGAATTTTTTTATACAAAATAAATACTAACAAAGACCTTCAATTGAAATATTATTGGACTACCCTTTTTACGGATATCGAGAAAAATGTTGGAATCTATGACAATTGTCATAAAATGATTTAGTTGGTATATTCAAATGAAATGTCTTTACAACCACAAATGTTAATAGAGATTTTTGAAAAATGAACTCCAGAATTTTTGAGACCCATCAATCCTCCATCAAAGAAAAAGTTATACATTTTAGTATGTACAAATTATGTCACCAAATGGGTTGAAGCTAAAGCTTTTTTGAGGGAAACCAAGCAAACAATTACAGACTTCTTATGTATGGAGATATTTGTTCATTTCGATGTACCTTGGGAGGTTGTTATAGATTAGAAGATGTAATTTACTTCAAATCTTATTCAAACAATTACTCAGCATTATTAGATTAAACACATGAAACCCTCTCCATATAATCCACAAGCTAATGGGTAGGTAGAGTTCACCAACAAAGTGCTAGAAACTATTTTCACTAAAACCAACAACTCCATCACAAAGATTAAGCTAATAGACTTCTAGAAAACCTTTGGGCCTACCAAAAAACATGGATAAATACCAATGGTTTCGCTCTTTATAAACCAGTACATGGTAAGCATGTAGTCATACACATTAATTTCAAATTAAAACATCAAGGACTACAATGCACTTGGGAATGATTTTTTTAAAAGCACCATTTGGAGTAGACTTGATGAAATGCACCAAGATTCCCTTCAACATATTGCTATCATTTAACAACAAAGGGATAAATGACATGATAATTTCATTAAAAAGAGGCAATTTTAAGCAAGTGATTGGGATTTTCTATTTAATTCAAATTTAGATATTCTAAAGAAAATTTTCCTACTCATTGATTGGGTCCATATGAAGTAGATATTTTTTTGATCATGCCTATATGAAGTTATAAAACAATGATGATAAAAGAATCCCACTCATGGCTAATGGCCATTGACTAAGATTATATTGGAAGCTTATGTACAAAGAATAATTTTTTCAAGATTTTCTTAAGCAATCAGAAATAGAAATTGTGAATAAGGAGGTTACGACACCTATTCCTTCCTCATCCTAATTTTTTCTTTATTGTTTACAATAAAAAAAATAATATGAAAATATATATACTAATCATAGTGTACTACAAAGTAGACCTTATTCCAAGGACATGTACAATTTATAATTTATGCCAGCTACACTTAAAAAACCCCGATTAATAAATAGGTCAAGAAAAATTCATGTATATCTAGCTTGGTTGAAACCGAGTTCTAACTTTTAATTTGTGAAATTGAGAAGAGATGGTCAGAGTAGACCATAATATTCTAGTTTTTAGTTTGTAAAATTTGGAAAGAGATGAAATTGGGATAACTCATAAGAGAGCGAGAATGGGTGGTAATTACTATTAAAAATAATACATAACAAGCCTTGTTAATGATGGCAGGGGGAAAATAAAAATTAGAGAGAACTTTACAAGTCAACTCAATGGAATCTCATAAGCTTTAAGCTTAAAAACCCTACATTTTATGAGGGAAAAACCATTTTTAAAATTTTGATAAGGTTTTATAAATCTACACAAATGGATTGAAAGTGATCAAATAACAACATTAATATTTAGGCCTTGTTATGTAGATATTTTCTTGATATACATGTATATAAAAAATAAGCTCATATAATAATATTTTGTAAAAATTACATGCAATATTCATAACTAAAAATTGATCTAAAAGCTTGTAATAAACATAAATAATCTCTATATATATCAAATGAAACAATGGATAAGATCAAGAAGGAGATTGGAGGGCTCAAATTTCTTAGTGTAACCATCATCACCACTCCCTAAAATGCATCATACAAATACTTGAAATATCGAAGCAATTTCCTATATTGTGTTGCATATGATTTGGCCCTTGGATGGGGTTATATGAATGTTCAATGTAACCATGATAGTATCCATTCTAGTAATCAATTTTTACTTGGTGTTAGATGTTCATGCGTCCACGCCATTGTGTCCAAATAGGCACAATATATACTAGATATGTACTTGGTATAGATTAAACTAGGGATTTTGTAGGAGTTTTTCCAATTTATAGGGAAACATTTGACTAAGTATTTTCTCAAATATATAAAACGATTATGATATACTATGTTCCATGTACTTGTTAACTAAATGAGTAAAGCATATATTTTACTCAATAGTTAAACATTTTTGTTTTCTAAAAAGTCATTACCCATCTATCAAACATAGTTCATAGTTAAACACATTCAACATATATATCTATATATATATATATATATATATATATATATATATATATATATATATATATATACACACACATCCATGAATAGGTAAATATATCTCTATAACAACTTTGAAGAAAGAATCATAAATCAAAGACCAACCAGATCAACCATGCAAGCATAGTGCTCCAAATTAGGTGCAAGAAAAAATTTTCCACTCGTGTGCAATTGCTCTACCATGTTACTATAACCTTATAGTGGTGTCGGAGAATTTATTATCTACATAGCTCATTGCATCATAGATTTGGTATAGCAAGTGCTAAAAAAAACTTCTTGAGTTAGACCCTAAAAATGTTAGAATTTATGTGTTGCTTGAAAACATCTATGTTGCCACTGGAATGTAGAAAAATATAAGAAAGTTAAGAGAAATGTTAAAAGAAAATGGGTTGAAAAAAAATCAAGGACGCAGTTGGATTGAGATCAAATAACAAGGTTGTTTCATTCATATACATTGAGCATCCTCATAAATAAAGAAAATCTACTTAATGTTAGATACTCCTGTTGGAAAAATGGATGATGCAATCTATAAAATAAACCCAATATTTTTCCCCATGAAGTGGATGAGGGGGATTTGGTATAGAAAGTGCTAAAAAAATTCTTGAGTTAGACCCTAAAAATGTTAGAATTTATGTGTTGCTTGAAAACATCTATGTTGCCACTGGAATGTAGAACAATGTAAGAAAGTTAAGAGAAATGTTAAAATAAAAGGGGTTGAAAAAAATCAAGGACGTAGTTGGATTGAGATCAAATAACATGATTCTTTCATTCATAGAGATTGAGCATCCTCATAACTAAAGAAAATATACTTAATGTTGGATACTCATGTTGGACAAATGGATGATGCAATCTATAAAATGAACCCAATGTTTTCCCCCCTGAAGTTTATTAGGGGGAGAAGGAAAACATCATCTGTAAATTTGAAATTTGGGTTTTTTAAGATCAAGGGTGGAGAACCAATTAAGACCACTAATTTTTTCAACAGTTTTTCTCACAATCTTACTAAATACATCTCTAAGACTTTTTTGCAAGAGATGCAATCCACTTCCCCAATGTTAGGTATTAAGAATATTCTCATGGAAATTGTTGGTGATGTTGCAAATACCAAGCAACGAGGCTTTTCCATAACCATAAATTTATGCTATTTCCTATACTTTGCAATATGTCAAGGAATATCCCTTATCCTATGATGGCATAGTACCATGGAATTATAGAGGTGTCAGATTTTAACCTAAGGGTAATCAAATCTTGTATAAGGTTATTCTCACTATAATCATGATGATATTTAATTTGGTTTTTTAATATCAAAAGTGGGACACCTATCAAGATTTCCAACATAACAAATTTGTGGTGTCTATCACAACATCAATAAATAAATCTCAAAGATTGTCATGCAAGAGATGCAAACCATTTTCCAAGTTTTAGATGTTGAAAATATTTTCATGGAAATTGTAGGTGATGCTAAAAAAAATAAAGCAAAAATCCTTGGCCATAACCATAAATTTATGCATTTTCTTTACTTTGCCTTTTTCCCAAGAAATATATCTTCCTAGGGTGGCATAATACTCTAGAATTGTAGCGGCATTGGATATTAGACTAAGTGGTAAAATTTCTTGTATAAGGTTATTCTTGTTGTAGTTATGATGTTATGTTATTTAAAATTCACACAATTACCATAGTGTCAACGGTGGCATCTTACACATAGTGAATTGAAAAAGATATTGCATTTCCATATCCAAAAATCTTTGCATATATATGTATGGTTGAATTCATATTCTCTTATAGGTGACACACTATTGTGTGAAATTATTTTAGAGTGCCAACCAACCAACCGATATCTCCCTCATTACAAAAGGAATCAAGAGTAGAAGAGAGTAATCAAACCTTACTTGAATCCTCAAAGTGATGACAAAGCAGCCACATTAAACCAAAGGGAATCTCATCATGCACTGCACGCAAAGGTGTTTTGTTGAAGCAAGAGGAACTTCACCCCAAAATTTACACATGATGTGGAGCTTCATCACTTTCAAGCTTGAGATTCACTCTGTTATAGAAAATGATACAAAACAAGGGAGGGATCATGGGGTCTCCCCTTCAACAATGAACAACACACACCTCTCCATCTACTGAAGGATTCAATATTGTGATGTAGGGATAGGTACAAGAACAAGGAAATAAACAAAGTAGTTTATATTTCAAACATAGTCTAGGCAAGGACAAAAGCATTAATAATAGGAATGTGTACCACTCTACATTAGCTCGTTATCATTTACATGAGAGTGATCCAATATTCCATGGAAACACCTTAAACAAACAACTAGAGAATACCCTAGACAGTAATAGTCCATAAGTGTTTTTTCAAATGAAGAACTACAAGAATGGAGAAAGAGACTTCCCAAAAAAAGGTTGAATATGAAAAAAAAATAGACTACTCCATATAATACCATAAAATTTATTCATAAAAATTAACACTAATTAACAAAGATAGTATTTTATTAAATGACGTAATGAATATGTTTAAAGCTTTTCACAATATTTTATATTCAAAATATTTGTTATATTCTAGTTTGTTTAGATAGTATTAAAACTTATGAATTTAAGTTTTTTAAAGTCTAAAACTTAATTTGAATTAATTGTAAAATTTCTAACATTATATATCATTTTCAAGTGTGAGAAATTAACATATTTATCGAATTCATATATATATGATTTTGAACCAAACTCACAAAAAATTATACTCCAAAAATTAAAGATGTTTGATTTTAATGTTTTCAAAATGATACTGAAAACAATAAGGGTTGAAAATGATAATCTTAGATATGAAGATAATTTCATGGAACATTCAGGGTTTAAACAACAAAGAGAAACAAAGGTATTTGTGGAGAGAACTTGAATAGAGAATCCTAACTTAGTTATTTTGCAAGAAACCAAGGTTTCGATGTTGAAATTGTTGGCCATTGCGACTTGTTGCTAGAAATCTTGTGAATTTATGTCCATCGATGCTCGCGGTTGTGCTGGAGGGTTAGCTATATTATGGAATCCTCTAGAGGTTTTGTTCCAAGATTGTTTGGCTAATAGTGGAGTCTTGATAGGTAAGTTTCGGTACCTTGGATCCTCTGAACTTGTTTATCTTTCTGCAGTATATTGCCCGCATAGGCCTCTAGAGAAAGGGGACTTTTTGCAAAATATTTAGTTTCATCACAATCTACACCCTGATTCTCTTTGGATTGTTGGGGAGATTTCAATCTCATTCATTCTCTGGACGAAAAAAAGGGTGGGATTTGTTGGTTTGATCAAGAATCGAAATTTTTTCTATATTTTATGGAATGAAAAAAATTGGTGGATATTATGACTACTAATGTTATTTTCACATGGAACAATCGAAGAGGTGGTAAAAATAAAATCGCTAGTCGATTAGATCATTTCCTAGTTTCAGAATCAATTTTGGATAAGGACATTTTTCTTGAAGCTTCCATCTTGACTTGTCTTTGGTTAGATCATTAGCTAATTCATTTGGAGATCGACCTTAAAGACCCTCCAAGAAATCGTTCATTCCATTTTGAGAGTTTCTAGTTATAGGCTCCTCATTTTTTGGAAAAGGTTAAATTGTGGTGGAACTCATTTTTGGTTTGAGGCCGCAACAAAATGCATATTTTTCATCTTAAACTCAAAGCATTAAAATCTCAAATCTGTTCATGGAATGAAACCTAAATTTGGTGATATTTTTTAGGACAAACTTTAGTTGGAGGCTCAAATGTAGGATATCCAACAACAAAAGATAGTAGAAGGCCATACTGATGATTTAATTCTTCAAGATAGTATTACCTTGAATCATCTTGAGATTAGAAGACATCAAGAGGAGACTCTCTGGCATCAAAAATCTAGGGTGAAATGGTTGAAGGAGGGATAAAATAACACAAACTTCTTCCACAAATCCATGGTTCAACATGATCATATCAATCACATCTTTTCTTTGTCAGGCAGAGATGGATAGCACAAGCTATAGCATCATGAGATTGAAGAGGAACTTGTTGCATACTACAAAAATGTTATGTCAGAAACGTCATTCTATCGCCAACCTCATATCGATAATATAATTTCTTGTATTCCTAAACTCATTAGCCCTCAATAGAATTTGGCTCTTATGTGTCTTATCTCCTTTCAAGAGGTGGAGTCAATAGTATTGGCAATGCTGACTAATAAGTCGCCTAGTACGGATGGTTTCAAAAATTATTTTTTTAAATTTTATTGGAGTTTCATGGGTTCTGAAATATTTGAGTTGTTCGAGGAGTCCCACAGTTTGCATTCAATGTGGATTAGCTTGAATTCCACCTTCTTTACGCTTATTCCTAAAGTAGGTAAGTCTAAAGACCCTAGTGATTTTCGACCTATTGCATTGTTTAATGTTTTATATAAGATTTTCTCCACTGTTGTGGTCAGTAGAATGAAAATTTTTATGCTTTTGATTATCTCTCCCAAGAAAATTGGGTTTGTATAGGGTCGACAAATCACTAATGGAATTGTTATTGTTCATGATATTATTCATTCTTTGAAACATCTCAAAAACCGGGAATGATTGTGAAGATGGATATTTCTAAGGCCTATGATCAGATTAGTTGGGAATACTTATTATAGTTATTAGATGTTTTTTCTTTTCATGGGTTTTTTCTCTTATTCCAACCCCCTTTTTCTCTATCTTAATCAATGGTTCTCCTTCTAGTACATTTAATCCATCGTGTGGACTTTGACAAGGTGGTCCTCTTTCTCCATTTTTATTTATCATTGCTATGGAAGGTTTGGGTAGGATATTCACGCATGCTTGCCATCATGGAAATCTTAAGGGTTTTCAATTGTTTATACCAGATATCTTGGTTACGTATCAATAGTTTGTTGACGATGTTTGTCTATTCACTTTCCATCTTTGAAAGAGGCTAAATAAATGCACTCCCTTATTTCAATTTTTATGGATGCTTCCTATATGATAGTGAACAATGATAAATCATTCATTTTATTTTTCAATTGTAAGGACTCAATCCAACTTCATTTAGATAGAACTCTTAAGTTTCAAAGAGATTTTCTTCCCTCTAAATATCTTGGTGTGCCTTTGGTTTTCAGTCCTTGATCTGAAATGATCATAAACTAAAACTGATGTAGAAGTGATTAGCCATTTATGATTTGAATGTTAGTTGAAAGTGCGAAAATCGAGGAAAACCGCTTGAGAAGAATACTTTACGATAGCTGATTAAACACAAGATAGATGCATAACAGAAGTGAAAATATAAAAAGCACAATTATACCAGACAGTGAGATTGATGACGGAGTTTGTCCCTGATGGACTACGTCTCTGGGTCCACTTTCAAGATTGGCGACCATTTTTATTAGGAATGAAAAGAAGGATTTTATTACATAGATATTTGATTAGTCTAAATGTTCATGCAAGCACTTCTTATCACCTTCATCGGATAGCCCTCTGAACCATCTTTCCAATGCCTCTTACAGATTCCAATTCCGACTCTAGATGCTCCCATAACACTGAAAACAAAACTGCCTATCACCTCCAGAATCTGCATGCAAAAGTCAAAAACCACTCTCCTTTCTTCAATGAAGCAAAACTGCCTTTTAAAAGCCTCCAGGTTCATGAAACCACATTGGGATGGTTTTTAGATTTTGCCTTCTAGATCGCTTTGAGTCTCGGTCTAGTTACAAAGTGACACCTATGGTGATTGGCATGGTCATTGAATTAATTTTGAACAACAAAAACCATATAAACCCATAAATAAACTTTACATTAACGTTTAACCGCAGGCGGTCAGCTAAACCGGGCAGAGGGATAATGGCTGCCATGTGAACACTGGGCAGTCGACTGCCTGACTGCCACCTTGTGGCTTATCCGCTCGACAATTACAGCTACTGTTACGCCGACGGTTGGCCATGTGTCCACCTCCGCCATTACCTATTGCGTTCTAAAGACCTGGTGGTTACCACTTAACCTATTAACTATTGCGGTCATCACCGAAACCCTGTCACATGTATAAACCACTCCGCACGGTTATAGCTAGCGGTTAACTGTTTGGTTTTCGCATGGCTTACCCTGAACACCTACTAACCATAGCCATGACTGCTCACATGGCCGCGGTTCTGACGTAGTGAGAAACTTGTAGTTAGGACTGTGGTTAATCCAACGGTTTGCAATACACGTTCACATGTTGGCCTTCTCCAACGCGGTTTGCCTCCGCGGTTAGGGATGACTGTGTATTGTTATTACAATTTTTTGTTTATATATCATGACCGAGAGGGGTTTAGATTAGGGTTTATGTTGTTTAACATATAGTTTGTGATGCAATAATTAGAGCTTAGTTTTTAGGTTTAGTTTGAATGTGGTAGGTATGGATTAGGTAGTTTTTGATAGGTTTAGATACATGGTTTGTAATACTTATCAATGCATGTTGCATATATTTAGGACCAGGGTTTTAGGCTTTAGGTTTTGTATTAGGGTGTTGGTTAGTTTTAGATGTAGATTAGATTTTAATATATAGATTTTATCAAAACCTATTTACAATCAAACGTCACCAAGCGAAATTAGCGACATTTGTGGCATGATGACAAACTTGTCAACATCAACACCTGTGACTGGACGACAAAACCCATGTCGACACCAAATCCTGCGAGTGAACGACAACCCAAATCCTGCGAAGGCAAATGACAAAATACATGTTGTTGAACAAATCCTGGTGGAACTGTCGATGAACACAAGTCGACAGCCAGGTACAAACCCATATTAACTGAGCGCCATGAAAACCATAACCATTACCTAAACAACCTGATCCATAACCAACACTGTTGAAGCTGATTGATTAGACAACAACACTTGAACACATGTGCAATGATCTAACAAGATCCTCCTGGATCATTCCTCTCCACTTGAAAGCTTTTGGACCACAAAAGTTTTGACTAATCAAATAGTCGATGAGGGTAGAACTCCCTCTCTTTCCACCTTGACCTAACGATGTACCAATACATTCGATCAATCACCTATAAGTGATGACCCTGATGATGCTGACCATGGAACTTTTTGATTCGGTGACCTGTTTCATTCATCTGCAGTATGTAAAACTTGTGACGATGGGAAAACAACATGTTATCAACATGGCAATTGAATTCTTTCCGTGAAGAACCATGAGTTAGTGATTCACAATCTTTGAAAACAATCTCTACTGGATGTTGTTTAATACCATCAACATGTATACAAAATCTATTTTGTGAAATGAGAGAGACAATCAAAGATAATTTGGACATCAAACCAGCTACTTGATTTAACATACTTTCCTGCTTCCTGATTACTAAGTGAAATTGTTGCAATGAAACCATCAAGTTGTAAGGTGAAGTCTATTGCAACTTAGTTTGTCTTTGAAAGTATTGATTTAGCTTTTGATTTCTTTGAATCACTTTGTATTTATTCATTAAATGATGTTTCCATTGATTATAACTTTCCTATGATGCATAAGTTCCCATTAGACACTTTGACACTGCTTTAGGAAAGGATTTGATATGAAAACAAATAGATTTCCTCTCCACTTGAAAAGAGGTTTCCAAATTGTTTGAAGCATGAAATGGCGACACAATACAAGAGAAATCGAACACTAACTTTCCCCAATACTGACCTGTATCCCTACAACTGTTAAGTTCCAAACTTAAATTGAATTGATTCATTCTGACATTAGGAAGAGGAGCTTTAGGCACACACTGTGATTCATGTTGTAATCCTTGCTTATGAATAATATGTTTGGTTTTACATAGAACGATATTTGTTTCTATCTCTTTAATCAAACCATCTTTAAGTTGAGTCTCATAACTTAAAAAACCATCATGTTTATTGTTATGTTGTCCTTTCATACACATGATTACAAATCTCTTGTTTCAACTTATTAATCACTTCATCTGATTAACATTAATTGAATTCAAGTGATTTTTACTTTGATGTGCCCTGAAAATAAATTCAACCCCATCTTTCTTAAGGTGATATTGATGTTCTCTCCTATAAAATACTACATCACAATCATAAAGATAAGGACTTCCTAAGACAATTCCACATATGTCTACTAGAACCACATCTAATTCCACTTCATCAATGTAATTAGTTGTTATGGAAAATCTTAATCGACATTGTTTGGTGACTTTTATCTGAGTTGATTTATTTAGCCATCCTAATGGGTAAGGTCTTGGATGATTCTGTGTTTCCAAACCCAAACTTTTAACTAAATATTCAGAGATTAAATTCGCCTATGATCCACTATCAAAAATTGTATCTATCTTTGTATGCTTAGAAGTTATCCTTATGTTAAACAATTCAACTCTTTTATCCTCATGTGAAGGATTTATGTTTGAAGAGGATGCAATAGTTTTTGAATTTGAACCAGTGTCAGAAGTTTTAACTGTCGTAACCATGGCAGTTATCCTCCTTTCATCACCTGAATCTAAACCTAGATCTTGTTGGACTGTTGCAATTGCCTTCTTTTCATCCTTGTCCTTAAGAAACTTTTTGGGCTTAAGTTCCAGATGAAGTTTCCAACAGTTAGATTCATCATGACCGATTCTCTAGCAATGAGAACAAGTAGGTCTTTCCTTCTGAGCTATCGCTGATTTCTTTCTCTTCGAAATGTTCTTCCCCTTACTGTCACTAGAATCTTTGGTTTCCAATTCTTTGGATGACTGCGATGAAAACTTGAAGGGTCTACCACTTGATTCAATATGTATGGCCTGAACACACACTTCATCAAAATCATCAGGATTAAACATCAATAATGTATGCTGCAAATATGAATGTAAATTGCCGATGTATTTTAACAAAGTTTCACGTGTATCCAATGAAATACCAAGCACCAATGCTTTCTTTCTGAACTCCTGAGTAAACTCCTGAACACTCTACCCTTTACCTTGCCTCAGATGCTTCCAATCAATAACAACTTGCTGCATGTATCCTAAAGGATAGAACTATTTCCTAAGAGCTTTCAAAAACTTAGACCATGAAGAGATGACTTTTCCTTTATGCTTTACATCTATCTGAGTTTTACTTTCCCACCAGATTAAAGTTGTTCCCCCCATTCTAAGTGTAGCTAACTAAATTTAGTTTTATCATTAGAAATGTTCTGAATGCGACAATACACTTCTAACTGCTTTATCTAGTTATCTAACTTTTAAGGATTCATTTTGTCGTCATACACACGTAACTCAAATTTCACATCAAGTTTCAAAAGAGATGTTTTCTTAGGTTTCTTTTTTGTTTCAGATTCTGCACTAGAAGAATAAGAAGAAGAAGATGATGATGGAGATGATGGAGGTGAATGAGGTTTATCATCCTTTCCTTTACCTTTGTCCTTCTTTGATGCTTTTGAAGAAGAAGTTGCATCTCTCGCCTTCTTGTCTTTGTACAATTCTCCCAACCTCTGTTGCATAGTCAAGAATGCTTGCTGACATTGTTCTTCACTCATCTTAGTTTTAGTGTTTTCACCTACATCAAGTCTTGACATGGTCGATTTGTGAACGAATCGCCACTTTCCAATCTCTGGATCGATCTGCTCAAGGATTCCTTCTCCTCTTTATGACTTTGACCTGGTTAACATTCAATGGAAAATTCTACAAATGAAACCTACTTTGATACCAAATTATATGATCGGAAATGATCATAAATTAAAACTTATGTAGAAGTGAAAACAATAAAAACATAGTTATACCAAACAACGAGATTGATGATGGGGTTCATCCCTGATGGACTACGTCTCTGGGTCCACTTTCAAGATGGGTGACCATTTTTATTAGGAATGAAAAGAAGGAGTTGATTACACAGAGATTTGATTAGTATAAATGTGCATGCAGGCACTTCTTATCACTGTCATCAGATAGCCCTCTGAATCATATTTCCAATGCCTCTTACGGATTCTAATTCTGACTTAGGATGCTCCCGTAACACTGAAAACAAAAATGCCTATGAGCTCCAGAATCTGCATGCAAAAGTCAAAAACTACTCTCCTTTCTTCAATGAAGCAAAACTGCCTTTTAAAAGCCTCCAGGTTCATGAAACCACCTTGGTCTTTTTTTTAGATGCATTTGGTTGCCTTCTGGATCGATTTGAGTCTCGGTATAGTTTCAAAGTGACACCTAGAGTGATTGGCATGGTCATTGAATTAATTCTGAACAACAAAAACCATATAAACCCATAAATAAACTTTACATTAACATTTAACGTGGGCAGTCAGCTAAACCGGGGGGAGGGCTAACAGCTACCATGTGAACACCGGACGGTCGACTACCTGACTACCACCTAGTGGCTTATCCATCTGACAGTTATGGCTACTGTTACGCCGATGGTTGGCCATGTGTCCACCTTCATTGTTACCTGCTGCGGTTTTGAAGACCTAGTGGTTACCACCTAACCTGTTAACTATTGCGGTCATCACCAAAACCCTGTCACATGTATAAACCATTCCGCACGGTTATAACTAGCGGTTAACTGTTTGGTTTCCGCATGGTTTACTCTGGACACCTACTAACTGTAGCCATGACTGCTCACATGGTCGCGGTTCCAACACGGTGAGAAACCTGCATTTAGGACTGTGGTTAATCCGACGGTTTACAATACACGTTCACATGTTGGCCTTCTCCGACGCGGTTTGCCTCTGCAGTTAGGGTTGACTGTGTATTTTTATTACAATGTTTTGTTTATATATCATCACTAAGAGGGGTTTAGACTAGGGTTTATGTTGTTCAACATATAGTTTGTGATGTGATAATTAGAGCTTAGGTTTTAGGTTTAGTTTGAATGTGGTAGGTATGGATTAGGTAGGTTTAGATAGGTTTAGATACATGGTTTGTAATACGTATCAATTCATGTTGCATAGATTTAGGACCATGGTTTTAGGTTTTAGGTTTTGTATTAGGGTGTTGGTTAGTTTTAGATGTAGATTAGGTTTTAATATATAAAGTTTATCAAAACCTATTTACAATAAAACATCACCAAGCGACATTAGCGACATTTGTCGCATGATGACAAACTTTTCAACATCAACACCTGTGAGTGGACGACAAAACCCATGTCGACACCAAATCCTGCGAGTGAATGACAACCCAAATCCTGCGAAGGCAAATGACAAAATACATGTCATTGACCAAGTCCTGGTGGAACTATTGATGAACACAAGTCGACAACCAGGTACAAACCCATATTAATTGAACGCCATGAAAACCATAACCATTACCTGAACAACCTGATCCATAACCAACATTGTCGAAGCTGACTGATTTGACGATGACACTGAAAATTGACGACAACACTTGAACACCCGTGCAATGATCGGACGAGATCCTCCTGGATCAATCCCAAACATATTTCATGTTGGAAAAACCTTCTTGTTAATCTCTCTAATAAGATAGATACTTGGACTTTTTGAGCTTTAAACTTTGCAAGTTAGTTAGTCCTTACCAATATTGTGCTTCAATCTCTTTAAATTTATCAAATGTAAACCATACCTATGCCGCGGTATGACGATTCAAGATTTTGTCTCTAAATGGACAGAATTCTATGGAGGGTATCTAATAAAGCTAAATGGTGGTCCTTGGTTGCTCAAGAGAATATGGTTTTTCCTAAATGGGTAGGTGTATTAGGTTTTTGTGACCCAGAAATTATCACTAAGTCATTTGGGGATAATTTATGGTGGCGATGGGTTAATGGAGGTTTTGAACTATGGAAGAAAATTTGGACGATAAAATATGCTTTGTTTATGACGCAAGTAGACAAGTTAAATTGGGATAATCCAGTGAGTGGTTCTAACATTTGGAATTGGGCTTAGGATAATCGTAACTTTATTACGTAGCACACCTTCTAGAAATTAGAAATGGTGATACAATTCTTTTTTGGGAGGATAATTAGAAATAGCTTCCAAAACTTGCTAATGTAGTGTATTTTCAAATGATACAACTCTTTACATATGCTTTTGGAGCGGTTAATATTAAATATTTGTTGATGGTGTTGGACCCACCAACATTCAAGGGGTCTCCCCGATATGTGGTCCTAATTATACCTCACACCCATTTGGGATAAGAGCTCCATCCAGAATATGGCCCGGTTGTCGATTTCTTAAAGATTTGCCTTGGCTCTAATTGTCAACAAGAGACAGGAATGCAAATATTCCATTGAAAAGAAAGTGAGTGTGCCTGGTGAGTGTTCGGTTGTAAGTGTGTCAAGATTCTTCTACTACATAGGGAGAAAAAGAAAGTGAGCCTCTAAGAGAGAGGTAATATTACCCCCTAGTAGAGACGCATAACCAAGAAGGATTTGTATAACGTCTAGCAAAATATTCCACAAAGATGCGACGATCAATATAACCAATTAACAAGAGAGATTTGTCTAATATCCAGCATAATAGTCCATAAGGATGTGACAACAATAGTAACTATTACAACACATTCTCAATATGATAAGTACTAAAATAACCAAAATAGTTCAACTACTTTAGCACAGATGAAAGCAAACATGAATTACAAACATCCACAAAATAGTCTTACAAATATTCATAATCCATGCATGAAGAATGTGTTGGCCATGAGACTTCTTATATTAAGTAAAAGTTCCAAGACACATGTATACAATGAACATCACTATCTCCAATAGTGGAGCATTGGAGCCACTCCTTGCTCCCCAAAATAACTAGTCTGTCTCTCTAATGCCTTGTGGGAGCCGCCAAGATGAAAAGTACTTTTCTCATAAAATGAGGGTGTATATATAACCAATGAGGTGATGCTTCACCTTCCTTGTGACTCTTTGACTACCCTCTTGACTCTTTGACTTCTTATGACTTTTCAACTTTACATGAATCTTCACATTCTGAATGTGTCCCTTGGACTTCCACTTTACAATACATTTTGAATAAGTAATTACATAATCCACAATAATGATGTGGCATATGACCGCTCATGACATGACATGACATGACATTGTTGACATGAACTACTTGATGACATGGAAATTTCAAGCCACTTTTGTTGTTGCTTGGTATGTTTTCTTGAGGATGCTCTTCTATCCACCACCTTATGACTTAGAGGTAAGGAGTCTTCAATGATATCAAATCTTGAGATGTGGTCGCAAATTGTTGTCCATTTTGTCTTCTGCTTGATTGACCAGCTTCCATAACTAGCTACACAAGTGTCTTTCAGAATGTTTCCCTTCTTCATCTCCTTCTTCGTCATATTTTCATGGTATAATAGAGTACCTGCATCTACAATTCACTCATGATGAGAAGACATCATTCTTATAAAACCCCTAGTATAAGATGACACATGTTGATCCACTGGCTAAGCTGGAATTGGGTTGTATTCTAGGAGAGAGGCTTAGTGACTACACAATTGCGTATCTCAGGAGATCAGGGGTGAATCTTGAGAATTGAGACTGCACAATGCATAGTTCAGGCTGGACTGAGGAAGCAAAATGTGCAGTATAGGAGGTCGGTGTGACAGGCTGAGGGGATGGGCATTGATTTAGCCTATTGTGCAGTTCTGGAAAGAAAAGGAGGCTAGGTGACTGCACAATTGCGCAGCTCAAGATCTCAATTTTTAAGCTTGATCTCAGAGACTACACAATGCGTAGTGAGGCCAAGCTGGGGAATTGGATTTCCCAATTTTAGGGGCCAAAGTTTGGGCTTGAGCACTGGAAATGCGTTGTGCGCAGTCCTGGGGGGGAAGAATTGTGCATTGCGTAGTGTTAATGGGAAAGGTTGCAACTTGAGGGTTGGAACTATGTAATGCGTAGTTGGGGAAGGTCAAATGAGGTTAAGATGTTGGGAAATTTCTGAAAATTGGCTAAGTGTGGAATCAGTGAACTGATGTGATCAGTGACATGACTCAAATGTGACCACACACTTAAAAAAGTTGATGACACAACAACATAGATCATTTTTGACACAAGAACCACAAACTTCCCTCAATGCAACAACTTTGTGATGAATTACGACAAGTGTGACAACTTTGTGATGACTTGCGACAAGTGTGACACCAAAGATAAACTTTGTGGCGACCATGAAGACACTTGTGTGACAATGCTTAAAACTTTTGGAATGAGTGTGAAGAATGTTTACATGGTTATATCAACTCATTCACACAAAGAAACCCTCTAAAGCAATCAAAACAAGATTCTACATATTATGCGACAGCTGACATGCGAAAATATGACATTTTTCCTTTCTTGTAAAAGGGACCAAAGCACTTGAAGAAAACACATGGAATGGACTTCAATGTTTACGACGACAAAATGAAAAACCAAGGTAGGCTCTGAAATTTGGTGTAGGTAAAAATTTTGAAGGGTGTTATAGCAACGGCATCACTTGGTGACACACTAGTGGAATTCAGATCCTTGAAGGTTGGCCTTATAAAATGTATATGCCTACTTATCAATGGCGGGGTAGTTGATTTTGGGTCCCTAAAGACTGGAACTCATGAAAGATATTGGTCACTCATTATTCTTATCATCCTTCTGAGTAAGCATTGCTGCAAGAGAAGTATCATAAGCAAAGGTGTAGAGAAAAAAATCTTTGTTGAAATCTAGGCTATAAAAAGCATGTGCTTCTGCAATGGCTTTCTTAATATGGGAGAACACTTTATATTCCATTTTATCTCATTTTTATATCACGTCCTTCTTCACTATATCCTGTATGGATTTAACAATTTGAGCATAATCAGAGATAAAATTACAGAGGAAATTGATCTTTCCCATGAAGGACTGCATAGATTTCTTCTTCACTGGGAAGGGAATATGTGTAATGTGTTTGACCCTTTCCAGGTCCACTTTAATCCCACTCTTTTCGATAATATGGCCCAAGATATTTCCCTCAAACACTACGAAAATGTTATTTTTGGCATTAAGGGATATCCTGTATTTGGGACATCGCTCGAAAATCTTCTTCAAATGGCGTAAGTGGTCAGATCTCTTCTTGGAAAACATTGTGACATCGCCAATATAGACCATTATTCTCTGCCTGATGATTCCATGGAATGTGATGTCCATGGCACGTTTAAATGTTGCACCAACATTGCCCATCCCAAATGGATTTTTTCTAAATGCGAACGTGCCCCACTTCGTGTGGAATGTAGTTTTGATTCTATCAGACTCTGAGACCAGAACTTGGTGATGAACCTCAGTATTGCGGCAAGAATGTTGCAACTCCTAGGGCTACCTACTTTACTTTATCAACCCAGGGTTTCGTACAAACTTGGGGGTGATAGTGCTATATACGCAGCAAATTCATCATTCTACTCATGTCAGTTCTCAACTGGGGAACCTGACCATTAGGGTTCCAGACCAGTCCTATATTGAACTAAAGGGATTCTGACTACTGACCATGAATGTAAAGCTAGTTATAGTACAGGGAAAGTAAATTCTTATCTATTTAGGAAATGAAATCCGCCAAATGGTAAATTCTATGAAATTTTATAAATCATCTAGTTATGAAATGACACAAATTACTTGCAGAAAGGAACTATGTTAATATTGCAATTTATCATCTAACTATCAGAACTGCTTGAAAAATGGAAAATTACTCTGTCATCTTAGAATTCAAACATGCATGGATTAACTATCTCATTCACATTTGCGGAAAAATTCTTAATTGCTAACTTCATAAATATAAAAGCTAATTATATCTGATCTTACAGGAGAGAAAGGAATGGGAAAGTTGGTCTAGGTGGCACTTATGGTCATGGAGTCCAAGCTGAGGGGATAACCTACTCCTATACTAGGTTATCCTATCATTTCATGTCAAAACAGAGTCAAAACAGGCTGCTACAGGTTTGCTACAGGATGTCCTGGTCTGCTACAGGGTGTCTTGAACTGCTACAGGAAGTTAGCTGAGAAGTTTTGGAGGGTAAGAATAGTGAGATGAGGTGTTGGAGAGGTGCATGAAATTTGTAGAAGATTTAGGTAAGATGAACAATGACCAAGGCCAAGTCCAACACCCCAAGGAGGTCAGATTCCCAAGGCAACTTGATCACAATGGCTGGAAAACAGACGTTTTGACTATGGGCTGGTATCCCTCGACAAAAGGTGGAGAAGACCTAGGTGAAGCTGGTTGGAGTATTCCCTTCCTATAGATCAACAATCCTTGCAATAAAACACATTTCTCTTTTCATCTATAAATCACTACATGTCCACATGGAAAATATGAGTTGAATTTGAGAAAGTTGATCAATCTACTATTAAGGACTAGATCTATGAAATGGATTGCCTTTTAAGCTAAAAAAACCTTAAGAAAATAAGATAACAACTGTCGATGCTTCCAAGAAATCATAAACAGTTATCTAGCTAAGAATGAAACTCAATCTATGCAATAAACAAAAGATGAACTATGTTTTTAGGGATCTGAGAGTGGGGTCCTCTAATAATAATCCCATGAGGGAAATGAGATAGGGGCCTCTGTCACAATATTTTCTGGTATAATTTCCTTCACTAAACTGCAACAGTAATCTACCTCTTTAACCTAATGGACACAAGGCTAAGCAACAATTTAAGTAACTTGCTAAGTTAACAGAAAGACATAAATAAAATTCAGTAGCTAATTATCATTATAAGCTAAGAATATAGCTACAAAAGAGGAAATTATGCCTCTAGCGTTGGGCCCTAATATAAGAGATTCAGCCCTCTGAGTCAACTCAGTGCTAGATCAAAATATAGTTTCTCATTATCATAAAAGTGTCAAGTACATCATAACAATAATAGTCAAAATGTTTTAGCTCAAAATGGCCTCTTGGCTACAACGAAAGATCGAAAAATAAAGAGTCCCTTGGCACTCTTATTTATAAAAAACTGGAGCTACCAACGTCTCCCAAGAAAATAGGGATACTTGGCTCCCTAACTCGAGAATAACTCTTCCTTGACTGTCACTGGCTTGGCTTCCAATGAACTCGGTTTTCTTGGTTGTCAGTGACACCGAGCTGATGAGATAGAGTGGAGGAATCTTCAAATGATTTGAGGAGTTAAGGAGGGAGACCAACTCCTAAAATCTCTCTTGCTTGCCTACTCTAAATTCTTGCACTTAAGTCAACCCAAAACTGCTCCAATTCCTGCATTTAACACACATTAGGCCACATGACATAGTAACTCACCTTTACTCTTCTCACTAAGCAAAATATAACAAAATATGTAAATAAATGTGAGAAAAGTAAATTTAATAAGCTGAAGAGTGGCATTGTGACCCATATAGTTTACCTATTGATGAGCCTCATCATCACCCCCTACTGAAACTTTTTCTCATCCTTTGAGCAACCTAGTCATCTATATCCATATCTTTCATAGCCCTGGTGGCCTCTCTGACATCCCAGGCTTCTGTGGATGGTGTCTCTTCTTGAGGATAGAACCCTGCATTTTTCTCTATCTCTTCCCACTGCTTTCTTTCCTCTTCTTCCTTCCTACCTTCCAGCAAACCCAACAGCAAAGGTGGATTGAGCTTTAGTCCAATCCAATTGATCTTCAGTCTTTGCATGGCCTTCTTATATAGGGGTGTCCTTTCCAATGCATTTCTCAATCTCTTAGGAGAGTGGTACTCCCTAATCCAAAGACTATGTGGTAGGTTATTCCATCTCCTTTGGCATGCTTGTTGGCTCTCAGTCCCCAACAATCTTAAAGTGTTCTCAAAATGGGAGATGGCATGTTCTTGGGTAGCCAGGTATCTTGGTGCAAGTTGAGCATCATTGGAAATGATGTTATGGTTACTAATAATAGCCATGGAATTTATTTGTTCTTCTATGATGTAGAGGGGCTCTTTTTCCTCTTTTTCTACTATTCTCTTCACCTCCTCAGCCCTGGCCTCCTCATGACTCATCCATGATGCAAGGGCCATCAGCTGCAAGTCCCCCAAATTTGCATTGGGGTCCCACACATTCAAGTATGTCAAGGCAAGGTTGTGCAGGTAGAATTCAAATAATTTGGCCTTATCTTCAAGGGTGCTCTTGTCACATAGCTCGATGAATTGTGTATGATCTTCGAATGGAATGGTCCCTTGTTATGCCAATATCTTAATTTGAAATTGTATCCATTTGAGGTATAGTGCATATGACTTGGATGGCAGCCTGCATTGAAGTGCCTCTAGGGAGAGGCTTGCCATGGTGGCTAATTGGCTCTCCTTTTCTTGCAACTTCCTCCTCAACCATGTGTTTTCTGCCTGCAACTGTGTTCTCATGGTGTTCTCTCTATCTCTCAATTCACTCAACTCCTTGCCCATCTCTAGGATTTTTTCTTCCATATGGCCCACATATTCTACTTTCTTTGACTTAGAAATTTGCATCCATCGATGTGTCCTTCCTCTTTCTTTTTCAAGTTCAAAGAAGAGAGGGATTGCAAATTTCTGTGGTATCACTTTGCCTCCCTCAATGAACTTGTAGTAGGAGCTCATATTTGGTTGTGGGCTAGGCTCCTGCAACTCTAGAAAATATCCCTCAAATGTCTTTGGAGAAGCTTCCCCCTCTTGTACCTGTGGTGTTTCTTCCTTGCCTTATTTCTGCCCCTGCTTCTCTTCCCCTTCTTTTTGTCTTTCCTGTAGCGTTGCTAGTGTTTTCTATAGCACTGTTTGGGGATCCTGTAGCTGGCCTTTTCCTTTCTTTTGGAGTGTTACAGGTGCCTTGGTTTTCTTAAATGATGTTTACCTGGTGACAGTCTTCCTTGGATAGGTGATGGTAGCCTTTGGGGTTGCTTATGGCGATGTGACTTTCTCAACCTTCATTCCCATGGACTCTAGCTCCTCCTGCTTGCCTGGTGATTCTTCAATTATGATGGGGGGAGTTTTGGTGTTTGTGGCTTCCACTGCTTAATCATAGTGCTTCTTCTTGTTTTTAAATAGAGGGGAGTCTTCCTCTGTCTTTTCCTCTTGGACTTGATGAGTGTGCTCAAGGCAGCCAATGCAGTAGTTGCCTCCTTTTCATTGGGTTCAGGAGACAATCTTGGGAAATATCCTCTTCTTCAAGTGCAGTATTTTTCTCAAGCCTGGTCTATGCCTTTTGCTCCTCCTCTCCTTCTTTCTTTTATTATTCCTCCTCTTCTTTTTCTTCTTCCTCTGTTTTGTCTGCCTTTGCTTCTTCTTCCCCCTCTTCCTCCTCTTCTCCTTCCTCTTCTTCCTCTTCCTCTTCAGCACTAGAGGTTAGGGTCCCACCATGTTCAAGGGCTCAGGTTTCAAGGAAGGCTTCTCTATCCATGTCCCTAAATGTGGACCAGAGAACATGAATTCTCAATTGGCTTAAGGCATCTTCCATTATTAGCTTGATGAGACCATGGTGTGCTAACTACTAGTTTTTCCCCTCTTTCACCTTCTCACTCATGTCTATAATGGACTGTAAAAGGAAATAAGGGACATTGAGCCTTTGGTTTATGGGTACTTTGGCTCTGAATCTCAACTCATGAAGGAGTTTGAATTGGTAGCCATAGACTAAAATTAGTCTCCCTTCACAAGAAAAGTACTTAAGGATATGGTAGCCCACCTCCTCCCAAGGATAGGGAAGGCTCTCCCTTCTAACCCCATTTTTGTCTTCAATTGTATTTCCATCATTTAGGAAGAAATTTTTCTTAGCAAAGGTGTTGATGGCCTTGTCCTCCTTTCTCCATTGAACCCCTAGAGGAAGTGTTGTCACTCTGCTAATCACATCAGGGTTGATGGTAATGGACAACCCTCTCATCATAGTGGTGGCACTTGTTCTTGATTTCGGTTATAGTGCCATGGCAAACCCATAGGTTATATCATCATTGTATCCCTTGAGCAACTAAAAGTAGCCTAACTAGTGATGCCTCCTGAAGATATCTACCACAAGGGGATGAAGGTGAATTCTTGATGTATTTGTGGGTTCTCTTCTATTGAATCCCCCTCCCATTTTCTTCTTTGTTTTAGCTAAGTGTAGGAGGTTTTGTAGGATAGCTTCAGTATGGATTTCAGGGTGGCTGAGAGCTAACCTTATTAGTGGATGAATGTAATTTATACAATTCCTTATAGACACAATTTTTTTCTTATATAGCCCCAAACTCTGTCTAATTCCCAAGCTAACTGTAATTACTAAAAGAGTGCAGAGTTTATCAATTATCAAAGCATGGACAAAGGAGATATGGGACACTTACTTCTCATTGTAATGATTGGGATTATGCCAATTGATGACCAAGTTGACCCTAGGCACCCCCTTGTAGACTTCCTATGGAATATCAGTACTTCCTGTAGCTTCCTTTAGGCTTCTGAATTTCCTGTAGTTGTCTCCAGTGGGATGGCCAGAGCAGGGTTCGTCTTTCTGATGGCTTCCCGAGCTTGTCCCTATCTCTTTGATCTCGAAATGAGAAAAAAAAGTGCATGAAAGTTTGGGGTTTATGTTATTTATGGTCGAGGCTCGGAGCATTGTGCTGGTTGGCAGCGGTATGAGATTTCCTAATTGGGACTGTTGGCCCACCATTGGTGATCATTCACTTTCTCCTCATAATCATCACCCACTCCCCCTTAACTGATTCGACCACCTTTTTAACTAATTCCCATTGATGTGACACTCTGACATGGCATGCTGACTAGGAGTTCACTTTTTGATCATGAGTTGAGGGTGGCCAAGTTAACTGGCCACCTCCAGCTTATAAAAATACCTTTCTTCGACATCTATACATTTTCCATTATATCGTGCTTAGGGAAGAGTTGGGTAAGTTTCCATACATGTTCCTACCTTTTGTTTATCAATGCATGTTGGAATATTTTTATTTTGTGTTGTTGCTCAAGGAAGTACTTCTTTTCTCTCTTCCCATGTATTTATTCCTACGTGTATAGTTGGTTTCTTGGTTGTTCATGTGTGCAGGTGCTTGGTATCTCTTTTTTGTTACTGCTATTGTGGAGCATGGCTAAGAGAAACAAGGTTTTTAGAGATCATGGTACTCCTCCTTGCTCTAGTTGGGAAGAAAAATGAAGTCTCAGGCTAGTTGCAGTAATGGAACATGTTGCTACAGGAGATCATGTAGTTGCTGCATGAGATCTTGTAGCTTCCTCTTTTCTCCCTTTTACGATGATTTTTTTTTCTCAAAGGGATATTGGGTAGTGGTGTAGGGGTTGGAGGATGATGGAAGAGCTCTGATGGAGTAGTGAGTGGCTGAGGCAAGGGAGGACATGTCCTCTAGTTTATTCATTATATTTTGGACATTTTCCTGTGTTTTTTCTTGAATGAGATAGAGCTAGGTATGGGTATGGTGATTTGGACCAGGGATGCATGGATGATGGGTGAGTGGTTTGATGAAGTGTGAGGTCCCTGATCAACCTATAATAGGAATGCATGATGATTTTCTTATCGGGTCCCCTTTCTTGTAGAATTTCAGGACATCCTATAGTGCTATAGGATCTTCTTGTAGCAGCTACAGGACATCCTGTAGCAAGCCAGAAAATGAAAAAAAATGTTTTTTGATTCCTGAATATGGATATGGGTGGTAGTGTTAATTTTAGGTATGTTCTATGCTTAGAGCAATTTATTTCAATTTTCACAGTTAGCTCAATATCTTTTCCAGATTAGCAATCACATCAGTATTAAAGTAAACTGCAAATAGAACATAAACATAAATCGCAGAAGACAAGCCAAGACAAGAGGACACAAGATGTGGCACTAGCCAGGGACAAACCCCAATGTGGGGAAACCCTTGATCAATTCTTCTTATATGTTCTTCAATAGTTCAGCAAAGAGAGAGAGAGATAGTACGTTTACAACAAAAGTCAACACTTTGACTTATCTAGATAAGAGCATAGATCATCTCTAAGAAGATGATACATGAGATCAATTGAATACATGTTGCTTCGACTAATTCTCCAAGGTGACTCCTTCACCTATCGTTGTGTTGCATTTTGTCATCATGCTACACCTCACTACACTGCACCATGCTGCACCCCTCATCACTATGTTGCATCTCATCACACTTCATTAATCATGATTGTACCCATAATTGTACTGCATTGTGTGCCATTGTTGTACCATGTTTCCATCCTGACCTATGTGTTGGCTGCACCTTGCTTTCTTGTTGTCCCTTGCTTGCTTGTGGTCCCTAGCATGCTTATTTTCCTTAGCATGCTTGTTGTTTCATTCTAGTTGTCCCTTGCATGCTAGCTGTAACATTGCATGTTTGGTGTATTTGCTGCCAAGTACCATACAACTGTCCCAATGTTAGTTAGTTGTCCCTTGCATGTTGCTATCCTTCGGAGACAGATGCTCCGGTTGTTTCAGCAATTCCCGGTAATCTTGGCAGTTCCGACTGTTCCCGACAGTTCTGATAGTTCCGGTTGTTCCCAATAGTTCTGACAGTCCCAACAGTGCTGACATTTTCTGCATTTCCAGCTTTTCTAGCAGTTTCGGCTTTTCCGACAGTTCCGGCATTTCCGGCTCTTCCGGCTTTTTTAGCTTTTTCGGTAGTTCTGGATTTTCCGGCTTTTCCAGCAGTTCCGGCTTTTCCCACAGTTCCGGCTTTTCCGGCAGTTACAGCTTTTTCAACTTTTCTAGCAGCTCTAGCTTTTCCAGCTTTTCCGGGTTTTCCGGTAGTTCCGGCCTTTCCAGCTTTTCCGACTTTTCCGGCATTTCTGGATTCTCCGGCATTTCTGGCTTTTCCAACAGTTCCAGCTTTTTTCCCTCTCGATTAGGGCAACGTTATTCCTTAGGATCTCTCCTCCTACTAAAACCCAAAAACAAGTAGAGAGAAGAAGAGATCCCAAGTGTGTTGAAATGACTTGAAGGCCACCTCTATTTATACTAAAACATTGAGCACATGTGGAGTTTATTTGGTTGCTGGCCGACCTTAACAAATTGTCTTATAATGCAAATAAATTCATAACTCCATGAATACTTATCGGAATCGGATGATCTTTAGATCAGTCCTACACCTCTCGATGAGAGGGATCGAAGAAAAATATCAGCTACCATAAATAAGATGACCCACATGGAGTTTGACCCTAGTTGCCAATTTTAACACTCCCTCTCAACTAGGGAAAACTCCATCCGTTGATCCATATGTCCAACTGTACTATCTCTACCATCAATGCCCTGCACTGATCTGCTCTGCTCTAATCTACTGAGATCTGCTTTGCTCTGTTGAACCATGAAGAAGAAGAATTGATCGAGAATGTCTCATACCATTCTCTACTAACCTGAAGTCAGTTTCATCTAAAGAGTGTGTCACATCACTTTTACTAACCCGAAGTCAGTTTTATTGATCCCAGATCAATATCACAAGAGAGTGTCTCAAACCACTCATACTGATTCCATATCAGTTTCATTGATCCGAGATCAATGTCACAAGAGAGTGTCTCAAACCACTCATATTGATCCCATATCAATTTCATTGATCCCAGATCAATGTCACAAGAGAGTGTCTCAAACCACTCATACTGATTCCAGATCAGTTTCATTGATCCCAGATCAATGGAGGTCATCCTAGCATAGGGATTACGGTAGATACAACGATGCATCCTCCGATAGTACTACTATGGTCCCTATCCTCATTTCCCTGCCCATTGATCAGATGAGAGGTACTTCCCATGAGTCCCAGACTGCATGGGTAGGATGCCTCGACAAGAGAACTAATCATCCTATCCACAGGAGAACGAATCATCTTGTCAGTCGATGCCACGGAGAACTAGTCATCCTGGCCCACAGGAGAACTAATCATCCTATTCCATAGTCACCACAGAGAAAAAATCATCTTCGCCCATAGGAGAACTAATCATCCTATTCCATAGTCTCCACGGAGAACAAATCATCTTGGCCTATAGGAGAACTAATCATCATGTTCCACAGTTGCTACGGAAGAACTAATCATCTCGGCCCACAGGAGAACTAATCATCATGTTCCACAGTTGCCACAAGAGAACTAATCATCCTGGCCCACAGAAGAACTAATCATCCTATTCATAGCGCACCACCAGGGGAGAGTGAGTCTCCCTGTGGTCGTATGTTGCTCCAATAAGTACCTCCATCAACCTAGAGCTCCCAGAGCTCAATGCGTGCAACATGCAGGACCTTATAAGAAGGTCTCTCAACGACTCCAAGTTGTTCAGGAAAGTCACAGACTTGACCTTTCTCCAGGGCTTTGAAAAAATGTCTGCGACCTGTACATCAGTCTCAATGTGATGGAGCCTCCTCACTCATTGACTTACCATATCGCAGATAAGGCAGTATTTGATGTCTATCTGCTGGAGCAATCATCGAATACGGGATTCCTCAATAAGCGAATCCCCTCTCTGGTTGTCACAGAGAATCACAGTGGTATTCATCATGTGTACAAATAGCTCACTTAAGAACTGCTGCAACCATGCAACTTCACACAAGATCATACTCGTAGCGATGTATTCGGTCTCGGCAGTGCATATAGCAACCGACTTCTGCTTCCTGCTCATCCATGATATCGAAGCAGAATCCAAAGAGAACCAACACTGAGAAGTTCTCTACCTGATCCTCCACACTGCCTGCCCAGTCAACATTTGAATAATCATGCAGTATCATATTTTCGGCAGTGTATCTCAATCCATGAGAGATTGTGCCCCGAAGATATCTCAGAAGATTCTTGGCACCAATCCAGTGAGGCTCAACCAAATATGAGTTCACCATGCTAACTGCAAAACATATGTCCGGACGGAAGTTCACCAAGAACATCAACGCGAATGAGTTTATGAAACTTAGAGGCATTTCCCAAATCTAGTCCGACATCACTACCATATAACTTCTAAAAGTTAAGATCCTCGAGGTAGTCACAAGATTGCAATTTATCATTCCACATCTGGAATCCAACTCCCTCTTACTTCTACAAATGAGAGGCTCTGTGCCTGTCAGAAATAGGTCATCCTCATAAGGTGCTGGTATGAGAGGCCTATCATCCACAACCTTCAAACAATGGTTTGGATCGGCTTCACTCTTAGTGAATCTCAACTTCATCTGATAGCTATCAATCCTCTCATACTACACCCGAGGTGTTTTGCTTCAAGCCATAGAGGGCTTTCTTCCACCTGTATACATGAGATTCCTGATCATGAATCTCAAACTCCTCGGGTTATTCCAAACCTGTGGACTGTTGCATGAGGGGAATAGTCCCCTTATAAGATTTTCCTTCGGTACATCTCAGACATTTACCTTCATGCTCTACTTGAATTCAGACATACCTATCACCATTTGAGTCACATCAGGTAGGGCCCCATAGGTAGACCTCTGGTGTTATAGATTCCATATGTCAATTGACATGATCCCCAATGGACCATCCTACAACTTGATACAAATTTCCAACCCTGAACCCATGAGAAAAAGCATCTTTGAAAATTATATTTTTTAACACGTACCTTTCCATCCATTTCCAAGATGGACACTAGGTTCTTCTTGCGATCAGGTACATAAAAGAGATTCTTTTAAATGAATCAAGTTACCCTTATTCAATTGAGAGTTAACATTCCCTACATCGTTTCTGGGATAGGTGGCATCGGCTCCAATTATAATCCCACGATTGTTTCCATCTCTACCAAATTAGAGAGTGCACCCATCTATTCGATGAAGTGCCTTGAAGCACTACAATCTATAAGCTAGATTCCCAAAGAATCTGAAGGAGAGGGCCAACACAAGATAACGCTTCTTTATCTTATCAAAAACACCATTTGATTCTTCATACCTGGGGTTCCTTGTTTTCTTTAAAGAGTCGGTCATTTCCTTGATGACCTGCATTACCTGTCATTCCTTTGATGATTGAATATGTCCCTGGAATGATTGTTATCTTCATCAAGCGATGTGTCTTTGCCATTCGGACACTCCTTCTCATAATGGCCGAACTTATTGCAACCAAGGCATATGCCTTTCCTTCCACCCTTAGATATGGACTTCCCAATGAAGAGATCTTTAGGTAGGCCATCAGAAACTTCCACTGTGCCATTCTAATAATATTCTCTGCTTCGAATTCACCCTCGGTGAATTTGAAGAGGGATGAGGAATCCACTGATCCTTTTGTCCTTTCCCAACTGTCTTCATTGATTTCTCTTTCACTCTTGCTTGGGAATTGTCTTCACCTCAGCTCTGATACCATGTTAATTTTAGGCATGTTCTATGCTTAGAGCAATTTATTTCAATTTTCACAGTTAGCTCAGTATCTTTTCCAAATTAGCAATCACATCAGCATTAAAGTAAATTGTAGATAGAACATAAACATAAATCACAGAAGACAAACCAAGACAAGAGGACACAAGATGTGGCGCTAGCCAGGGGCAAACCCCAATGTGGGGAAACCCTTGATCAATTCTTCTTATATGTTCTTCAATAGTTCAGCAGAGAGAGAGAGAGAGAGAGAGAGAGATAGTACGTTTACAACAGAAGTCAACACTTTGACTTATCTAGATAAGAGCATAGATCATCTTTAAGAAGATGATACATGAGATCAGTTGAAGACATGCTGCTTCAACTAATTCTCCAAGGTGACTCCTTCACCAATCGTTGTGCTGCATTTCGTCAACATGTTGCACCTCCATGCTGCACCCATCATCACTATGTTGCATCTCATCACGCTTCATTAATCATGATTGTACCCATCATTGTACTACATTATGTGCCATTATTGCACCATGTTTCCATCCTGACCTATGTGTTGGCTGCACCTTGCTTTCTTGTTGTCCCTTGCTTGCTTGTTGTCCCTAGCATGCTTGTTGTCCTTAGCATGCTTGTTGCTACATGCTTGTTGTCCCTTGCATGCTAGTTGTAAAATTGCATGCTTGGTGTATTTGTTGCTAAGTACCATACAACTGTCCCAATGTTAGTTAGATGTCCCTTGCATGTTGCTCTCCTTCGGAGATAGATGCTCCAATTGTTTCGGCAATTCCGGTTGTTCTCGATAGTTCTGGCAGTTCTGATTGTTCCCAGTAGTTCTGGCAGTCCCAGCAGTTTCAACTTTTCCGTCAATTCAGGCTTTTCTGGAAATTTCGGCTTTTTCGGAATTTCTGGCATTTCCCTCTTTTCTGCCTTTTCTAGATTTTCTGGCAGTTCCGGCTTTTCCAACATTTTCGGCTTTTCTTGCAATTCTGGCTTTCCCAAATTTCCGATAGTTCTGGTTTTTCCGGCTTTTCCCGCTTTTCTGACTTTTCCGACTTTTCCAGCAGTTCTGGCTTTTCCAGCAGTTCCAGCTTTTCCTTCTTTTCCGGCTTTTCCGGTAGTTCCATCTTTTCCAGATTTTCTGGCTTTTCTGGATTTTACGGCAGTTCCGACATTTTCGGCTTTTCTGACAGTTCCAGCTTTTCCGGCAGTTCCGGCTTTCTGCCCTCTCAATCAGGGCAATGTTATTCCTTAGGATCTCTCCTCCTACTAAAACCCAAAGACAAGTAGAGAGAGGAAGAGATACCAAGTGTGTTGAAATGACTTGAAGGCTACCTCTATTTATACTAAAATGTTGAGCACATGTGGGGTTTATTTGGTTGCTGGCCAACCTTGACGAATTGTCTTATAACGCAAATAAATTCATAACTCTATGAATACTTATCGGAATTGGATGATATTTAGATCAATTCTACACCTCTCGATGATAGGGATCCAAGAAAAATATCAATTACCATAAATAAGATGACCCACATGGAGTTTGGCTCTAGTTGCCAATTTTAACAGGTAGGGACATGGTTGGCATGTATGAGATGGATTTGATGGAGGGAGAAACTGAATGAAACTCAGAATGTTGTCCATGTAGCTTTGCATCTTTCACTGCTTTCAAAACCTAGAAAATCATAGAATTTATTAGAGGGTGGGTTTGAGTTTCCTGCCATGGTATTCTTTTTGTTTTTTTCCTCTTTCCTCTTTTTTTTTTTGAAAGACACACAGGCTACCTCAAGAGAGTTTTTTAACCTGCTTGCATGCCCTGGGCGCCTCAAGGGAAGTTTTCACCCAGGGATCTTTTTATTTTTCTTTTTTCACTCCTGGGTTGCCTCAAGGAGGTTTTCAACCCAAGACTTGACCTCAGATGCCTCATAGAGGTACTCATCCAGACCTCTTATTGTTTTTTTTTTTCCTTTTTTTTCACAAATAAAATAGTTTTCAAGAATTATGTGACTTGGAATCTATCACACTTCCAATCACATTTACCTCCTTAGTAATGGTTTTGATGAATTACTCCCTGGCTAGAGGTCTTTTGTAAGCTTTTAATCTATATCCATTGACAAGAAAGGGAATATCTTCCTCATCAATGGTCCTGATTTGAACATCCCCATTGTCATGGCACTTCTCTATTAGGTATGGACCTAACCACCTTGTCATAAATTTTCCTTTTAAGTCCTTGAAACTGGAGTCATATAGTAGATCCCAATCCCCTTCTTGAAAAACCTTGTCCTTGATGTTCTTTTCATGCCAATCCTTCCTCTATACTTGGATAACTTTAGTTTGTAGGAGGGCATACATCATAAATTCATCCAAACCATTCAACTAGAGCAGCCTCTCCTTTTTTACCTTCGAAACATCCAAATCCAACTATTCCGCCATTCTCAAGGTGTTGTACTCAAACTCAATGGAGAGAAAATCCTTCTTTCCATAGACAAAGTCATAAGGGCTGAAACCAGTGGTTATCTTCCAGGTTGTATTATAGGCCCAAGTGGCCTCCACTAGTTTATTAGCCCAATATTTTATGTTGATGCTCACAACCTTGGTGAAGATGCCTTCCAATTCTCTATTGGTGACCTCTACTTTTCCATTGGCCTGAGGATGATGGAAGTTGACTTCCTATGATTTAACCCATGTTTCCTCAACTAATTTTCGATTAGGTGTGACATGAATTGAGCTCCCTGATCGGTGACTAGTTCTCTAGGTTACCCAAACTTGTAGAATACATTCTCCCTTAAGAACTCAACCACTTTCTCCTATGTTGCTACCTTGACACCCTTGGTCTCAACCCACTTTGTCAAATAATCAGTGCATACAATTATGTATTTTTCTAGTGTGATGGTGGATCAATGGGCCCAATGAAATCCATCCATGCTTGTCAAATCGCTCTAGAGTCACCTGAGGTTGCAAGGGAATTTCATCCTTGGGAGTAGGTTTTCCCATCTTCTAGTATTGATCATATCGACTGGTGTATATTCTTGCATCTTGGTGGAGAGTGGGCCAGTAGTAGCCAGTTTGCAGTACCTTGAAATTTGTCCTCTTAGCTGCAAATTGACCTCCACAAGGCCCATCATGACAGGCTATAAGGATGTCAAATACTTCCTCCTCCCTGAGAAGCCTCTTCAAAATTTTATATGGGTCCATCTTGAAGAGATTTCCCCCAATCCAAGTGAATGGGGCACTCTTCCTTACAATTCTTCTCTTCTCCCTAGATGACAGATTTGGAGGGAACTTTGCAGCAACTAGGTAGTTGGCTATGTTAGAAAACCATGGAGAGAGAACTGAAATAGAAAATAAATTCTCATCTGGTAGCTGATCATCAACCATTCCTTCCTCACCTACAAGCAAAGCAAGTCTAGACAAAAAATATGCAACTACATTTTCTCTACATGGCTTATCAATGATAGTTAAATCAAATTGTTGTAATAAAAGAAACCATCTAATAATTCTAGCATTCACATCAGGCTTGTTCATTAAGTATTTGATAACAGCATGGTCAGTATGCACAAAGGTTTGATAACCAGTGATGTAGTGTCTGAATTTGTTCAAGGAATGGACAACAGCTAGGAGTTCCTTTTCAGTCACAGTGTAGTTCAATTTAGCCTTGGAAAGATTTTTACTAATGAAGTAAATGGCATAAGGAAACTTGTCATATATCTAACCTAGAGTTGCTCCTATAGCATTGTTAGATGCATCAGCATGGATGTGGAAAGGAAGAGCCCAATTTGGGCCTTTGATTATGGGTGCATTAGTCAACTTGTCCTTCAAGATTTCTAGGGCCTCTTGGCAACTTTATGGCCAGCAAAATTCAGAGTCCTTGGCTAGAAGTCCAAACAATTGTGAGGATACTTTGTTGAAGTCTTTGATAAATATCCTATAATATCCATCTAAGCTCAAGAAACTCATGACATCCCTCTGCTTTTGAGGAGTAGGGACCCTTTTTATGATGGAAATTTTATTTGGGTCCACTTGTAGTCCTTCCTGGGATATTAAGTGACCCAAAATAGTCCCTTCATTCATAAGAATTCACACTTCTCAGGACTAAGTTATAGGTTCATTTCAATTCACTTATTTAATATTTTCCCCAACTTAGAGAGAACCTCCAGGAAGTCACACCCATAGGGAATGAAATCATCCATATAGACTTCTACAGAGTCATGGAATAGCTCAGCAAAGATGCTTGGAACTTGCCTTTGAAAAGTGGTAGGGAATTACATAATCCAAAAGGAAGGACCCTATCAGAAAAGGTACCCCAAGGACAAGTGAAGGTGGTTTTATCTTCGTCCTTTGGGCTGATCTGGATCTGATTATACCACTAAATCCATCCAAGAAAGAGAAGAACTTCTTCCCTACAAGACCATCCAAGACTTGATCAATGAAAGGTAGATAAAATTAGTCTTTCTTAGTGGATTTGTTTAGCTCTTTGTAATCCACAAAGATCATCCACTTTCCATTCTTCTCTGGGACCAAAACTAGAGGAGTGTTGGGCGCGGGATCCCCCAAAGGGTAGTTTTGGGGATAAAAGCCCATATTTTGGTCAAATTTCTTAATCCAAGTGTAAAGACTCACATTTTGTGGTCGTAGAGTGCGTAGGTGTTAAAGAGTCATAGGATTATCCACCCTTATTTTGGAAATTTAATGTCAACTATAGAAGATCTACCCATGGTCCGCGAACCATGGAATTGTATAAAAAGAGTTAAACTCTAAGTCTAAGTCTTGAGCCGTAGCATAGGTAAAGGCTTTGCAGCTGAGTGCGCAGAGGCCTAGAGTAGAAGTTCACAACTGAGTGCGAAAACCCCTGCAGCTGAGTGCGCAAGGTGGGTCGAGTCTGTAATTGTATGGAATTATCAATAAAGAGAAGTATTCTACAATTTCTTCATCTTTATTTCCTATTTATGCATCTTGTTATGTTGGGTATGAATTTCGCTTATAATGCGTATATGATGCACGAATGTATGTAAATGTGTTGGTTAAGTGAGTGCAAGTAAGAACATCTGTTTACGCGAAGCTAACTAAGATCAGCTAGTAAGATAAGTAAGACACTTAGCCTAGTTTGGAAAATATCACAGTCCGTTGCCCTAGTAGCGCAAAAGTCCTTGAGCCACAGGTTAGGGCAGCATGAAAGCCAATTGTACCCTTTCGCGAAGGTACTGAAGGGTGGAACAGAGGGCTAAGCACCCTGAATGAAGGCAGATATTGCCGGAATAAATCGACATCACAACCATATCAAGGGTGCAGAAACTTGGTTCCAGCATCCCCCCATACTGCTTTGGGTGAGACCTCGGTCCGCACTGCCCGGGCGGATGCCGAAAGGGCCAGTAGTGTAGGGATTTGTTTGGCTAACTAACGTTGAACCTGGGTCAGGCCCCCTCAAACCAACAAATGGTTCCGTTGCCGGGACCAGAATCTGCATAAGAGATGTGTGATGTCATATCACTAGAATCCAACTAAGAAGGAGATTGGAGACTGGTTGGATAGAATGATCCACAAGTTCGCGGCACAAGAAAATAGAAATCTACGACTAACAAAAGAACAGTGGCTAGACAGGTACCTATATACGGAGATCCACGAATTATTTTTCACCTCCTTTTCAGTTAAGCTGTATGAGTGGATCGCGAAGCTAGCAGATAGCCAAGGAAGGTGGACACTTGACGGTCCTATTGTGTGGACCCCATAGCTAGTGCGAAGGTTGGAAGCTTCGGAGGAGAAGATCGCACGTGTTATCGATCAATGGCTTGATCACATCATAGGAGGATTTGTGACTGAATTCGCGGTCAACACCTTAGTCAGCGATAGCGAGGCAGGGTGATGCTTTTTCAAAGGACTGCGAGGTAAGTACGTAAAATCTTTGAATACTTGGATTAAAAGGTTGTTGTGAAAAAAACAAGTTATGCAGCTACCTTGATGTTTGGGACTACGTGAAGCAGAAAAACTTACAGGAATGAAGGAAATAAGGGTCTGGAGTATAGCCCCTTGATTTCACCTCTGCCAAGGGACGAAGGAGCGATAGCGAAGGTCTCTCTGCGAAGTGCTATTCAGTCAATAAGACAAGGATTCCCACGAATACTGCCTCCACCCACACCACCTTGGACTTCACCACCATCGCCTCCAACTTCACCCATACCACCTCCACCGTGGTTCAGTATGGAAAATATAATGAAGTTTCCTTTGTTTAAAGGCTTGGGAAATGAGGACCTGGACAAATTTTGGTTCATTGTGAGGGTTGTATAGGAAGCTCAAGGTGTTAAAGATGATCATATAAAGAAAGAGACACTGGTTAATGCTCTGCAACATCGTGCGCTAACCTGGTATATTAAGTACTCTAACGATAACCCGAATGCTAGAGTAGCAGACATCCAGGCAACACCAAATAAGGAATTTAGCAGGCCTAAATCTAAGGCGTAGTCGATTGTGGGATTCAAAGAGATCGCGATGCAACTAGGTGACACGCCTTGGGAAGTATATCAGATACTAAAATTTACAATCCGTGAAGCCAACATGAATTTGACAGATGGACAACATCGCGAGTGGTTTGTGGCTTCGCTACTACCACACTTAAGGAGTACGTTGTCGCAACAAAATATAACAACTCAAGAAGAGGCCTTGGAGATTGCCATGAGACTACATGAGACTTTGATGCAAGATCCTAACCTAGGAGTTCAATAGATTCATGCACAGCTGAAGAATCTGTGCCTTGAGATGTAAAGTCTAAAATAGGACAGGACAGTTCGACCAGAGGTACACGAGGAAGTATGGTGCTTGAAATGTAAGAGTCAGGGTCCTGACAAAGACCATTGTCCGGTCTTTGCGAATTACCTTGAAGGAGGAATAATTCCTTTAAGGCCAGAAGCTCAAGCAGGACCTAGCGCGGGGCCTGCATTATGGTGTGCTATTTGTCAGGTAGCCAGAAAACATGCCACGGATAACTATCACTTGCTACAGAGGTATGTGCAAGCACCGCAACAGCTGTTCTGCAACTTTTGTAGGTCAGTAGGACATGATTAGAGTACTTGTAAGAGCTATGAATTGATGATGGATAGAAATCTCGCCTACAGGGTTCAGGCTGAAACGTGCCCCTTGACCAGAATGCAGGGATGGCGCAGACAGGATTTCAGGGGCGCGGACGAGGCCGAGGTGGAGGAGGACCTGGTAGAGGTTGCAGACAGTTGATTTGCTACAATTACGAAGGACCAGGAAACTATGCCCACGATTGCACTAATCTGACGTGTCTGTCGTGCAAGTATTGCACATTCTTTGATCATGAAACAGAAGATTGTCCTATGCTGATAGCTAGGATACGTGACAATGGGGCGCTACCACCTCCCCCAAACTCAGAACTTGCAAATGATGAGGTCTGAGTCGCGCGAGGAATATTCGGACGTAAATATAGTGCTCCGGAGTGGAATCGCGACAAGGGATGACAAGGGGGACAACCAGAAGATAGTACTTGGGATTGCAAGACCCCGACGAAAGAGGCTGAGTTTGATTTGGAGCATGCTCGGGAAGCCTTCATGGAAGCTAAGAAGAGCTTCGCTGAGGCCTTCACTTCAGGAAGTAAGGATAAGCCTGAGTTGGAGATGGACCCCTCTATGCTCACAACTTTCCTAGAAAACTGTATGAACTTACTGCGCAACAGTAAGGCTGTAAAAGGGCTACAAGAACTCATCAATAGATGCGTTGGGACCATGCCAAGAGAACCGCACATAGTTTGAAGGGTAAATAAGCATAACGCAAGGACGGGGCATGAAATGAGACTCACCGCATATCGGAGAATAAAAAATGGATCAAGTCATTCTGGATTTGGGGTCAGATACGAATGTTCTACCGAAACAGACATGGGATCGAATGGGGAGACCTATGTTGTAATGGTCTCTGATTCATCTAAGGATGGCGAATCAGCAGAAAATCATACCCATGGGGCAGCTGCAGGGGTTGATCATGGATATTGAGGGAGCAAGCGTGCTAAGAGATTTTGAAGTAATAGAGATTGTGGATGCCAGAAATCCCTACCCTGCGCACCTGGGAATTAACTGGGCTATTGCTATGAATGGGGTAATCAATCTGAAGAAGCGAAAGATGATCTTTGAGAAGAAATCACTGTGCGTAATAATAACCCTAGATCCTATTGAAGGATCGCGCTATAGGGAACTAGTCCGCGATTATGAGAGTGACGATGATCTGGACTGCATCTATAACATAACAGCGCGAGACCAAGAATGGGTGAATCCTACCACGGATGGACGAATTACGTGGGACTGCGAGAGTTCCTGCACTTCAGACTCTGACGAAGAAATAGAACACTAGCAGAATCGGTTACATGAAGTAACTACATTGAACTGCAACATGATGACCCGGTCACTACACTATGTCATCAGAGGTAAAAACTCTGCCTACATATGATGGACTAAATGAGGTAGATTCTTTTTTGGATGCATTTGAAAGGGAGGTGTCAGAAAATCAACGCTTCTAGGCCTTGGACTAGGCACTACGCTCTATGCCTACAAGATGGTGCGGTATGCACAAGGGAAGCTTTGATGATTGGAGCGAATGTAGGAGGATGATGAGAGCACGATTTGGGAAGCCTAAGATGCGACTGACAGACAAGTATGATGGGCAGAATGATCCGCACGCGCGTTTGACCAAAGGAGAGAAGAACTATTCTACCACTGAACGCGAGGGGCTAGCTATGGTGTATGCACTCCAGAAGTACCGACACTACTTGCTGGGAGGCCATTTTAAAATGTATACGGATCACTCTGTGGTGAAGTACCCTGTCAATGATCCTATGTTGGGGGGGTGAATCTGCAGATGGCTCTTATTGTTCCAAGAGTACGATTTTGAAGTTGTTGTGAAGCCTAGACGATTGAACATGGGACCAGACCATCTGTCGCGCATCAAGACAGGGGAGGAACCCACTAATTTGGAGGAAGGATTACCTGACGTGTAACTCTTTGCCATGCACATCGTGGATGGTCATTTCAAGGATATGATACACTTCCTAACAATAGGAACTACACCGGAAGGATACTCTATCCAGCAAAAGAAGGAATTAGTGGTGCACGTGGCAGACTTCTCTGTCATTATCGGGCATCTATACAAGATAGGGACTAATGAGATATTGCGACGGTATGTACCTGAGTTTGAATGAAGCAGCATCTTTGCAGATGCTCATGGGGGCACCGTGGTAGGACATTATGCAGGGATAGCAACCGCGCAGAAGATTCTACGCGCAGGGTTGTGGTGGCCAACCCTTCATCAGGATTCAAAAGCATATTGCAAGGCATGTTATTTATGTCAAAGAACAGGTAGGTCATCGTGGAGGGATGAAATGCCTTTGAATCCGAAAATAACATTACAAGCTTTCGAGAAGTTAGCAATAGATTTTGTAGGACCCATTCAGCCTCAAGGGAAGACAGGAGCGAGGTACATTATCACTGCAATGGAGTATTTGACTCCTTGGGCCGAAGCGCAGCCTGTGAAGGATTGCATAGGCACGACGACTACAAAGTTCCTATTTGAGCATGTATTGATGCGATTTGGATGTCTGGAGATTTTGATGAGTGATCGGGGTACGCACTCTCTAAACGAAACAATCAATGCGTTAACAGAAGAATTTCAGGTATATCACTAGAAGAGCACACCTTATCACCCACAAGCTAATGGGACAGTGGAGGCGTTCAACAAAGTGCTTGAAAATGCGTTGACCAAGGTTTTCAATGCTTAGCGAAGTGATTGGGATCTACGCATACCTGTAGTGATATGGGCTTATTGGACGATGTGCAAGAAGTTAATGTGACAGACAACCTTTAGGCTGGTATACGTGGTTGAAGCGGTCATGCCTATGGAATACATTGTGCCTAGTCTGTGCATAGCAGCGTTCATGGGTATGACATATCATGGAGCCCTGGAAGAGAGGCTTGCACAGTTAGATAAGCTTGAAGAAGAGAGATTTTTGGCTGGATTTCATCAACAAGTCCAAAAGTGCGAAAAAGCGTGGCATGACTGACATATTAAGTTGCACACCTTTAAGGTGAATGACTTGGTGTTGTTGTATGACAGTAAGTTTGATAAATTTCCAGGGAAATTCATAATGCATTGGCTGGGGCCCTATGTTATTAAGGAGATTACTGACGGTGGCACGGTCTAGTTGGTTAAGTTGAATGGAGATCCCTTCCCAGGAAAAGTGAATGGCAGTCGATTGAAGCCATACACAGGTGGCCCAGCCATCTGACTATGCAACAGAAGCACAGTCTTAGCACTCCAAGAAACTGAAAGGAGGCGTGGGACTATAAAATACACTACCCGGGTTGGGGAGCTGCACGATTTCAGGACTGCGCGAAGCAGGAAAGTGTCACAGGGTCTGCGACAGCACGAAGGCAGTTGCGCTACTCGTGGAAATAGTGCGCAGGTCCGTTGGAAAGTGACCGTTAAAGTCACTGTTCATGATTTGATGGTCAGATTGTGGCCAAATGGAGCGGGCGGTAGGCATTTAAGGCGAAATTTATGGGTTAGATTCTTGAAAATATGTCGCCAATCTAGCATTAATGGGCCGAATGTGGGGGGAACGGTCAGATTTGAATTCAAAAGGCCCTATAAATCATAGGTGGTTGTCCAGCGAAAAAAACTTGGCATTTTGAGAACTGAGTTGTTGTGCGCTCAGGTATACATGAACCGAGACCTATTCAAGACTCTGAAATTGAATTCATTGTTTGAGCAACTACCAGAGACACTGCAAGAATTGTGGAATAGTGCTATGTCATCACCTGCAAAATCCATGGACACGGGAGCGGTGACAGCCGAGGAAGCCGCGTAGAAAATTGAGGTAGTAGAAGTTGCCCCAGAGAGTGCCAAAGTGGTAGTCGAAGTCCCTAAATCACCCAAAACACCGATACCAAAGAAGGATAAGTAGGCTATACTACCGGTGCGCATGTCACCAAGAAACCCACAGAGGACCAAGCTCACTTTGCAAGAAAAGGGGAATGCCATTAACCTGGAGGCAAACGAGGAAGAATCTGAAGAAATCCTGGTGGATGAGGAGGATGTGGAAATGGAAGTTGAAACCCAGTGTGCGGACCCTATTACCAGGTTACCAGAATATTTTCCTCCGCACAAGGGCAAAAACCAAGGTACCAAAGGGACATAGACGACAGTAAGAGCTCCCTGCAAACTTTGTTGCTTCCGGATGACATAGTTTTTGATAGGTTGCACTTAGGGCGGGTTCCTGTACTAAAGTTCGAAGCAGATCACGAGAAATTCCTGCATTTAGTGACTGAGAAATTAATGCGTCAACGGATTGATACAACTACTGCAACGATTGAATTACAGCCACGGATATGGCTCAAGGGTGTAGAGAAAGTTGGGCTACTCAACCTTCTTTGGGTACCACATTACCACCGCACCCAAGTAACCGTCTTCATCATCAAGAAACTACTCTGCTTGGTGCATGATGGGTGTTTGTGGCTAGAGGAGCCCATTCCCAGCACATACCACTTGATTCATCGGATCACACGGCTGCCTTACTAGGGGGAGAATCCAGCCAATATATTAGAAGGAAAAGGTGGTGAGTTGGCCCTCGCAGAAGCTATGAAGCATAAATTCAAGTTGGAGAAGAAGAAGCGGGGATATGCCATCTCTAGCATTAAGAACACTGCAGTCAAGGTAGCAACACAAATATTAGCAGGGAAGGTGATGCGAAGTACCGCACGGATAAGGTGCCTGCACCTATTAATGCATTAGTAGCCCAATGCGTTGAAGGAATCTAGTTCAACTAGGAAAATTATCTATGTGACGAGTTCCTTGCGAACTTTCGCGACACATAGGAGCAAAGCAGGATGTTCCACTACGAGAGGTTCTTTCTCTCGATTGTACTGGTGGCATGGGAGCTGCTCGAAGACAACCAATTCCCTTCGGTCATGCTGGACCTTCCAGAGGCAGTGAAGTACGCTTCGTTGTGGGCGACCAAGGATGCGCAGCGCATAAAAGAAAGAAAGATGAAGGAAAGCTCGCGACACTGCAGGCAACTCAACAGAAGATTTAGGGTGGCAGTTCAGCGGCAATCACCGAGCATAGAGTGGAAGAAGACCAGCAGGCGGTCGCTCAATGCGCTTCCGAGGTAGCGATCATCCAAATGGAGCTGGGAGGTCTTCGTGCTAAGATCTTCATGCCTATCAAGTGACTCGAGGGTGAGTAACGATGTTTGTGTTGGGGGGCTGTTGGGTGCAGGATCCCCCAAGGGTAGTTTAGGGGCTAAAAGCCCATATTTTGGTCAATTTTTGTAATCCAATTATAAAGACTCTGCATTTTATGGTCACGGAGCACGTAGGTGTTAAAGAGTCATAGGGTTGTCCGCCCTTATTTTGGAAATGTAATGTCAGCTGTAGAATATCTACCCATGGTCCACGGACCATGGAATTGTATAAAAAGAGCTAAGCTCTAAGTAGATAAAAAAAGAAAAATAAAGGAACATGAAAAAGAGTCATAGCTTAGAGCAGGAAGTCTAAGTCTTGAGCCGTAGCATAGGTAGAGGCTCTACAACTAAGTGCATAGAGGTCTAGAGTAGAAGTCTGCAGCTGAGTGCGTGGACCCCTGCAGCTAAGTGCGCAGGGCAAGTCGAGTCTGTAATTGTCTGGAATTATCAATAATGAGAAGTATTCTACAATTTCTACGTCTTTATTTCTTGTTTCTGCATCTTCTTATGTTGGGTATGAATTTCACTTATAATTCTTATATGATGCGTGAATGTATGTAAATGTGTTGGTTAAGTGAGTGCAAGTAATAACATTTGTTTACGTAAAGCTAACTAAGATCAGCTAATAATATAAGTAAGACACTTAGCCTAGTTTGGGAAATATCGCAGTTCGCTGCTAGGGCAGCGTGAAAGTCCCTGAGCCACAGGTTATGGCTGCGCGAAATCCAATTCTACCCTTTCATGAAGGTATTGAAGGGTGGAACAGAGGGCTAAGCAACCTGCTAAACCATCACAACCATCTCAAGGGTGTGGAAACTTGGTTCCAACATCCCCCCATACTACTTCGGGTGAGACTTCAGTCCACGCTCCCCCCAAGGAGACACCCACTCACTATCTAAGATGGGGTAAATGAACCCTCCATCCAACAACTTCTGCAATTGTTCTTTGACTATGTCTTTGAGGGTTGGGTTCATTCTCCTCTGAGGTTGGTGTATTGGTTTTCATCCTTCCTTAATGTAGATGTGGTGAGTACACACCGAAGGCTGCACTACCTTCATTTCCTTATAGCTCCAGGAAAAAGCATCAAAGTGCTCACTCAGCATGTTGCACAACTTCTCTTCCTGATGGGCTGAGAGAGAGGGGTTTCTTTTCAATGTTTTAAATGGACCAAATTATACCATTTTGACATGAACAGGACTTGAGTCACTACGCACAAATCAATCCAAGGTTTATCTTCAGATTTATTCACCATCTCATCAAGAGGCATGGTGCTGGGGGGATGATTCTGGAGGATTTGATCAATGAGGTCATCTTCATTAGGTTTCCCCCATCCTATAACAGGATCTAGGGTACAGATTGGGTAGGATGTGGTATGGTATACTTCATCTTCCTCCTTCTCTTCCAACCATAAGGGTAATTCATGCTCCAAGGATGGTTGAGAAGGAGAGTACAAGACCAACTATTTTGGAAAATGTCATTCTTAATGGTCATGTTCCCAAATATGCAACTTATGTAAGCATCGGTAGTCGCTAGCGATGGCCTTCCAAGGATGAGAGGATAACCATTGAATTTTTTCTTGGGTTGGAGAACTAATAATTCATCAGGGTACTCCCAAGAATCAATAGAGACAATCACATCCTCTACAACTCCCTCGAGAGCTACTGTGAATATGTTTGCAAGTTGCAATATTGTTGTGGTGTTTCTTAAGGATCCTTGGAGATTCAGTTTGAGCATGGTCTCCTTAGTCATCACATTGATGGCAGCCCCAAGATAAATCAAGTTGTGGATAACAATGATGCCATCAATGTGCACATCTACCACAAGAATTCCAGGGTCTAGATACTTTGGGCAAATCACTCTCCCCAGCATTAAGTCATACAATTGTACAATGACATTAATTGTAGGGGTGTCTTTCTTTGTCCTCCCATGATGTTTCAAGCATTTCTCCTTGATTAGATTATTGTAGATGGGGACATCCTAGATGGCTTGGAGGAGTGGGATTTTAACACACAAGTTATTCAATTCTCCCAGAAGTTTCGTCTCTTTTTGGGTGTGCTGACTAGGATGGATCAATATTTCAGGAAAAGGAGGTGGATTGGCTTTAGGAACACACTCTTCCTTTTCCTCCTCAAGCTCCTTAGGTGGAGATGGATGTTAGTTATCTGGAAGAACTCTTTAAGACCTGAGGTTGATTTCTTGAATTTTCAAAGCATAGGCAAGGTAGGATGTCTCTCCACTATAGACCTGTTGTGCATGTTTTTTGTTCGGGTTCAGATTTGGCTGAGAAGGAACTGAGGTTGCTTCGGTGGAGTAGGATGAAGGAGTTATGGTTGAGATGGAGGTGGAGGCAGTAAGGATGGAGTTTGGTTTAATGCAGGCCTCCAACCTTGTGATGGGGTATTCCACTCAAGATATGGGGGAACATATGGCTGAAATGACTGATTGGCAGGTTGGGAAGGGTATTGAGGTGCATAAGACTAAGGAGAAGGTGTGGATCATGAAGGATGAGCAGGAGAACACCAAGGGGGAAGGGATGAATTCTGATTGGGATTGTAATAGGAATAGGATGCCCCTTGCATGCCCTATTGTTATGGGCAATGTCCTTGAGGCCTCCTTTGATTGATATAACAAAGTTGTTCAGCCCCACCTTCATCCCCTTGGTATACAGCCTTCAATCCAGGCAAAGAAGGGCATTTATCTATGGAATGTGTTTCCTCATAGATCGATCAGACCTCTATAACATTTAATGGACATTTATTTCTGGGGTGTCTTCTAGCGCATCTAGGTTAAAAGATAGCTAAGGATCTCTCTACTTCATCATGCTTCCTCTTAATCTGCATGGTGTCCATTTGAAGAGAAAGGGTGTGCAGCATTTCACTTTTAAAGTATTCCAACATGTTTCTAATTTCACTCTTGGTAGATGTGTTGCAGGAAGAGGAGTTGGCCAAATCTTGACTAGCCCTACACTTCTTTCTGGAAGCCCTAGAATGGTTTTTGAAAATTGTCTTAATATCATCATAAGATAGTTGATAAATGTCCCCTCCTGATAGCATGTTTAGGGTTTCTAGAATGTCCTCCCTGGTTCCTCTAAGAAGGACTAACTTGAGTGATTCGAGATCAAGGGTACATCTGGCCCTTTTGTAATTGAGTTGGAACCTTTCCTCATAATCTTCCAAGGATTCATCATGTCCCAAAGTCATTCTAAATATTTCCTCTTTGGTGTCTTTGGACCTATAATAGTCCATGTACTTGTTGTTGAAGGCTTGTTGCATTTGAGCCTAGGTAGTGATGTTATCCTTGGGTAAACCCATGAACCAGCACAAGGTTGCATCCTTAAGGGTGGATGGGAATAACTTCAACTTCTGGGCATCATAGATATAATCATAAGTTTTGCAGATGACAGCGAACTCAAACAAAAAGGTATCAAGACCCTATGATGTTAAGCCATGAAAGTGAGGAAGGGCAAAGGGGCTTATGTTTTTCATCCTAGCATCTCCATTAGTCTCTCTAATGGGAAAAGAACTTGCATTTATGTTTTTAGTCTCATTTCTATTTTCAGCCATGGTGTAAGTGTGTGGAATGGTTTCTTCTTCTTCTTCCCCAATGCGCTCTTCAAATATATCTGGTTGTTCACTTAATGGTTCTTCTAATTCCCTTGCAGTTAGAGAGGGAAGCTAATAGTCACCGAAGAAGAGGGAAGATTAATTGTTTGATGGTGTGGGGGTATTTGGTAATAATTTCCCTAAATTGTCTCTACTCCTACGAGGCATGGAAGAATTTTTTTATTTTTATGTGTTTTTCAAAATTAATTATAAAACATAAAGGAAAGCAAAATAACGTCTACCTACTAAATGAAAATTAGAAATAAAATAAGAAATTACATCTACCTAGACACCTCCCAAGCAATGGCGCCAAAAAGTGATGAGCCTCAGTATTGTAGCAAGAATGTTGTAACTTCTAGGGCTACCAACTTTAGTTTATCAACCCGGGGTTTCGCACAAACTTGGAGGTGGCAATGCTATATACATAGCAGTTGCATCATTTGACTCATGTCACTTCTCAACTGGGGCACTTGACCATTAGGGTTCCAGACCAATCCTCCATTGAACTAAAAGGAGTCTGACTACTGATAGTGAATGTAAATCTAGTTCTAGTGCAGGGAAATTAAATTCTTGTCTATTTAGGAAATGAAAGTTGAAAACTGGTAAATGATATGAAATGTCATAAATCATCTAGCTATGAAAAGACACAAATTACTTCCAGAAAGGAACTATGTTAATCATGCAATTTATCATTAAGCTAACAAGACTACTTGAAAATATAAATTTACTCTATCATCTCAGAATTCAAACATGCATGCATTAACTATCTCATTCACATCCACAGAAAAAGTCTTAATTGCTAACTTCAGAAATATAAAAGCCAATACTAACTGATCTTGCACAAGCGAAAGGAATAGGAAATTTGGCCTAGGTGGCACTTCTAGTCATGGAATCTAAGCTGAGGGGCTAACCTACTCCTATACTAGGCTATCCTATCATTTCAGGTCAAAATAGGTTGCTACAGGTTTGCTACAGGAAACTGCTACAAGATGTTTTGATCTGCTACAGGATGTCCTGAACTACTATAGGAAGTTAGCTGAGAGGTTTTGGAGGGTAATAATAGTGAGATGAGGTGTTGGAGGGGTGCATGACAGTTGTAGAAGGTGTAGGTAAGGTGAACGACGCCCAAGGCCAAGCCCAACACCCCAAGGAGGTCGGATTTTCCCAAGGAAGCTTGCTCATGGTGGATGGAAAACAGAGGTTTGAACTATGGGTTGGTATACCTTGACAGAAGGTGGAGAAGGCCTAGGTGAAGCTAGTTGGAGGAGTCCCTTCCTGTAGATCAACAATCCCTGCAATAAAACTTGTTTCTCTTTTCATTTATAAATCACTACATGTTCACATGGAAAAGATGAGTTGAATTTGAGAAAGTTGATCTATCTATTGTTAAGGACTAGATCTATGAAATGGATTGCCTTTAAAGCTACATAAACCTTAAGAAAACAAGATAAAAATTGCATATGCTTCCAATAAATCATAAGCAATTATCTAGCTAAGAATGAAACTCAATTTATGCAATAAACAAAAGACAAACTTTGTTTTTGGGGTTGTGAGAGTGGGGTCCTCTAATCATAATCCCATGAGGGAAATGAGATAGGGGCCATTGTCACAAGATTTTATGGTATAATTTCCTTCACTAAACTACAACACTAATCTACCTCTTTAACCTAATGGAAACAAGGTTAAGCAACAATTTAAGTAACTTTCTAAGCTAATAGAAAGACATAAATAAACTTCAGTAGCTAACTATCATTCTAAGCTAAGAATACAACTACAAAAGAGGAACTTCTGCTGCTAGGGTTGGGCCCTAACCCAAGAGCTTCAGCCCTCTGAGTCAACTCAGTGCTGGATCAAAACAGAATTTCTCATTATCATAAAAGTGTCAAGTACATCATAGCAATAATAGTCAAAAAAATTTAGCTCAAATGGCCTCTTGGCTAAAATAAAAAAAATTGAAAAATAATGATTCCCTTGGCTCTCTTATTTATACAAAACTGGAGCTACCAACATATCCCTAGAAAATAGGTATACTTGGCTCCCTAACTCAAGAATAACTCTTCCTTGACCGTCACTAGCTTGGCTTCCAATGATCTCAGTTTGTTTGGTTGTCAGTGACACTGGGCTAATGAGATAGAGTGGCGGAATATTCGAATGATTTGAGGAGTTAAGGAGGGATACCAACTCCCAAAATCTCTCTTTCTTGCCTACTTTGAATTCTTGCACTTAATTCAGCCCAAAATTGCTCCAATTCCTGCAGTTAACACATATTAGGCCATATGACATAATAGCTCACCTTTACTCTTCTCACTAAGCAAAATATAACAAAATATGTAAATAAATGTGAGAAAAATCAATTTAATAAGTTGGAGAGTGGCATTGTGACCCATATAATTAACGTATTAATGAGCCTCATCACCTAGTTTTAACTTGAATATTTGTGTAACAAAGAAAATATCTCTAACTTGGACACTGTCTACAATATCTACTCCATAGACAGCACAGGGTAGTTATCCTTGTCCGAGGCGCAATTCAAGTTGTGGAAATCTACACACAAGTGGATTTTCCCATACTTCTTCCTTACTAGGACCAGATTTGACAATGTTGTACTCTATATATGATCCGAGCATCCAACAACTTCCTTAACTCCTTTTCAATCAAAGGCTCAAGCGTTGGGTGTACCTTTCATAGTTTCTATTGGAAATGCTTGGCTCCTTTGATTGGAATAACATGTTAGATTATTCACGTGTCATAAGTTTTGATCTCATCATACGTCCACATATAAACATCTTGGTACTGCTTGAATAAGCGGATGAAATATTCTCACTCCTGTGGTGTACAACAAGTACCGAGATTGAAAATTTTCATATCTTTCTTTATTCCAAGTTTTATTTTCTCATGAAACAACGTTGAGCCCTCGAAACTGATTTTGCAGGTCATACAGCTTCTCAAGTGATACCACACCTTTTGGCATGGGGTTTTCTTCATTTTCACGGGTTGAATCCTACAACGCTTTCTCGTGCTCATCTTCGTCAATAGTTGCGTCCTTGAATACATCATCGTTCGCCATAAAGGAAAGTATATGTTGGTCATCATTAAAAATGCGTAAGTTAGTTATATTATCAGGGACAGATGATTTTTAAAGAATCTCTATAGAAAAACCGTCCCTAAGCAATGACAACCTAGCAACAACATTTGTTAATGAAACCGCAGATGCGTTAGCATTCTAGGAACATAAATAATCTTGAAAGCATGGAAATGAGAAATCAAATGCCATACCTCTTGTTGATAACCCTTTAGGTTAGGTGACACACAATGTGTAGTATCACATACCTATCGCTCGACAATTTCTAAGTCACCTAATGCTTTGAGGATTGCAACATTGAGGGCAATGGCTCTTTGCAAGCCCAAGATGAATGCTTCATATTCTGCGGTGCTATTGGTGCACTCAAATTCCAAGTGGTTGGAGATTTGATGTTTCCTCTGTCGCGAGTCTATTAAAACAAAACCAGCTCTAGAGCCCTCTTGTGTCTTAGAACCATCAAAATATAGTATCCAAAAGGACTATTTGTTGCACTAGTACTACTATTACTACTACTACTAACTGTACAAATGTCATTTTCACCAGTTGGACTAGGAAGGAGTTCCAACTATGTGTTAGGTGGAACTGGGGATGGGTTAACAAGATAGCACTCCAGATCAGTTTCAAGAAAGCAATTTCCAAAGATAAGATCTACAAAATCCATTGGCTCATTTTTGCCTTCGAAGGGAGTAACCGTGTGTTTCATATATCCCTCTAAGTTCACCAAGATATGATTTTTCTTTCCCTTTTATGGAAGCCACAAATGTTACCAGTCTGTAGAAAAATACCCCTATAACTTTCTGGACTAGTCTCTGCTCAAAAATATGTCGTATGCTTCTGAAATGTCCACAATTACATTGGTGAACTGGTTGGTCAGATGATAAGAGAATAAGCATATTTTGGAGTTCACCAATCACATGGACAAGAGTCTTGTCCAAATGAATGATTTGTGCACCCACTTTGCATTGATTTTCTTTGATACAGATAAATGAATGACATTTACATATGCACCAGAATTAACTAAGAAATTGTGCACATTATAGTTAAAAATTTTGAACGTTAACAGAAGAGGAGGGCAGAGTGTGTTTTCATCTAACGTTAAAGAGTTAAGTACAAACTTGAGGGAACCAAAGGACGTACCAGATCCCTTATGTGAAGAAGCACCGTTACCTAAGGTGGATTGTTCAAGTGCACAGACAAGTAGTTTCCATTGGTTTGCAATCTTTGCCAGTTCAACGAGTGAAATATATGTGAGAGCTTTCTTCATCTCATCAACTGTGTTGTAATCTGTTGTGGGAGACAATTCTGAAGTGTCTGGCAGATTTGATTTATCTGCTACTTCTAGAATGATGGGCCTACTTTTTCTTTTCGCAAAAGTACTTTTTGTTGTATCCACATTTCCAGACTTGCTCTAAGTGTTTTCGGATGAGTTGACGTCTAGTGTGATCTTCCTGAGCAAATGCTCTTCCAATTTTTTCTTTGTTAACTCTTGTGTGAAGGTCTGCCCTTAGCTTCTCAAGTTGTATCGAGTGTTATGTTGTTGAGTAGATGCCTCATTTAGTGGTTGTTCTTCTGTACTCTTCTTCTCAACTACAAAAACACAACTAAGTGTGTTTGTTGCGTGAATGACATTCGTAATTTCTTCATTTGCAGCATTCTCTTCCTTCTCTTTTGTCATCTCAGCATACTCATCTGAGAGCATTGTATTAATAAAGTGCATAGCAAGAGTGTTTATGTTGTGGTTCCATTGCGAGCGTGTCTTTTCTGAATGATATTATTGATGAAACGAACAGTATTGATCCATGCCCACACTCTCAACATTCAGCACAACATTTGAGCTTTATGTATACTTGGTCAGCTAGTTGTTGTTGCTACCAAAGTTAGAAAACCTTATAATAATGTTGAATCTAGGAGGCTCAATGCTCATGGTGGCCTCGCTTGACCTTTGTTTCAATTCTTCCAACTCATTTGACATAGACTTGATGGTGTGGGCCAAGCTCTCTAGATTGGTTTCTTCCTTCTCTTGGCCTTTATTATGGAGGCATGAGACATGTTACCCTTGTAATTGGATTCCTTTTTTGGTTCATCATATGCGATGAATCCAATCGCATGCAAGTCCTTTACAACTGCAATTGCCTCTTCGAAATTTTCAACCAAAGTTGGCTTCACAGTTCTCTTCACAAACTGCATAATGCTTGTTGGCAAGACATATGTGAAATAATTGATGGTGATGGAGTCATGAGGTTTTGTGTCTGCTAGAAATCTATTCAAGATATGGTTAAACCTCTGATTGAAATATTTCACTTTCTCTTTTTGCTCCACTATTAAGACTTCCCAACTATCTTAAAATCATGGCAGGGGTTTATCATCAGCAAATTTCTCAAGAAACAATTTCTTAAAACCCCTCCAATTTTGGACCGAGTTTGGAGGAATATTTTGATACCATACAGATGCTCTTCCATCCAAGGTCACAGAAAAAGTCAACATGCAACATCATCATAGCGTACCTCAAGTATTTGTATATGCAGGAAAAATTTGTCCAGGTGGTCATCTTCTTTCACTGCTTTGTTAAGTTCATACTTTGTTAACAGCTTCTCTGGGTGCCTCGAATCTTTTGTAATGCACCCGATAGTGCAAGTGGGCCCTAAGTCATCCAATATAGATCTTTGTCTGCTAAGTCTTCCTCATTGTTTTCCCCCTCTTCGTCAGAATATGATGGGTCTTCTTCTTCTTCTTCTTCACCGCCTAACCCCTAGAAAGTATCACCTGAGAGTTCCACGTTACAGCCGTTGCCAGCATTGAAGGATGGATGATGCTCTAGTTTATGCATTCTCCTCAGATTTTGCTAACTCTTCAAGGGTGGCGAGAACCAAATATTCAACTGTTGAAACCACTATCCCAATGGGGGTGGTTGGGTTCTTCTTTGTAAAATATGGAAGATTGTGTACTTTGGGTATCAATCCAATAGCTCTTCCAAACTTTTGGGTGATAGGGCAGATGGCTTGGATCTGGTTTTAAGAGATATCATCAGTTTGTACAGTCTCAAGCTGAGAAGGATTACCAACTTGAGGAATATGTGCAGGGAAGGTGTTGGGAATATTACTGCCTTGGCTGGAGGAAGTAGAATTTGGGTGGGTGAGGTTATCAGCCATAAAAATATGGCTACCCTCCTTCTAGTGCCAGAAATGTTGATGATGCTATAACTGCCAACATTCAAGGGGTCTCACCGATATGTTGTCCCAATTATACCTCACACTATTTTGGATAGGAGCCCCATACAGAATATGGCATGATTGCCATTTTCTTAAATATTTTACTTGGCTCTAACTACTAGCAAGAGAGAGGAAAGAAAATGTGCCTTCGAAAAGCGAGTGTTCCTAGTGAGTGTTCGGTTGTAAGTGTGTCAAGGTTCTTCTACTGCGAAGGGAGAAAAAGAAAGTGAGCCTCTAAGAGAGAGGTAATAGTACCACCCTAGTAGAGACACACGTAACCAAGAAGGATCCGTCTAACATCCAGCAAAATAGTCCACAAAGATGCGACAGTCAATACAACCAATCAATAAGAGAGATTTGTCTAATATCCAGCAGAATAGTCCACAAGGATGTGACAACAATAGTAACCATTACAGCACATTCTCAATATGATAAGTACTAAAATAACTGAAATAGTTCAACTACTTTAGCACAGATGAAAGCAAACATGAATTACAAACATCCACAAAATAGTCTTACAAATATTCATAATCCATGCATGAAGAATGTGTTGGCCATGAGGCTTCTTATATTAAGTAAAAGTTCCAAGACACATGTATACAATGAACACCACTAGCTCCAATAATGGAGCATTGGAGCCACTCCTTGCTCCCCAAAAGAACTAGCATGTATCTCTAATGCCTTTCGGAAGGAGCCAAGTTGAAAAATCCTTTTCTCATACAATGAGGGTGTATATATAAGAAATGAAGTGATGCTTCACCTTCCTTTTGACTCTTTGACTACCCTCTTGACTCTTTGACTTCCTATGAATTTTTGAATTTACACAACTCTTCACATTTGAATGTGTCCCTTGGACTTCCACTTTACAATACATTTTGAATAAGTAATTACATAATCCAAAATATTGATGTGGCATATGACCGCTCATGACATGACACTGCTGACATGAACTGCTTGATGACATGGAAAGGTCAAGCCACTTCTTCTATTGCTTGGTATATGTCTTCTTGAGGATGGTCTTCTATCCACCTCCTTATGGTTTAGAGGTAAGGAGACTTCAATGATATCAAGTCTTGAGTTGTGGTCACAAATTAGTGTCCCTTTTGTCTTGTGCTTGATTGATAAGCTTGCATAACCAACTACAAAAGTGTCTATCTACATGTTTCCCTTCTTCATCTCCCTCTTCATTATCTTTTCATGGTATGATAGAGTACCTGCATCTGCAATTCACTCATGACGAGATGACATCAGTTCGATAAAACCTCTAGTCTAAGATGACACATGTTAACCTACTGACTAATTTGGTAGAATTTTTAGTTGTGGAGAAAGGTCTTTCAGTTGCTATCCATGAAGTATTTCAATTATTTCAGGTTGATGGGGACTCCCAAGTTATGGTAAATTGTTTACAGCAACTCTTAACTAGTCAACATCCTTATAAATTAATACAAAGTTGGAGGCTGGAGAGTATTGTGTCAAGCATCAATTCTCTCCTTACTCAAATAGATTATGTTTTGGTTATGCATTCTCGTCATTTGATCAATATGGATACTGACTTTTTGGCAAATATTTTTTGCAGATATATCACCTTATCCTTGGAGAAGTGTTGGCCCTCGACTTATTTGATGAACGAATTTGATATCCTTTTGTAAATATTATGCAATGATGATTTCATAACTGATCAGGGTGTGTACAAGTCTCAGGAGGTAGTTGTTTGGGATGATGTGCCAGACACACATTTTCCCCATGACTTGGGTTGTGTGGCATCATTTGGGAAAGGGAGGTTGGAGCGCTTGCTTGTCGTCTCATCGTCTTAAATTTGACTCATTTGTAATGGGTTGGCACAACTACCTCCTCTAGACAGTGAATTTCAAGGTTGACTTTTTTTGTTATCATAATAGAAATGTCATTGAAGGTTGGTGGCGCATCTCCTACTTCATGTAGGTTCTTTTTGGATTGGTGGCACTATCTGATGATGTTTTCCTTCCAAATGGTGCTATTATTATTGTGCGATACTCCCTTTTGGGTCGATGGCATTATGTTATTATGTCAGTTGGCTTGTGGGGTGCCTTGTGGTATTTGTTTGTAACTCTGTGCTTCCTTTGTCTTTGTTGTCCAGGTGGCTCATGTGTCTCTAGTCCTTTGTGTTGTATTTTTGGGTTGTAACGTTGTTGGAAAACTAAAGCCCATATCCTGGGTCTTCGTGATGAGTTTTTCATTGGGATTTATGATGTTTAAGATCTCTCTCGATATCCATGATGTAATTATTTTTTTGCATTAATCGAAATTGTTTCCAGCTTAAAAAAAAATGGTATTGAAAACAAATACAACTAAATTTACAAAAAATTATGCTGCAAAGATTAAAAATGTTTAATTTTATAATTTTGAAAAAAAACCCAAAACAACCCCAATATGAACTTTGTCCACTCATTTCAAAGGTATTATGTACAAAATTATTTAGTGACATGTGTCTTGATAAATTTGGACAAACTCCTATTTCTTCCATCAAAACATTACTAATTTACAAGTTTTATGTATAAAAAATTACAAATATTGGGTATAAGAATATTTAACAAGATTTTGTATCTTCATTTATTAAATAAAACTTGTATTGACTCCATTAAAAAGTATTATTTTACAAAAAAAATAAGTTGAAAAATATTAAGGAAAATTGTATGTCTTAAGTCTATTTAGAAAACTCCCTATCTCTTTTGTGGAAACAATATGATTCAAAATTAATGGTAGTTGATTAGGAAAAACAATTTTATAGTAGGATTAGAAACCAAAACCGTTGGTTGTTAACATTATATTTATAGTGACAAGAAGACATGTTTATTATTTCTTATGTTGTCTTGTTTATAATGACACTTTCGATAAACTCTGGAGACATGTTTATCATTTCTTATGTAGTCTTGTTTATAATGACACTTGCGATAAACTCTCTAGAAATCCTCTTGATCTAAAATATGTATAAGAATAATTTCATAAAATGAATTGAAGCAGTTGTTACATCCACAAAGAGTTGAGAGTTTGGGGTTATGAACATTATAACTCAAAACATATGCCAAGTAGAATGTATTCATTAAAGAGAATGAGAACTTGAAGACTATGAGCTTACCATGAATATCTTAATAATAGCCATAAAAGGAAGTTGTTGAGATTTGTCAGTGATTTAGAGAGAAATCCAAATCCATAAGTCTTGTTGATAAAGGAGAAGTTAACATAATTATCTCAACCATCCCTTTAGATCTCACAGGGAAAGTGAGATAATGAGACAAGTTTACTCAAAAATTAATGTCATTTTGTTGTGATTGACTTTAAAAATAAATTTACAAGTTTTCAATGATAAAAGAAGATTATTTAAAGAAATCTTAAATAGAAAAATAAATCAAATTTTAATATTCACAAAATATTGCCGAAACTTTGCAAAAAATCTGAAACAAAAATTTGTATATTAAAAATTAGCAAACAAAAAACAGAAATTAGATATAAAGAGCAACAAACTAATAAGTGTTTTGAGGCTTTTTGGCCTCAAATAGTTGTAAGGCCTCAGTTGTGTAAAATTTATAATTAAATATAATAAACTGGTAATAAAATATGAAGTTTTGCAAGAAGTATATTGTACAGCGAATACAGAGAAAAATGAGATTGATTTATTAATTGAATTTCTATGAGTATAGCAAAATCAAAAGGCAGATTCCTATGAAGAATCACTTACCAAATCAGATTATAAACATTTTCTATGTAAAGAAATCATATACGGAAATTCAGGAAAGAAAATAAATGATGAGTTAGCCTTTAAATACTCTGTTTCTTTGCAATATTAATGGTTGTTAGCACTACTTCAGTGAGAACTAGACCTTCAAACATAAAATGAAATGAAAGAAAATCATGTTACCTAAAATGATATGTCCAAAGAGTGAGTGGAGTTGCTCATTTGATTGTATTTTCCCTTCGAAAATGATATGCTACCACTTTTGGTTCAACTTCGTGTAAGTCACATAATATTGAAATCAAAAGGAAGGAATGACAACTTAAAATTTAATGCATACCTCTCATTGCAATATTCTCTCTCTTCCCTTCATAGGTCCCTTCCTCTTTTATGCTTCCTCAAAGTGGTTAGACAGTTAAACCACTTTGGTAATTTGTTATAATATATTTTCTAATTAAGTGTTGATTAGAATTCGAAGGTGGGATATCTAAATGAAAATTTAAAAGGATTAACTTTATAAAATATTATATTTAAATTTCTTAGTAGGTGGGACCCTCCTATTCCATAAAATAAGTCATTTAATATGACTTCCCCATATAACTTTTAATCATAAATAAATGAATAATCATAAACCATATATGTCGCATAAGAAAACACATCCTCCATGCATCTATTATGAAAACCAATCATCATTCATGCTTATAATGTTGAAGTAATCATGATTAAACAAAAAAATAAGAATCTTATATCTCCATAAGTACCCCTTGTCTCTCCATCATTGAGCATCATGATAATGAGAAAATGTTGATGCAAGCAAACTCAAAAAAAAAATATAACAAATATAGCATATGATCCCAAGTATGCCATCCATAAACCAGTGTTGTAAGTTTTCCATATTTAAAAAATATGTCAAAAGTTTGCGTGAATCAATGCTCAAAAAGTAAACTGAAATAATAGAAGAAAAAAAAAGGCATCATCCATCCATAAATAAATCTCAATCTGAAAACATTAATAAACTTTCATTATGGCCTGTGGGAGGGTGCACTCTCCACTTACTACTGCTAGTAGTGATGGGATGTGACAGAGTGAGAAGAACCATGAGAGGATTTTAATCTAGTAACCTAACCCTTTTGCTTCTCATGGATGGCAGCGGGTTGATCGGGATCAATGGAGTGTTTAGAAGGTTGAGCAGTAGATGGAGAAGGCTAGTTAACAGGCCTAATATACTACATTGTTGGTTGTGGTGAGGCGACAACACGAGAGGAAGTTGATTGTAAATTATGTGATACATGAGGTTCAAGAGGGGGAAGAGAGGGAGGCAATGAATTTGTTTCCCACCCCTGAACCGAATGCAATGGTCATGGTTGAATGTTGTTTTATCAACCATCATTGGTAGGGATTGCAAGGGGTGGAGAAAAATGAGGTGGCACTGAGGTTCCAATATTAGGCCTATTATGGATGGAAGGTTGCAGAGGTTGAGCAACAAGCTGGCGATTAAACTTACAATATCAGTTTGGAGCAATTGCCTCAATTCCTCTGAATCTCCATCAAAATGGACATAAACCCTAGGTCTTTTATCTATTCTTATTCCTAGCCCCCTTGTCTCTGTTATTCCTTCCCCTACCTCTGTTTCAATTATAAAAACTCATTTTGTAAAATAACATCAAATTACTCGCAAGTCATGATGAAATAAAATATTCCAGTATCAACAAATATAGTATTACACGAGTCTTTTAAATAACATATAATTAGGATAAGATGATTGCATGGAAAAGGGGTAATTGCTGGATGATCATTAGAACTCATCTAGGATCAATGCATAAAAAATTTCATCGTGTAATGACTAATAAAGCAAGCATATTGAAAAATAAACCAAACATAATGAGACCAAATATATAGCAAGAATACATCATTAATAAACATAATGAGAGGTTGATTGGACATAAAACAAAACGTTCTCCTTTTTATTATCTAAAACCATATGATTCAGGTTACAGATGGGGCTAAGACGCGTATATGTTTAGCAGACATAAAAGGAAAAAAGACGCTTGGAAGAGATGCAAGGTACTGGAGCATACATGGCTCACAAAGAAAGGAATGTTGGGTTTGTTACAAGAATCTAAACAAATCAATTCCCCTCTTTCGTTGAATGGACGTGAAAAACGACCATAATTGGTCATATAACAAAAATAATAGGGAAGCTCAAAATATATAAAGCGAATTGAATTTATTTGAAGATTTTTCCTCCCGGGCCGTGAAGAGAAGTTATAGATTTAATGCCACAATGACATCGAAGTGGTTTTGTGCCCAAGGTCCTAAGGTCTCGAGCGCTCCCACTCAGTATAAATATATTTCAATAAAAGAAACAATATGCATTGTAGGGTTTCAGTTTTATGCCTTGAAGAAAAAAAAAGGATAAATAGTGCACTTAAGATTAATACAAGGATGATGCATTATTATGAAACAAGTAATTGAGGGTTTAAAAGAAAACAACAACAAACCATAGTTACATACAAAACCCTTTTAATAATTCTAATGTAAAAGAAACACGGGGTTTGCAAGGTGCATCACTAGAGATGTATAGCTTTTGCATGCATTTTCATTTTCAAATAACTCTTATAAGAAAGTGAAAATTTCTATAGTTAATAATTCTAATGTAAAAGAAACACGGGGTTTGCAAGGTGCATCACTAGAGATGTATAGCTTTTGCATGCATTTTCATTTTCAAATAACTCTTATAAGAAAGTGAAAATTTCTATAGTTAGATTCTTTGGATAAAAAATTATGTATTAGGAAAATTTTAATTTGAGGCCAAAGCATATAGAAATAGTCTTCGCAAGTCAAGATGCAATAGAAATTTCAAAATGTGGAGGATATAGACACCAATTTAAGAAACTAAGAAAAATACAAAGTTATTTTGTTCCGGAGGCTTGAGCTTCATGGGCTCACACTGCATGGCACAAGTTTACTTAATAGAGAAAGGTCCAGGGAAAGACAAATTACGCAACACCTCATGGATGCTCTTTTTACTTTGCATGTAAATAAAATTTATCTTCATACAAGCAAACATAGTAAAGATTCAAATAGAGACAATTCTTACGATCTTTAAAATGTACTTGAACGAATAGAAAGGGGATTTCAATTTAAAAGGAATGATTTCAAAGTTCTAAGACATCATCAAGAAATTATTGAAAAAACACAAGGAATAATAGGTACAAGGCGCTAAAACTCAGTGTAATCTCAACCCATTGACAGTTGGAACAAATTATTCATCTTCAAGCATACCTAATAGTTGCCAAAGAATAGTTACAATGCATTCCAAGGACCTCCTCTTTTCTCCTTGACTTCCCATGGTATTTTAGGTAGTTTGGGAGTGAACAAATGAAAAGAGAGAAACTAGACATTACCAATACCCCTAAAAGCTTGTGAGCATAGTAAAAGTGGCATGGTATGAACGAGGCTCGAGGCATAGTGGCAACTAAATGATGGAATAAAAGCAGTTGTAAGGATTCCCTTGTTGGATGCTTATGCCATGAGGGAAATTAAATTATAGACATTACACAGGATTCACATCAACCTCAACCTCTGGTGATCACAAATATGGATGCACCACGTAAAAAAAGTTAGAGTATCTAAGATGATGAGTTGCCATTATTCTGGAATGGAGGCTCGTGAGGGATTAAATGAATTTTATGTTGTGACTGTGAAAGGAGAGAGGGTCAAATATGGCATTAATAGACAATGTCGAATGGAGTACATAGAAAACTTCAATATATGTCGTACAACACATATGGGACGAGGTATCATGCCCATAGATAAATCATTTCATGAGGATCATAGCTAGAAAGAGGTGACATGGAAAAAATCAAACATATTTCAATCGTTCACATAACAATTGGCAGTCACGCATTAATCCAATAGACCATCTCTTATATTACTTGTTGATGGTCATTCTTATCACAGATGTGCCATAAATATCACATTATCACCTCATATCAACAATTCAGAACATATGCATGTCTCATTGATAACTCACTTAATTACGTTGGTTGGCACCAACCTCGTAAACCATAAACATTGCAACCCAAAACTTCAAAACATAATATCGATGAACTTGCATTTTAACTTTGCAAATAATGATCAACAGAGATATTACAAAATATTTGACAATAAGTCTCAGCCTCTTCACTATATTAATTTGCCACATATTATTGAAGTCAAGAGCAATGCTACGCCAATTGTAAACATGTCTTCAATATTAATATTTCATCGTTTAAAAATGTACTCCACCACGACCTTAAATCACACATTATAATATGCATCACACATTATATAAATTTCATTCAATCATTCAAAAGTATAAACAATAGCTCTGACCCTATAATCACAAGTATTATATAGAGTGTTTCCACCCTATAATCATGAGTATCATATAAATTGTTGCCATCATTAAGAATAGTTACAATTCATTCCAAGGACCACCTCTTTTCTCCTTGACTTCCCGTGGTATTTTTAGGTAGTTTGAGAGTGAACAAATGAAAAGAGAGAAACTAGACATTACCAATACCCCTAAAAGCCTGTGAGAATAGTAAAAGTGGCATGGTATGAACGAGGCTTGAGGCATAGTGGCGACTAAATGATGGAATAAAAGCATGAGTAAGGATTCCCTTTTTGGATGCTTATGCCATGAGGGAAATTAAAGTATAGACATTACACAGGATTCACATCAACGTCAACCTCTGGTGATCACAAATATGGATGCACCACGTAAAAAAAGTTCGAGTATCTAAGATGATGAGTTGCCATTATTCTGGAATGGAGATTCGTGAGGGATTAAATGAATTTCATGTTGTGACTGTGAAAGGAGAGAGGGTCAAATATGGCATTAATAGACAATGTCGAATGGAGTAAATAAAAAACTTCAATATATGGCGTACAACACATATGGGACGAGGTATCATGCCCATAGATAAATCATTTCATGAGGATCATAGCTGGAAAGAGGTGACATGGAAAAAATCAAACATATTTCAATCGTTCACATAACAATTGGCAGTCACGCATTAATCCAATAGACCATCTCTTATATTACTTGTTGATGGTCATTCTTATCATAGATGTGCCATAAATATCACATTATCGCCTCATATCAACAATTCAGAACATATGCATATATCATTGATAACTCACTTAATTATGTTGGTTGGCACCAACCTTGTAAACCATAAACATTGCAACGCAAAACTTCAAAACATAATATCGATGAACTTGCATTTTAACTTTGTAAATAATCATCAACATAGATATTACAAAATATTTGACAATAAGTCTCAACCTCTCCACTATATTAATTTGCCACATATTATTGAAGTCAAAAGCGATGCTACACCAATTATAAGCACGTCTTCAATATTAATATTTCATCTTTTAAAAATGTACCCCACCACCCCCTTAAATCACACATTATAATATGCATCGCACTCTGTATAAATTTCATTCCATCATTCAAAAGTATAAACAATAGCTCTAACCCGAGTATCATATAGAGTGTTTCCACCATATAATCATGAGTATCATATAAATGGTTGCCATCATTTGTTTCACAAGAGGAGTATAAAGATGTGGTCGCCAAGAAATATATATAAAAAGTTTTGCAATGATTCAAAACCTTCATAAAATGCATTGTGTTTGACCATAGAATAACATAATATGCATTGCAATAACTTTTCTTCGAAGCACTTATGTATATGACAGTAGAATTTAGATATTTGTTAGATGATGGAAATTTACTATATAAATATCTTCTCATGCTTTCCTTCTATTCGTCATATTCCGATCAAAAAACCTTGCCTCCATCCCAAACATGATCAACCCAAATGTAAAAGTAAATTTGATGCATCCGCACTCTTATATGGCAGATACTTTTCATGTGATGATCAAAATGTAGGCCCCACCTACTAGTTTTATTTTTTATTATATATTTTTTTTTTCAATTTGTATTTAGTTTACTCGTTAAAGGAATAGGGAAGATAACTGCAACGGTTTGCGAACTTTTAATTATTGACATACATCAACAGGTCCAAAGCGAAACGATTTTTAGTTTTCAAAGCATATAGATGGTGTGATAAATAGGAATGATATCCCAACAATCAGGCATCACCTAATGCAAAGACTCATTTTTAAAAGACCTCTTTATTTGGTGGGTGCCAATTCTAGGTTAACATGGTCTTTTGCTAGGTGAAAGTATCTTCGATGCAATGTTTTGAGATATTATAGCATAAGTATTAAAATACTTAAAAAGTTTACAATGTTCCAAAAAGGGAGTGGATCAATTAAGCTTCAACGATCCAATTCAAACAAGGTGGGGGTTCTTGATATATTTTGAGCTAGTCACAGTAGTGCCAGCATTAAGTTAGGCTGATCTTTCAATAAGAAATGGTGCAAATATTGGTATTAAAAACTAATCATAATCTTTACATCATATAACCTTAATGTTCATATCATTTCCAAGATAATCCAATCATTACTAACAAATGATAATAACATTACCAACAAGTCGACAAAGTATTACCACCAAGGTCCCAATTTTATTGTAGTCTACTTCTCCTAAATAACATGTTTAAAAATAATGAACCCAAATAGAATTAATCCACAAGGATATCAATGCCACCACCCATCTCTTCCATTTACTCAATTATTCTCTATATTTTTGGTGTTCTTTCTATGGTTTTTTGCGTCCCAAACCTCTAGGTCCACTTTGAATCATTAAACGATGTTTGTTTGGCAATTTGGGGGGCCAAGGGTTGCTATAGTGTTTCGCAACCCCAATAGAAAGTTTTATTCCTTGGATAGTTCTTTCCAATGAGCTATTTTTCACCCAAAATGGATAATGTATGCAAACGTTGTGCCTCTAAGAGGTTGATGTACCAACGACCTTGGGACCCACAAAACTTTTGGCATTTCATCTTCCAGGGATAGGGTTTTAGACTTATGGGGTTTTTTATTTATATTAAAATTTCATTATTTTTGCATCTTGTAATAGCTTTTGTGAATGTGTGTGGCCTTCATCTCCTTCTCTTCAAAGATAGCTGCCAACATTCTAGCTAGTTTATGTTCTACAATTTTCTATTATTTCATTTATTAACAAAGGTTGGGTTTTCACCATATCATTGTGTGCTCTATTATATTTCTTTATATATCTCTTTTCTTTCCTTTCATTTCATTCCTTATACAACCCAAATTAGTGACGTAAGAACAATCTATCCATTGATTTTAGGTGCATGTCCCTAACAAGGTCAGGGTACAGAGATTCACATCTCAAGCTAGTTTCACTTGGGAATAATCGCTCTTATCAACCCAAATCGCCTCCCATTACAAAAGAAAAGAGAAATTATGGAGCATGGGATCCTATCAATTTGTTGCTCGATGGAGCACACACGCTACAAAGAATGAGATGATGGACAATTTTCCCCAAATCCTTCAACAACTTCCAACAGTGGTCAAGATGCCTTCAACCAATGGCAATTTCAGAGGTGCGACACCCTTCAAGGTACAAGTTAACTTTGATATCCCCTTATTTGAAGGCCAGATACATGTAGATGATTTGGAGAAATGGTTAAATATATTAGAGGACTATATCCAAAAAAAATCGAGAATGAAAAGATCACCTTTGTGCTCTTGAAAGCCCTTCCCCATGTCAAATATTGGTGAGAATATTATTGGGAGACAAAATGTAGATGATTCTGCAATGATCAAGAAAATACCCACTTGGGAAGCTTCTATTGATTCCCTTAAGGAAGAATTATACCATGTAGGGAACTATGATGAATATTACACAAGATGGACAACCCTATGATAAGAGAGTTACCAAATAGTGGTAGAGTACACCAATATTTTCCATACCATGCATTAAAAATTGGTTTCAAAGACTCGGAGTGGAACTTAGTTCTAAATTACATAGTGGCCTTCCAAATAGACATAGATTTCTTGGACATCTCCTTGTTGGGAACCAATTTTATCAATATGTTGTCAAAATTGAGCAAAACTTGAAGAAGAGGAAATAAGCAAGAGACTAAGTCTGCAAATTCACTACAACAAAAGTCTGGAAAAGGTGTTCTAAACTCGAAGAAAATATACAGGGCAAGGAGAGCCAACCTTAAGGTAACCAACCCAATTCATAGGCAAAGAAGGGAAATTGGATGTCAAAAATAGACACTTAAAAGTGGTGTGAATTCCATAAAATCCCTTGGCATAACACTCTGAATGTCACTTAAAACAATCATTGTTGATGGAGATTAAAGAAAAGGAAACAAACTCTGGCTCTGGTTTTCTTAAATAACAATATAAAGGAAAGAAAATCATCAATGTAGAACACATTGCTACCATCACGACCTCAAAGATCTAACAAAAAGATCCAAAGGATCCTAAAAAGGGGGAGCACCTCTTCCATTTATAGATGTGGGTGAAAGGGGACCCCACTAGACTTCATCATTGATAACAGAAGCTAAAAGAGCCTAATATCAAACAAGGTCATCAAGATATTGAATTTTTTGACCCCCAACCATACACCATTTGTTTATTGAGCCATGGACAAGACATATGTGACAGCTAGCAATGTCACCTATCATGTAGTTGCTCAAGCCCTTCAAAAATGAGGTACTGTGAAGTGTCACTCCACTTGAAGTTTGTGATGTTCTTCTAGGACAACCTTGTATGTGGAAACAACATGTTGTTTATGACCCTCATCCCCATAATTTCATTACCCTAGGAGGTTATCTCTACAAGGTACTAGAGGTCATTCCAACTACTGTGATTGCATTGATCTCAACAAAACAATACCAAAAGGTGATATCTCAAACCATAAATTTTTTCATCTTAATGTTTCGATTAGAAGGTGAAAGAAAGGTCACTAAAACCACCACAACCTCAATGCAAGCCCTCTCTACACAACAGAAAAGATTGTAGAGAGATACAAAGACATATTTGCTCCACTTGTTGGGGTGCCTCTACAATGTTAGGTCAAACACTCAAATGGCTTGATACCTGGTGCTCTTTTACCTAATAACCCAATATGTAGATGCTCTCTCTTGGAGAATGAGGAAACAAAACATCATATTCATGAGTTCATCTGAAAGGGCCACATTCAACCAATCTCCTCACCTCATGGGAGTCCATTTGTGTTGGTCTAGAAGAAGGATGGGACATATATATGTTGTATTGATTATAGAGATTTGACCAAAATCACTATCAAGAACAAATACTCAATCCCCTATATTGACGATCTTCTTAATCGGCATAAAGATTCCAAGTTCTTTAGTGAGATTGATTTAATTTCATACTACGATCATGTTCCAAATGAACAAACCAATGCATGGAAGACATCCTTCAAATCTAAAGAACACCTTTTTGAGTGGTTGGTGATGCCCTTTGGCTTGACGAATGTTCCAAAAACATTCATGAAGATGATGGATTATATCATGTGGTAATTCACAAACTCCTATATATTTGTATATTTGGATGACATCCTCATCCTCAACAGAAAATGACTGAACATCTGCAACACATTCAACAAGTCTTGAACACCCTATGACAACACAAGTTGTATTCCAATCTAAAGAAATTTTCATTTAGCATGAAAAGAATTCAATATTTGGGATACATCGTGGATGAACATGGGATGACTGTGAACCTAGCCAAGATCCAATTCAATCAAGATTGGTCATCCTCGACAACCATAATGCTCCGTAGTTTTTTGGGCCTTTCTACTTTCTATCAAACGTTTGCGTTGGGGTTTTCTCATATAATTTCGCCCTTAATTCGAGCGATGAAGGGTGGATATAAACCAAATCACAACAGAAAGCATTTTAGGATCTGAAACACTACATTTTTTCTACACCAATCCTCACCCTACTAGGCCTGTAACAACTATTTGAGATTGAGATATATTCCTCTCATTATTCTATCAATGTAATCCTCACTTAACAAGGAAATTTGATGGACTATAACAGTGAAATACTCTCTAACATTGTCTGGAGATACCCAACCTATGACAAGGAGATGTACTCCATCATGTAGGCATGCCAATATTGGAAGCATTATATTCTAAGGAAGCAGACGATCATCCACACTGATCACAAGCCTATGTAATGCATGGAGACACAAGAAAAGATATAGAATGACTACCACTAGAAATGGTCGACATACCTGCAACGATTCCACCTGAACATAAAATACAAGGGGAGCACTAATCTGTTGCACATTGTCTCAGTCTGGCCCTAGTTGTGGCATTAATCACGGTTCTAAACTCTTGTGAGCATGAGAACTCCGGGTGGCCACAATTATACAATGACAACTCTAATTTTGTTTCCACATTACAGATGCTAAGCAAACAAGTTCCACACTTCCACCTCCATGATGCACTCTTGTGATACCTAAGCCACCTTTGTGTTCCTTCAAGAGAGTTTTCCAAGTTGATATGGGAGGCACATTACAATTACGTGGTAGGAAATTTTGGTGTGGAGAAGAAAATATCAGTACTTAAAAACTATTTCTAATGACCAAAGCTTCGACGGGATGTCCACCAGTATATCAAATCATACACTACATGTGCCATTGCCAAACTAGCCATCAAGAAGCAAGGGTTGTACACTCCTCTAATTACCCAAAACAAATAATGGGAGTCAATATCCATGTATTACATGTTAAGTGTTCCCTCCAAACATGGCAATGATTGTGTTTTTCCAATTTTCAACCAATTCTCTAAGATGGCCATTTTTGCACCATGCAAGAAGAGTATCACAACTTAAGCCACTAGTAAATTCTTCTTTGAGCATGTTTGGGCTCATTTTGAGCTACCTTGTGTTAGTTTTAGTAGCTTGGACACATCTTCTAGTCTCAGGTGGTGTCTATGAGGATAGAAACATAGATGAATTAATTATCTCCAATACCCAGAAAAAATTTCTGAGGAAAATTATCTTAATTAGATTTAAGTAGACAGTTTAATTATTTTCCCATCTAACTTAAGAAAAGTTTTTAATTAATCGGAATTAATTGAGACAAATCATTTTTTCTCTTGTTATTTCTAGAAAAGGCAATTTTAGAATTTGATATGTTCTTAGTCACCGATTGGAGTTAAAACGCGATCGTTGATTGCTCAACAATAGATTATAAGAGGAGATCGATGCAGCCTTTAAAGATCATTCGAACAGAACTATTTGCAGTGATAGCAAGGGCACAGTTATACCATGGGAGACACCAGAAATGGGGTTTCAAAAAGAGAGAATTGAGGAGACAATTTCTGTATAAATTCTTCACAAATATTCCAATTTTCCAAGAGAAGGAAGCAAGCCGAATTATTTCTACAGAGATAGGTCACATTAGCCAATGCAAGTCACTACAGCTACAAATCGATTTCCAACTGCCAGAGACAGTTACCAAAGGGAGTGTGAGTGGATTTAGCTAGTTCTTGGAGGTATTTTATTTAGTCAGAATTATTTTTCGAAGGTAGTGCGCGTTCCAGAAGGAGGTCGTGCAATTTCTAGTTTGCTAGTGCGAGTTGCTGGAGGAAGTGTGAGTTGCACATAGAGGGCCAAGTTTGTTTGCAAAGGTTTGATTTGACCAATAGAAGTGAAGAAAACATTATTGTTATAAATTTGCTAATAAGAGCCAAGTATTTTATGTATTCCTTGATTTGTTGAAGAATAATAAAAACCCTCATCTGCAGAACTAGGTTTCCCCACACTCGGGATTTTCTAGGGACAATTTGTCCAAAAATATTGGTGTTTGTTATTTTGTGTGTCTGATATTTTCTCAATTCTTGTGATTTAATTTTTGTGAAGTTGCAATAGTGTTTTATTCAGTATTTGTTGTATATAATTTACAAAAGACAAATAATGTATTTAAGATAGGTGAATAATAACCGAATTAACTGCAGGGGAGGCAGGAGCAGGAGGGTCTTATTTCGTCCAGATGGAGAAATAGAGACAAAATTTTCTTGGGGATTAGGCATGCTTCGAATAATCAAGAAAAAGCCTTAGCTTTCTAGCAAGGATTGAAAATTTTATCAACAAGCGGTATTCAGCAACTAAGTGTGTTTGGGGATTCAATGATTAATATCCAAAAATGCCACAAAATTAAGATCGCATGGAGAAGGATTTGTCGCCAATATATCATCAAATAAGGTTGCTAATGGACAAATTTGAAGAAAAAAAATATTGCTTTTATGTCAAGATGTAAAATAACCAACTAACTGATGAGCAATCCAACAAAGGGGCAATCCTTGCCCAAGGTATAATAGCCAAGGATCAAAGTGATCCAACCATGTTTCACATACCATGATCAATATCAAGCAAAGGATGGGAATTTTTAAGCTTATCATTAAGGCAGAATTAAGGTCTGAAACTCCACTACCTAATGTAGTTAATCCCAAGGCCTGGAAGAGCCTCTATTAGCGACAACATTGGAAGGAGGAGTCCACAAGTTCAGCATCCAGCTTGGAACACACGATGGACAGCATCAAGTTTCATGACATGGGGATAAATATTAGATTTTCATTAACTCCCCGCACTAGAGATAGACTAATTAGTACTGCCTCTGATATGATTCAATTTATTTTGATCGTGTATGCATCGAGAATGATGACTTCAGTGATGGAATTCTTAGACAATTCTGATCAAGGACAAGAAGGCATTCAATGTGACGAGATTTACCTTGCAATCGCCTCAGAACAAGGTAAGAATTTAAAGGAACGAGTGCAAATGTTAAAAACATTTTTGATTCACATCCAAGGTAGAGGAGTTGGAAAAATGGCTTCAGCAAGGAGGAACGACACCAATAAACTCTTAGAAGAGCAGATGGAGGAGATAAAATTGGAAGTCTAGACCCTGGTTTCCAAGGTATGGGATGAGATAATGAATGAACCTCGTTCTCACTTCGCATTGGTCTCAAGTCAATTAGGTGATCTTCGGAAAGTCATTGATTATCTCCAGGCATCAATAAATGTGTTTCTCACCAAAATGGAAAATTTGGACCTCAAGGTGGACAGTGTAAAAGGGACGGGGAATCATTTGCACTCAATGTACTCAAATAGGTATTTGGAATTAACGGCCCCCAACCCTGTGAATAGGTTTATTTGCAGGCGGAAATGGAGCATGAAGCAGCCATGGAGCCACCTCTTCAAATGGATGTTGATCATGTCATTCCAGATGGAACCAATGGAAACGAGGATGAAGGCAGTGGGAAGCAGTTTTCTCAAGTTCTTGTTTTGTAATGTTTTGTAATGTTTTGCAATTTTTTCATATAGAACAGAGTGTTTTGGATAACATTTAAGTTAAGCTCTATTAGATATATAGTAAAAAAAAAGAGAATATAGGGAGGCTACAGCTTGAACAGTTATGGAATGTCTCTGATAAAACTCAACTCTTGAATGTAAAGGTGTTGGCCTATTTCCAGCTATATTAATACAATGTTACCCATTTCTTTAAAAAAAAAACATATTAACTACAATACTTTTAAAAATTTCACATCCTATCAAAGCATATATGAGGTCAGAAGAAGCTCAGTGTAGGAACAGGAAGAGAAAATCAAGGGTTTACAAAACCCAGATGTACTTATTCAAAATTATTTGGGTTTCGCTATATTTTCCAAGGGTTTTTCTCAAATGGCTTCAGTTGAATTAAGATATTAGGCTAGATTAAAAGGTTCCTCTAATTTTGGTGTTTGGAAAGCTAGAATTTATTTACTGCTGAAAGAAAATGGTCTCAAGGAATATGCGACCAGTGTTGTAGCTATACCTATGATCCATCACATATTCTTGCCTATAAGAAGATGCCAAAGCAAGGAGGATAATCCTTGAAGGTGTTAAGGATCATATTGTTCCACATATCGTAAATTTGGATACAACGAAGAAAATGTGGGATGCCATTTTGAAGCTAGTTAAGGATGCTACCACTAACAAGAAGTTGATTCTCAGAGAGAAGCTAAGAAATACCCAAAGTTAAATTTGACAAGGACGAGTTAGCAAGTGTTGGAGATAAATCGGATGATGATGAGCTAGTGTTAATAACCCTGAATGGGTTTAGTAAGCAGTGGGATGTCTTCGTTCAAGTCATCAATGGACGAGACACCTTACCGAGTTGGGATTAGTTGTGAAGCGATTTCACTCTGGATGAGATTAGACTAAGTCTTGTCATTGGGAAAAGAAATAAGACTCAGAAAAGTGAGAAGGAACATGAAATGTGGCCCTAGCAGGAAAAGGGAAAGCGAGGAAAGGGTCTAGCAAAGGACTTAACCCAAAAGGTGAGAAGAAGAAGAAGGACCTTTCAAAAGTCAAATGCTACATTTGTCATGAGTTTGGTCATTATGTCAGCAATTTCCCACAAAGGAAGAAAATTGAAAAGAAGGGAAAGAAGCTTCAGCAAGTGCAAATAATCTCTCTAACAGGATGGAATGGGAGTTTTCACTTATAGCTTGCCTGACTAGCTCAACCTCACAGGGTGTCTAGTATATGAACAGTTGGGCGCCATTTCATATGAAGGGAGTTAGGGATTACTTCTAAAGTTACAAGGAAAAGGACATCATGTTCCAGATTCATATGGGGAACAATTCCAAGTGAAATTCAATTGAGAGAGGGAATGTTATATTTCAGAGGGAGTTTGGCAAGTTTATTCCCATTCATGATGTGTTGCATGTGTCAGGCTTAGTTATGAACTTGATTTACATATCTATCCTTCAAGAAAAAGGGCACAATGTACTCTTTAGAGGGGTGCGGGTGTTGATCAAGCATAAGGATTGGAAATCACCCATATTTATTGGTGTTAGGAGTGACCAGCTTTACAGTTTGCAGTTTGATACTCCTAATGCACTAGCGAGAAACAATGATCCTATGTATCAAAGAGAGCTATGGCATAGGAGGATGAGACATATTCATCATGTAGCACTCAAACTACTTCATGAAACAGTGATAGGTGTTCCATAAGTGACCATAGAGCATGATGATTTATGTAGGGGTGTGTGTTGGAGAATTTTGTGAAAGCAGCTTTTCCAAGGCATGACCCCATATCCAAGGGTGTTTTTGATCTAGTATATTCATATATATGTGGATTGATGTCGAAAAAATCTCTCACGGAGTATGAGTACTATGTTACTTTTATCAATGATTTCTCCGGGAAGACCTAGATATACTTCATGAATACCAAGGATGACATCTTCGGTTGTTTCCATGACTTCAAAGCTCTTGTGGGCAATGAAATAGGTAGGAAGGTGAAGGTTCTTCAGTTAGACAATGGCGGAAAATACATAGGGAAAGAGTTCCAAGAGATCTATACCAAGGAATGAATCAAGAGAGAGTGGATGGTTCCTTACAACCCACAGTAGAATGGGGTTGTTGGGAGGAAAAATCATTCAATACTAGATGCAAAAAGGGCTATGTTGTATGACTAGGATATGCCATGATACTTATGGGAAAAGATTTGTAGTACGACAGTATATATAAAAATTAAGGTTTCACATAAGGCATTGGGAAATATGACACCAGAGGAGGCATTCATAGGGAAGAAGCCAAATGTCAACCAATTCAGGATATTTGGCAACTTAGCATATTGCCACATTCCAAGAGATACACGTTCCAGGTTGGAATAGACTGCAAAAATGGCATGCCTTGTGAGGTACAACAAGACCTCAAAGGCATATCAGATATTTATTCCAGGGAATATGAGGATTATTGTTAGGCATGATGACAAGTTCATGGAGGACAAGGCATACAGGAGGTCCAGGTATTTTCCACTAGTTGATCAGAGTGAGTAGCCAACAAAATCTCCAAGGACTGAGCAGCAGGATCAAGAGCAGCGGAAAATGAGTACAGTGACCAGTACGAGTACAGGTGGAGTTCTAGAGAATTCACATAGTATGGAACAACAGATGTAGTAGATCCAAGAGATGCATCGGGAGGACATGGAGGTCAACATTCCACCATCTATAGTTGGCAGGAGGAACCGTGAGGTACAACAAACACTTAGGGATGCTCAGGAGTTTGTGGGAGCTCCTAGGATGAAAACTAGACAACAAAGACAACCATACAGGTACACTAGCTACATGGAATTAGTCAGCCAATTGGTAAACACAAATCCTTCTAGCTATTAGATGGAACAACAACAGATGTGGCGGGATGTTATGGTTGAGGAGTATACCTCAATCATGAAAAATGATGTGTGTGAGGTTGTTCCTAGACCGAAAGATAGGTTTTTGGTTGGATCACAGTGGATGTTTAAGATTAAGCACGGTGCAAATGGCCGCATCGAGAAATACAAGGCAAGGTTCATGGCCAAGGGGTTCTCTCATAAGGAAGGAATAGAATATGAGGAGACATTCACTCTTATGGCCAATTATACTTCTATACGAGCCATGATCTCACTCACAACATAGATGGGATGGAAAATCCACCAGATGGATGTCAAGACGGCATTCCTTAATGGTGAGTTGGATGAGGAGATATACATAGAGCAACTAGAAGTTTTTGTAGCACACAGCAGTGACTCATGTGTGCAGATTGAAGAGAGAATTTTACGGGATCAAGTAGGATTCCAGGGTGTGGTATGAGCACATTAATAGATACTTACAAGAAATGGGATTCGTGAAGAGTGAGACGAATGAAAACCTCTACTACTTGGTGTTTGGGGGTGAGATTCTCATTCTTTTTCTGTATGTGGGCAACTTGTTTCTAACATTTTCATTGGGGCTCATAGAGGACTGCAAGAGGGACCTTGTAGCAGAGTTTAAGATGAAGGATTTGGGGCTTATGCACTACTTTCCAGACATGGAGGTGTGGCAAACAAATGGAGATATTTTCCTTGGATCGAGATCCCGAGGAGGTTCAGGAGGGAGGATTGCAGAGCCATGTCTACACCCATGATCACGAATTGGAGAAAGGTAAACGCATCTAGGGAGAAAGATGTGGACCCCACCTTATACAAGCAATTTATTGGCTTTCTCATGTATTTGGTTAACACCACAACAGATATATCCTTTGCAGTAAAAAAATTCTAAGGAAAATTGTCTTAATTAGATTTAAGTAGCCAAATTAATTATTTTCCTAAATCTAACTTAGGAAAAGTGGTAAATCAATCAAGATTAATTGAGACAAATCATTTTTTCTCTAGTGACTTCTAGAAAATTTAATTTTATAATTCAATATGATCTTAGCCATCTATTGGAGTTAGATCGTGGTTGTTGATTTCTCAAGAAGAGATTATAGGAGGAGATCGATGGGACCTCTGGAGATCATTCGAATACACTAGAAGGCAATGATAGCAAGGGTGAATTAGTAGTGTGGGAAACATCAGCGGCGAGGTTTCAGCAAGAGAAATTAAAGAGAGAATTTCAAGAGAAATTATTCACAGAGATTCTATTTTTCTCAGAGAAGGAGGATGAATTATTTATGCAAAGAGATGCCACATTAGCTAGTGCGAGTTGTTGGAGCTACAGATCGATTTCTAGTTGTCGGAGATAGGTACCAGAAGGAGTGAAAATAGATTTAGAAAGTTGTTGGACATAGTTTATTTAGCCGGAATGGTCTAGAGGTGGTGCGTGTTCAAGAATGAGTTTGTGCACATTTCCAATCTGTCAATGTGAGTTGCTAGAGGAAGTGAAAGTGTCATAAAGAGGGTCGAGTTTGTTTCCAAAGATTCAGTTTGACGAAAAGAAGTCAAGAAAAAAATATTGCCAAATATTTTCGAGTAAGAGGCAAGCAGTTTATGTAATCCTTGATTTACTAAAGAATAACCCCATCTACAAAACTAGCTTTCCCTACACCGTGGTTTTTCCAAGGACAATTTTTCCAACAATATCGATGTTTATTATTTTGTGTGTGTGACATTTTCTTAGTTCTTGTGATTTAATTATGGTGAAGTTGCAGTGGTGTTCTATTTAGTATTTCATATATAATTTACAAAAGACAAATAATATATTAAAGATAGGTGAATAATAACCAGATTAACTGCGACATTTTTAAAATTTTCACACCTTTGACCATTATTTCAGATAAGGGACAATAGGTTCCTTAGTAACTTTTGGTTCAACCTATGGTCATTTATGAATACCAAATTAATTAAATTGACCATCTGTTGTCCCAAAATAGATGGACAAAAAAAGAGGTCAATAGGATGCTTCTGAATATCTTGTGCATGTAAAACTCCAATCGTTTGTGTACATGGAATGAAAACCTTCCATATGTTCTACATAGCTATAATGGAGCCCTCCGTAGATCTAATGGCCATAGCCCTTTTCATGTGTGCTTGGACTTCCATCCATTAGCCCCTATTCAAGTAGCTATATCCATTTCACTTTCACCGGCAGAGTCCTCCCATGCTCAAGTTGAGGTAGATAGAGTAGTCAAATTAGTTGAACATAACCAACGCCTCCAACAACAATTTCATGATACCCGAGAAAAAAAATAAAAAAAAATCAATGTTAGATCTAAGACTTTTGTGATCCATATTGTAGATAAATGTCTTTCAGATTAATCACATCATTAGGATTTGGTCGTGATCCATATTGTAGAAAAAGACATTTATCTACAAAAAATCAATGCCACGTACAAGCAACAGCACGATTATCGCATGGTTCCATACAAGTTTCAAATCGGTGATAAGTTGTGGTTGAATTTATAGAAATAACGCCTCACAAGCCCCACAGGAAGCTCAGAAGACTCAAATATGAGATTTACACAATCACAAAGGTTGTGGGAGAATGATTTTGAATTAAATTTTTTTCCTTTCCTTAGGTCGCACCTAGTATTTAATGTGGAGCTGCTTCGACTATACTTTCCACCTTTATTGAACACCTTGGACGCAATCAAGAAATTTTCGCCCACAAAACTCAATCATGACTGCATTGAACAAGCTACTGTTAATTATATCATGGACACCAAGACAAAGCATACATTCTAACAACACATACTACTATCTAGTTGTTAAAGAAGAACAACTTCTTCACCAAGACGAGTGGCTCACCAAGAGCCAAATTTAGTGGAATTTTTCACATTTAGTGAGGGAATTTAGCACAATTGAGACCATTACTTACTAAGGGGGGAGGAAAAATTCAGGTGGATATCAATGGCTACTTATCTCTTCCACTAACTTAATGGTTCTCTATCTTCGTGGAAAATTTTCTATGGTTTTTGGGCCCCAAATTTCGAGAGCCATTTTAAGACTCTAAAATATGTCATTTGGAAATTTGAGGGGCCAAAATTTGCCATGGCATTGCCTAACCCAGTCAAAAATTGTGCCAAATCCCCCCTCCCTTTAGCTCCATACTATGTTTTACCTATAGTGAGCGCTACACCTTTTAATTCATCCTTGGATAGTTCTTTCCAATGAGTTACTATGTGCCCCAAAATAATAGTGTGTGAAAAAGTTGCACCCCTAAGAAGATGATGTACCAACTAACCACCTTGAGGTTGACAAACATTTTTGCACTTCATCTTCTATGGATAGGTTTTTGGACCTCTAGGGTTTTTTCTTTATGTTAAAAGGCCATTCTTTCAACCTCTTGTAATAGCTTTTGCAAATGCATATAGCAACCATCACTCCCTTTAGAGATAGCTACCACCATTCTAGTCAATTTATGTTCTACAAAATTATGTTATTTCATTTATTAATATAAGTTAGGCTTTCACCATATTGTGTTCTCTGTTATATTTCTTTGTGTATTTCCTTTCCTTCCATTCATTTCATTCCTCGTGCAACCTGAATCACAAATACCAATAAAATTTGACAAATTAGATAACCCTTAGCCCTAAAACCTTAGTTGAATGAGCTTTGTAAAGTAGTGCAATGCTCAACCCCACATTATTTCTCGAAACAACTTCTATAACAACCAAAAATATTTGAAAATTTGAATAAAATATGGAACCTAGATACTAAAATTTCTACTAAAATTCCACCTAACTACCTAAACTTGCCAAAGTAGATGAATCCAAAATGCCATTTCACCTAGTTCATTATTTTTAAAGGCCTAGGTTAGACAACATTGTTATAGCCCAAAAGTGCCCTTTATGTGGTAAGGAAAAATCCACTTCTTGTAATATTGGTCAACTACCCATCCCATATGACAATGGGTGTTTGACTTCTATATACCTAAAAGGATAGGCACAAAAAATGTTGGATAAGGTTGCCATTGATGTGAATATGATGTCAAGACCTAACGTTGTTTGAAGCATGCCCTAGATGATTGATGTCAAACATATATGATGAAACCTTAGGTGTATCAAAGAAGCCCTAAGCTAGTTAATTAAGCCCTAGCAACTAGTGACTCTATGTGTACTCTTCATGGCTCGAAAGTATGAGTCCAATTGGTATAATCTACTTTTGCATATTGTGATAGATCCTGCTTTGAAATGTATTTCCCCTTCATATATTGTAATACAATGCTAGCCACATAAGTGAACCAACCATATAAAATTCATAGCCTTTTAGTGAAGCAAATCTAGTAGTTGTGTGAAATGATAATGTCAAATATATGCAAGTTTTGCTTGATCCATGTTTCTTATCTTCTATGTAGTTATGCACAATATCTCCTTTGACATATTACAATGTGTTGCAATGTTTCTTATCTTCTATGTAGTTATGCACAATATATCCTTTGACATATTACAATGTGTTGCAATGTCTATCGACCATTGTATGAAAGATATTTGATACAAGGTGAAATGGTTGGTATGGATGCCTAGAAACCCAAATGGCAGCAATTTTTCATATATGTGTTTTGAAGGATGAGTTAGAAAAGTTCCATTTAATCTTCCACTAGTTTAAAAATATTGAAATATATTCTCATTTGTAGACATCGCCCAACTATACTATATAATCTAATTCGCAGGGGTTCATTTGCAAGAGTCCATCAAGTTGTTTTAGAAGAAATGTGTGGATTCATACCATGTCCAATTTCATATATGGAATAATAATGAAAATGTGTTTCAAACTTGCACTAATGGAGAGGCCTACTTAAATTGTTTGGATCTACCTGGTATAAGATCCACCGGCAAAGAAGCATTTCAATAGAGATTTTAATTGAGTGAGATAGATGATGTTACACCTAAGCATTTCTATTAAGGTCGGCTTAGTTATAAATCATATGTCGGCTCCCTCCAAAGAGACGTGTCTCTTAACAATATACTCGAACAAGTATAAATACCAAATTGAACTCCTCATTTTGGCAAGGAAATCATTCAAGCACAGAGACAAAATCCGAATCTGAGGTGAGAAAGAGCAAAGAGGATGAAATTTGGTGCAGACATTTTGCTGGACAAATATGGTCTTGGTTCTTGGAATTTTTTTGTGTTTTAGGTGTGTGTTATATTATTTCCACAATTAGTGCCACGTGTTGTACGTTGTGTTGGGTGCAGTGGGGGGGGGGAGTCATAGGGGGAGAAACCCCCCTTGTCGAGGGTTTTGCAGGGGTAGTAGCGCCCCTGCATGGGGTCCAGGGCAGCGCCCCGGGAAAAAAAAATATGTGAACCCAAGGAGGGGGGGCAGACCCAAAGGCGGTGGGCAGATCTACCCATGGCATGGTTTTTGCAGATGGTTTTGGGCATGCTGATTTTCTTCCCATGGTATTTTGTAGATTTGGTCAAGGGAACGTTTTAATCCAGGGTTAGTGGATTGGGGTTTATGAATGCTTCGACGTGATATATTATATATATATATATTGTAACATTGAAAGGAATATAATGAAAAATCAATCTGGTAGTCCTGGTTTTGCAATCCAAGGGAAAATATATGTGCATATTTGTTTTATGTTCTCGCCATTGTATATTTTTCTGTTTTAAGAATTCGTTTGCAGGTAATTATAATACAGGATTAAAACCTACATTTGGTATCACAGTTGTTTCGGCTTCAAGTTTACGCCTTTGTTGTTGAGGGTTTTACTTGGGCATGTGGTAAACCCTGTTACAGTGGGATATCTTCGGGATCGATTATTGCACTAAAAGAAGATGGCTAACAATGGAAAGATAGAGATCGAGAAATTCAATGGACAAAGTTTTGAGCTATGGAAGCTCAATATGGAGGATCTGTTGGTGGATAAATATTAGTGGATCGCGGTAGATCCGGGTACTAAACCAACAACAATGTCAACAGAAGACTGGGAAAAGTTGGATTGGAAGGCAAAGACCACAATACGGTTGTGTATCTCAGATTCAGTATATTTGAATGTATCAGGGGAAGCTATGGCAAAGACTTTGTGGGACAAGTTAGGGACTTTGTACCAATCTAAGTCTCTGGTGAACAAAATTTTCCTACGAAAAAAATTGTATAGCCTGAGGATGAAGGATGGAGACTCGGTAACAAAGCATTTGAATACCTTTAATATTGTCGTAAGCCAATTGTTATTTGTTGATATAAAAATTTCAGACGAAGATAAGTGCATCAGTTTGCTATGTTCTCTACCAGATTCATGGAATAGTTTGGTTGTTGTTATAGGTAGCAATACAACTACCTTGAATTTTGATGAAATAGTCCCATCCTTGTTGTCGGAGGAGAAGAGACAAAAAAATATGGAGAGCCAAAATGGAGATGCCTTCTCTATAAGAGGACAGTCTCTTAACAGAAACAGAAATAAGTTATCGAGTGGGAGATCTAAATCTCCAGGAAAATATGTAAAGGTGTGCTAGAAATGCGCAAAGGAAGGGCACTACAAAAAGGGGTGTAGATCTAAAGCTCCTGAGAAAGGAAATGGATTTGATTATGCTCCTTCTACAGAGGTGAAAACCACCTCAGATGAAGTTGGGGATGTGTACTTGGCTTCTTCTTCAAGTACACGTGTAGATCATGAGGCATGGTTGATTGATTCAGGTGTATCCTTTCACTATTGGGAGTGGTTTTGCGAGTACGATAAATATGATGGTGGTGTTGTCTTCTTAGGGGATGACAAGAAGGCCAAAATCATCGGACATGGAAAATTCAAGTTGAAGTTGCAAGGTGGAAGGATTAGAACACTTCCTGGTGTTATGCATATTCTTGCATTGGCCAAAAATATGATTTTTTTAAGCAATATGGATGATGCAGGTGTCAAAACAATGTTTGAGAAAGATACATGCAAGATGGTTCGGGGAGCACTATTATAGACACAAGGAGTTCGGATTGGAAGTTTGTACAAGCTTATGGGTAGCATTGTTATTGATGGGTGCAACAATTTTTTGGTCCCTGAAAGTGGAGCAGAAAACCTAGTGATCTCTGGAGAAAAGACCATGCTATGGCATCAAATACTTGGACATATTGGAGAGAAGGGTCTTCGAATACTGCATGGTAACGATATGGTAGAAGGTATGTCTAATTTCTCTCTGGATTTCGATTTTTGTGAGCATTGTGTATATGGAAAGAAGAATCGGATGAGTTTTCCCTCAGGTGCTAAGAGGGAAAAAGGGATATTGGAGCTTGTGCACAGTGATGTGTTTGAATCTGTGTCAGTTCCATCACTAGGTAAGTCTATGTACTATGTCTTATTTATAGATGACTTTTCGAGGAATACAAGGATATATTTCCTCATGAAGAAATCTGAAGTATTTGACAAGTTTAAAAAATTTAAGGCTCTAGTGGAAAATCAGATAGAGAAGAAGATTAAGGTGTTGAGGACAGATAATGGTGGAGAGTTTTGAAAAAAGGCTCTTGAAGAATTTTTTAAGAAGTTTGGTATAGCACAACATAAGACTACTCCATACACACCTCAACAAAATGGAGTTGCGGAAAGAATGAACACGACGTTGATGGAAAAGGCAAGAAGCATGCTCAGTGGTGTTGGATTAGGGCAGGAATTCTGGGCAGAGGCAGTGGGTACTGCATGATACCTGGTTAACAAATCACCTTCATCAACCTTGGAGGATAAGACTCCACATGAGATATGAACTGGTAAGAAACTCTCTCTTTCACATCTGAAGGTCTTTGGATGTGATGCATATGTACATGTTCCAAGGAGAAAAGAACCAACTTGGATAGTAAATCTAAAAGGTATATTTTTATTGGATATAAGGATGGTTTAAAAGGTTATAAGCTTTGGAACGCATAAACAAGGTTGTGTACAACCGAGATGTGGTGTTTAGAGTGGTGAAATATGTTATTAAACATAAATTCCTACCAAAGAAAACTAAGAAGATAGAGTTTGAGCTAAAGGAGGAAGAATCAGACTCTACAACAGAACAAGAATCAGAAGAGGAAGAGCCACAAACTCCAAATTTGAGAAGATCAGTTCAAGAGAGAAGGCAGCCAAAAAGATATATTCCATCTGCTTTCTATTCAAATGTGTTTTATCTATTACTGATGATGATCCCAAAACTATCAGGGAGGCAATAGATTCAGAGGATGGAAAACTCTGGAAGGAGGCCATGGTTGATGAAATGGCATCTTTGGAAAAAAATGAGGCTTGGGATCTAGTGGAGTTTTCGGTTGGAAGGAAACTCATTAAAAGCAAATGGGTGTTTAAGAAGAAGATGAATGCAGAAGGAAAGTTGGATAAATACAAAGCTTTATTGGTAGAAAAAGGTTATTCCCAAGTGTCAAGAATTGATTTTGGTGGCATTTTTTCTCTTGTTGCCAAGTTAACTTCTATTAGATTACTTTTATCTGTTGTTGTTGCTTTTTATTTTGAGGTAGACCAAATGGACGTGAAGACGGCATTTCTTCACAAGGATCTGGAAGAAGAAATCTACATGAAGCAACCTAAAGGCTTTGCGATGAAGGGTAAGAAAGAACTAGTCTGCAGATTAAAAAAGTCTTTGTATGGGATAAAAAAGTCAATAAGGATGTGGTATCAAAAAATTGATACATATATAAGGGTACTTGTCTTCACTAGAAACAAAGTGGATCATTGTGTGTATTTTAAATTAATTGGTGACCATATTATTTATTTGGTCTTATATGTGGATGATATGTTGCTGATTGGAAATGACAGAAATTATCCAGGATTTGAAGGCCCAATTGTCTTCCAAATTCAACGTGAAGGATCTTGATGCTGCAAACTATATTTTGGGCATGGAAATTAAACAAGATTGGGAAAAGAGGAAGCTCTCATTAAATTAGAGGAAGTATGTTGAGACAATATTGCAAAGGTTTGATATGAAGGATAGTAAATTGATGAAGGTTCCTATTCATGTAGGTGTAAAGTTATCCGTTGAACAGTATCCTAAGACACAAGAAGAGGAAGAGGACATGTGTCGTGTTCCATATGTGAGTGCAGTTGGTATCCTGATGTATGCAATGGCTTACACCAGACAATACATTGCACATGCAGTGGGAGTATTGAGCAAGTTTATGTCGAAACCGGGGAAGGAGCATCGGATAGCAATGAAGCGAGTTTTCAAATATTTGTGTGGCGCTAGTGATTATGGTTTGTTCTACCAAGACCAGGACTTGACATAGTTTTGGACATTCATGGTTTTGTTGATGCAGACTGGGCTAGAGATCTAGATCAAAGAAGATCTACAAGTGGTTATGTGTTTAACCTATTTGGAAGAGAATTCAGTTGGATGAGTAAGAGGCGGTTTGTACTGGCACTTTCAACTACAAAGGTTGAATACATGGCAGCCACTCATGCAAGAAAGGAAGAAGTTTGGTGTAGAGATTGTGTTCAAGTATGGGGTTGGTGCAGTGAGCTATAAGGATATCTATAACAACAAAAGTGCAATATTCTTGGCTAAGAACCCTGATTATCATTCGAAGACAAAGCACATTTATGTTCAGTATCACTTTGTGAGGGATATGGTTGAGGACAAAAAGGTGTTGCTGGTAAAGGTGGACACTTTGAAGAATGTTGCAGATACATTGACGAAGTTTTTGAGCACTAAGAAGTTTTCTTTGTGTAGAGAAACAATGGGTCTTCCACGGGTGGACCAATGACTAAACTCTCTTGTGACTCTTTGTGTGGAAAGAAAACAAGTGGGAGAATATTGGGTGTAGTTATATTCTTTCCACGATTAATGTAGTGTTGTAAGTTGCGTCGAGCATAGCGAGGGGGTCACAGGAGGGGCGGAAGCCCCCCATGTTGGGGGTTTGCAGGGGGGTGATAGCCCCCCTACATGGGGTCTAAGGCAGCGCCTCGAGAAAAAAAAAATATGCAGACCCAATACTAGTTGGGCAGACCTACCCATGGTTTTGTGCATGGGTTTTACACATGGTTTTGGGCATGATGATTTTCTTACCACGTTATTTTGTAGATTGAGTCAAGGGAACTACGGTTATGTTCTAATCTAGGGTTAGTGGATTGGGGTTTATGAATGCTTTGGCATGTATTATATGTATTGTAACATTGAAAGGAATATAATGAAAAATCAATCTGGTAGTCCCAATTTTGGGATCCAGGGGAAAATCTCAGTGTATATTTGTTTCATGTTCTTGCCATTGTATATTTTTTTGTTTTAATAATTTGTTTACAGGTAATTTCTATATAGGGTTACAACCTACATTGCGTTGGGATCTTGGAACTATACTTTTGTTTGTGAAGGACAACTCAGCCCCTTGTGTAGACCAACATTGCTCCTCAAACACAGTTTCAATGCCCTCTTTCACAACTCTATCCTGTGCCTAAAACCTCAAACTTGTGGCAGTATTTCAGACCTGAGTCATAGCACTTCAGTCCTATGACAAAACCTTGTGGCTCTTGTGGAAAAATTCTGCACCTGTAGTTCTATTGTAGAGACAGTTGCGGACTCGTGACCAAAGAATAAGGCTTGGAATCGTGAAGCTCATACTTATGGGATGTATTAAACTTCAGACCTGTGGCATAACATTTTCAAAGTGTGGCTTGAAGACTTTCATACTTGTAGAGACCTCAACGTTATTTGGAGACAAAATTGAAGGAACCTTTGACAGTCTTTAGCATTAGTCTATTGGGCATTGATTGAAGTCTTGAAATCAAGTACTTTGAGCATCATTTAAATACAAACGTTGAAGGGTATCTTTAAGGACACTTAGATTGGCTGAGGCTGATCTATTGTACAAACTTAGGGCAATTTCTTGAGGTATATATGAGCAGACTTAAAGGCATACATTTGAGAAGATTTTGAGACATTTGTATAGCAGCCTCCTGAAACCTTTTTGGAGAACATCTTCTCACATCTATTACAGAGCTTGAAGTCCTCTTTGGAGTTGGTTCATAAACTATTGTTTGAGGACTTGTTGGAGGACCTGCTGATACTCCAAAAACACCATTGAAGACATCACCTGGAAACATAAGACTCTTGTTGAAGTAGCTTCCAGAAGAATTGATTGAAGACTTCTTTGTTGCAAACTTGGAGCACCTATTGGGTTTACAGTTGAATTGTAGCAAACTTGGAGCACCTATTGGGTTGACAATGGAATTGTAGCAAACTTGGAGCATCTATTGGGTTGATAGTTTAATTGTAGCAAACTTGGAGCATTGTTTGAGCAAGCCCTTAGGAGTGGAGAATTGAAGCACACTTTTGAATTAAGCTCTTGAAGCAGATTATGATCCAGCACTCAAAGAAGCCTATGAATTGAGATAAACCTTGAGGCAAAGCTCGTAATAACCTTTGAAGCATTCTTCGGAGGCACCCCTTGAAGACAATTTGAAGATACCTTGTTGGAGCATTGTTGATTTGTTGAAATACTTCTTAAGCAGCATATTGGAGACCATTTTGAAGATCAATTTTTTAATCTTGGAGCACCCCTTTAAGGATACTTGAAGACTTTTTGGAGAATACATATTGTACACTTTTGAACTAGTTGTGTTGGAGCACCATCAAATGCAATCTTGAAGGAATTATCTATGAAGAATAAGAATTGTTGAATCCCTAAAGAAGTAGCTTCAAAGAAGACTATTTGTGCGGATATGAAGAGTCTTGGAGACACATACTAAGCTTGTTGAAGTCTACATTGATGAACTAGCCTTTTGGAGACTTTTTGCTAAGGAAGATCTTGAAGTTATTCTTGGAGATATCTTTTAGGACTTGCTGAAGAATATAATGGAAGCCTTGAAGCCACCTTGAAGAATTGAAGCAGAGAATTGGAGTCCTCACACAAGGTTGGAGCCTTGTGGAAAACCAAGTTGGAATCTAATTTATTGGAGAGGATTAGAGTCCTCAAGAAGACCAAGTTGGAGCTTGGTATAGTACAGGTTGGAGCCTGGTTCGATTGAAGATTGGAGTCTTCATCTATGATTGGAGCCCTGAAGGAATTATAAAGTGTTATTGTACAAATTGGAGTTTCAATTGTTGTAAAAGAGGATTGGAGTCCTTGTCATTCTTATTAATAAAAATATTTTTTTGTTGTACATTTTGTGTTCTGGTTTTACTAAGTGATCTTAACTAACATAAAATAACAATTGTAAAAGAAATATTGAGTCACCCCCCATAGCATTCCAACAATTGGTATCAGAGCTAGTACAAATGGAAACATCAAGAAGGAAAGGTTCCAAAGCTTCTGAAAATATCTCCTCCCCAATTATGAAAATAGATGTAAATCAAGTTGGCAAAGCACCATTGTTCAATGGAACAAATTATGTACTATGGAGTACAAGAATGGAGTTCTTTTTAATGGCCCTTAGTAGTGAAGTATGGGAATCAGTTATTACAGAAAATGCTACTACAGCTGAGTCAAAAGAATAGAATACAAAAGCAATGGAAGTGATCTTCAGTGGCCTGCCAGATCCTATAAAAGTCAAAATGTAGGAATGTTCATCAACAAAAGAGCTTTAGGAGAATCTTCAAGATCTTCACTCAAAAGGACTTTTTCTCATGACCTCAGATCTAAAAGATGGTGGCAAAGAGCACAGAGATAATCTAGAAACAAAAGAAGACAGTTGAAAGAAAAATCAAAGACACCAAGAGCAAGAAAGACCAAGAAGATGAAGAAAATGAAGAAGACCTCAAAGTAGATATTATTGTTTCCCTTAAAGAAACAACCAAACTCAAAGGAAAATGAAGAACTCAAGAAGCGAGTACAAGATTTTGATCATGACCTTGTCAAAGGAAAGGAAGGCATCAAGTACAAGAAAGAGATGAGAATATCAAAAATCTTAAGAAAGAATTCCATCCGATTGATATGAGACAAAATTAAGAAGTCATTTCCATGAAAACTAAATTAAAGAAGCATAGAGAAAAGAAGGCATTTTGACTAGTCATCTCAAACAAAAATATGAGGAATTGAGTAAATTTGAAGCAAAAATTAGTCAACATGATCTTCAATATCTTCACTCAAAAGGACTTTTTCTCATGACCTCAGATCTAGAAGATGGTGGCAAAGAGCACAAAGATAATCTAGAAACAAAGGAGAAAGCTGAAAGCAAAATTGAAGACACCAAGAGCAAGGAAGACCTAGAAGATGAAGAAATGAAGAAGACCTCAGAGGAGATATTATAGTTTCCCTTAAAGAAATATCCAAACTCCAAGGAAAATGAAGAACTCAAGAAGCAAGTACAAGATTTTGATCATGACCTTGTCAAAGGAAAGGAAGGCATCAAGTACAAGAAAGAGATGAGAATCTCAAAAAGCTTAAGAAATAATTCCATTAGATTGAGAAGAGACAAAATGAAGAAGTCATCTCCATGAAAACTCAATTAGAAGAAGCATAGAGAAGGTGGGCAGTTTGACTAGTCATCTCAAAAAAAAAATACAAGGAATTGAGTAAATTTGAAGCAAAAATTGGTCAACATGATCTTCAAGATCTTCACTCAAAAGTACTTTTGCTCATGACCTCAGATCTAGAATATGGTGGAAAAGAGCACAAAGATAATCTAGAAACAAAGAAGATGGCTGAAAGAAAAATTGAAGACATCAAGAGCAAGGAAGACCTAGAAGATGAAGAAAATGAAGAAGACCACAAAGGAGATCTTATAGTTTCCCTTAAAGAAATAGCCAAACTCAAAGGAAAATGAAGAACTCAAGAACCAAGTACAAGATGCTGATCATGACCTTGTCAAAGGAAAGGAAGGCATCAAGTATGAGAAAGAGATAAGAATCTCAAAAATCTTAAGAAATAATTCCATCAAATTGAGAAGAAAGAAAATAAGAAGTCATCTCCATGAAAACTCAAATAGAAGAATCATAGAGAAGGGAAGGCATTTTGACTAGTCATCTCAAACAAAAATATGAGGAATTGAGTAAATTTGAAGCAAAAATTGGTCAGCATGAAGAATTCATCTCCCTAAATGTTCAGCTAGAGGAAGCAAAGAGAGAAAAACAAGTAATGAAGATCCAGTTGACAAAGAAAGAAGAACACTGTGAAAAACTTGAAGAAGAGATTGTTTCCTTGAAAAATGGAGTCGATAAGCTATCTAAAAATCTAAAGAGCTCTCAAGTCTTAGATGACATCCTAAGTCATAAAAGATCACCACTTGACAAAGCTAGCCTTGGATATGCAGGTGAGGCTTCTAGCAATAATGGTGAAAACCCTAAAGCATCAAAGAACAAGAATGTGGAGAAGCTTGAAAGGTGTACCCCCAGGTCCAGCAGAATGAAGGAAAGTAGTCAAAATAACATTGGAAGAACCTATGCTCCAAGAAGATATATTGACGCTGTCAAAAATATTAATAGCAATGAATATCATCAAAGAATCTCAAGGTAGAACAACTTCATAAGTGTATCAAGGAAATCCTCATTTTCCAAGTATCAAACTATATTTTTTGGTTATTGTTATTCTTGTACACATTTTGGGCACATGGCAAAGGATTGCAGGTAATATAACAAAGACATTTATGAGGACTCCTATCATTTCCCCAAAAATAAAATTGTAGGGAGATACTCCAATGTGTTCACCAACATAAACCATGCTCTCTCATTCAAGTCCAGCATTGAATGCTTCAAATTCCATAATGTTGGACATATAGCTCATGATTGTAACTTGAATCGGGTTCCTAGACAAAATTGAAAAGTTATCAACCAAGCATGGAAAAAGAGACACAAGTTTGCAGAAGGAGGCATGTTGAACCATAAAAAGAACATCTTGAGTGTGCCTTGAATGCTCAAGGCATTGATCCTTGTTCCTGAGAAAATATGGGCATCATAGGCAAAAGTTATGTTCCACCAAGGTTTTGCCTATAAAGAACAAGATAATGCATACTGTTAGGGGGAGCGGCTCTATGACAAGAAGAAGAACATTGTGGTAGGGGGAGCAGCATGATGATAGGGAAGTAAATGACGGGGGAACGCTTGATGGAAAAAACATTGTAAAGAAAAGCACCCAATTTTCCATTGATGTCAAAGGGGGAGATGAGAACAAGGAGTCTCGTCATTAATAAGAGTATTGTCATCAATGACAAAGGGGGCGATTGTTGGATAATGTTGTCATTGATGTCAAGACCTAGCATTGTTTAAGCATGCCCTAGATAATTGATATCAAACAAGCCTTAGGTTTATGAATGAAAAACATATATGATGAAACCCTAGGTGTACAGAAGAAGCCTAAGCTTGTTAATTAAGCCATGGGAACTAGTGACTCTATGTGTACTCTTTCATGGCTCGAAAGTATGAGTCCAAATTATATAATCTTCTTTTGAATATCATGATATGATCTGTTCTGAAATGTCTTGCTCCTTGATATCTTGTAGAACAATTCCAATCCACATAAGTGAACCAACCCTAAAAAAGTCATGGCCTTTTCATGAACAAAATCTATCTATTGTGTGAAATGATAATGTCAAATATCTAAAGGTTTTGCTTGATCCACGTTTCTTGTCCTCTATGTAGTTATGCACTATATCTCTTCTATTATATTACAATGTGTTGCAATATCTATTGGGCATTGTATGATAGATATTTGATACAAGGTGAAATGGTTGGTATGGATGCCTAGAAACCCTAATGGCAGCAATTTTGCGTAAATGTGTTTTGAAGGATGATGTTAGAAAAGTGTCATTTAGTCTTCTACTAGTTTTGAAAATATTACAATATGTTCTCATTCGTATACTTTGCCCAACTGTAATATATAATCTAATTTGCATAAGTTCATTTGCAAGGGTCCATCAAGATGTTTTAGAAGAAACATGTGGATTCATACCATGTCCACTTTCATATATGGAATAATAATTAAAATTTGTTTCTAACTTGCACTAATGGAGAAGCCCATTTAAATTGTTTAGTTCTACCTGGATAAGATCCACTAGCGAAGAAGAATTCCAACAGAGATCTGAATTGAGTGAGATAGATGATGCTAAACCTAATATTTAATGGTACTTTAAAAAAAACACAGAGCATTTCTATTAAGGTCGGCTTAATTATGAATCATATGTCGTCTCCCTCTAAAGAGACATGTCTTTTCACAACATACTCGAACAAGTATAAATACTAAACTGAACTCATTCTAGCAAGGCAACTCAGTCAAGCACAGAGACAAATTTCGAATCTGAGGTGAGAAAGAGAAAAAAAGAGGACGAAATTTGGTGCAAACTTTTGTTGGACAAATATGATCGTAGTTCTTGGCATTTTCTGTGTTGGGATCTTGGAACTATACTTTTGATTGTGAAGGATGACTCTGCCTCTTGTGTAGACCAACTTTGATCCTCAAATACAATTTCATTGCCCTCTTTCACAACTTGTGCTTTGCCTAAAACCTCGGACCTGTGGCAGTATTCCAAAATTGAGTCATAGCACTTCAGTCTTGTGACAACCCTGTGGCTCCTTTGGAAAATTTTCACACTTGTAGCTCTGTTGTAGAAATCGCGACCTGTGACCAATAGCTCGGACCTGTAGTTTGGTTGTAGAGATTGTGGACTTGTGACCAGAGAATAAGGCTTGGAACCGTGAAGCTCATACCTATGGGATGTATTAAACTTCAAACATGTGGCATAACATTTTCAACCTGTTAGGTCCCTATAATACTAGTGTATTCCCCTTATTGTTATTGTTAGTGTAGCCCCTTATTGTTATTGTTGTGCCCATGTATCCCCCATGTTGTTATTGATGTTCCCCATAGAAACTCACTATTGTTATAGTTGTGCCCTTACATTATTATTGTTATGTAGACTCTGATTATATTGTGACCCCTTAAACTCCTATATATACCAAGGAGGTCTTATCATTTGTATCATCCAAGAATTGTTCATTTATGTAATGTAAAGGAGGTTTCCCCTCGAAGAGGACAATTTTTAAGTCGTTGATCTATATTTTCTTCTTTTCTTTTAGAAGATTGCATAACACAACTTGTGGTTGAAGACTTTCAAAATTGTAGAGAC